>OY970823.1:31950907-32550907 GCA_963853835.1 Calendula officinalis | reverse complement strand
GACTTCCTAGATGTTATTTTCGATTCTTCTATAAGTAAACATTTATCAAATGCATAAGTTAAGATAATATATTTACATTGTAATCGTTGTTAGAACAATTCTTTTATTAATAAATTATATTTTATATGAAATGATTATATTTTTAATTAGAGCTTGTTTTTTAAAATGTTTTTTCTCCGACTTGAATGGAGGAGACCCGTTTGTTGAGCTTTGTGTTGCACAACATTTTTTTTTTCTATTTCTTGTCAACATCACTTTTCATAATCCACTAATTAGGGAATAAACTTTTGAGTAAGCTAGGTTTCAAGCTTTAATTAGTCCAACCAATATAAACGAATCCTTGATTAGTGACATTTAATATGCGGTTAATGTAGTACCAAGGATACAAGAAATGCCAATATCAGTCAATTTCATATGCATAATTTTTTTTAATCAAAGTTAGTACGATACCTTTTACATCGAATTTATAAAGATTAAGAAATGATACCACGCTAAGTAAGTTGGCGAGCAAGTTTCCTCATACATTCGACATAAATTTCAATCGTTTGTGGGATCCCGAACATGATTTGACAATACTAGATTAGTAATGAGATTCTCGACATGATTTGACATTAATTAGACCTTAAACTCATTGTAATGGAGTCACAAATGTACTTACCCGTGCCATGATTTTTTATTAATATTTTTGCTAGGTTTGGGCTACTAAATGATTGTGCTGGGTTGCAACAATTTTTTGTTTGGTATTAGGTATAATCCTTATTACAAGGTTTGATCATGTGTTGGGTTTGGATATAAAAAATTTCATTTCAGTCAACTAACAATGTGTTTCATTTTTATTTTTTTTTAATATTTACGTAAAGGTGCATGATACCCTAAAATTATAAAATGTATATGGATAAGGAATAATATACTTATTGTTTTTGTTTTGAAAATACAATTCTTTTAAATCAAATCCTTCCTTTATAAACTTGCAAGACAACAAATATTTGGTTTATATCAATCAAATATGGTTATTCGAAAAATCAGTTCCATGTGTATATGAAACCACTACCCCACTCTCCTAATGCAATGGCTTTTCTCCAAAAAGGTTTTGTATCTATTATGATTATCTTGGTCTAATGTTAATCAACTATTTAAACGAATGTTAAGTATAATAAATTACATTTTTAAAACATCTTTAATATCTTATTACATATTTTTCGTTAAGAAAAACCCCACCCCTCCAAATTTTGTAGTTGATAAAATAAGCTAAAACATTTTTACTTCCTAAAAAACTTTTTTAGATAACCTAATGGTACATCCTTCTTAGGTTAATACTTATCATATGCTTATGGGAGAGTATGAAAATTTGAAAACGTCAAAAAGCGATTGGGTCATGAACATAATGGGTAAAACGCGGCCACTTAAGAGAGACTGTAATAAACGAATGTACGCCCTTAAAGTTAAAATTTTTACTCTTTTAAGAAACATAAACATAATTAATTTACAAATTTCACACATCTTTCATAGATTTTGTTAATTATATCATATTTAAATGTTAGATTCGAGTTAAAGATCTTCATACTCAATATCTTTAAATTATGTAAAGAATAATTTAACCGATTAAACAAAACTAATAATTCATTATTCTTGATATAAACATATATTTTCAAGCAAATAGGAGAAGGTTTAAGGGGATTAACTTTATAGAGTGGGGTATAAGAATGGGACTTTCAAAAGACACTTAAATAGGCTTTAAAAGGAAAATGCCCACTAACAAAAGTCCTTTTTGTTTCGTGAATATAGATTATTTACTTCAAAATTAAATAAAACAGGGGTGGGGTGAATAATTGATGACTTGTTAACAAATTGAAAGGATGAACACAATGCAACTTCAATGAAGTGGAATAACCTTTTAATTAATTTAATAAAAAGTGAGAATTTCATCTATCAACCTTTTTACACGGTTGTCCTTTTGTCCTCTTGTGTTTGTTCTCTACCAATAAATATTTATTATGTTTTGTCTACCCCTTAGAGGTAGGGATGGTTCCGGATTTATTCGGTTATTTCAGATTTAGAATTAGTTATAACTGAAAACTATATCATCAAACATCTCGAGTTGACTCGAAATTGTCAAAATCAGGTCTTAAAATCAAAAAAACTGGATCACAAAAAGAAAACAAAAGGGAAACGACTAACGAAAACCAGCCCGAAAACCAAAAGGTGGTAAAATCTACCACTGCACCGCTAAGTATCACATTACCATTATATTAAATTTTCAGTTAACACCACTAACCATTACAAATACCATATTATGGCCCACGTACAACACTACCTAATTTTTTAATTAGAAAAAAGAAAAAAAAACATTTTCCTCATCCCGCAACCACCACCGCAGGAACAACCACCATGGAACCACGAGGCCGTGATGGTTGTGGTGAGTGTCCGTACCAGATGCTTTTACGTTAAGAAGGAATTTCTACAATATAATGGAATAAATTCTTTTTTAACATGCATTTCAGTGTTCACCAAATAAAAAAGATGCACTTCTTTACTTTTAGTAGTTGGTTTTAGCATCAGACTATAAGCAATTATGACAATATTACCATACCTCTCAAACTTTATGATGCAAATTGGATTAAAGTTAGTTTAATGGTAAAAGTAAATTACGGAACAAAGTTCATTTATTTACTCTTATACATGTTTTTATTGTTTACGTTGAAGATGCTGAATAAAAAATAATGTGTAGTTGTTATAAAAGAATATGCTAAAGTTTGTGTCGAAACATACCAAAACCACTTAAGAATTAAGATAGGATAAATTACTTCTTACAAACTATTTAGTGTATTTTCTTGTAATTTGACAATTACAAATTAAAAAAATATACGCATAACATAGAAGCGAGTTGCAATTATTTTGTACTAAAATTGCTACAATTAGAATCATACTTGTAGGAGAATTAATAATGGTATCACAACTTTTGATGGTTATACCATACAGTACAGATTTTACAGCTAACTGTACAAGTATTTAAAGCATTAGATGTGGTACATGTATAAAAAGTTGTGGTAAGAATATCACCCCCTTACTTGTAGAACACATGTTGAGCATATGCCTGGATACCTAGAAAAACCCATTTTTAAATAAGAAATTATATATGTAGCATTATTATTGACGAAAAGATTATTATATATGTAATGATTGTTAAAGTCCAGTGTCAAATTTGAATTAAAGCAAAATAAGTTGTTAATTACTTGTTAGTTAACTTATTTTTGCCCATATGTTTTTTCATGGGCATGAGTGCCTAAGTGACCAAACCTGACCCATTAGCAGATAGAGGTGAGCATTTGGGCCGAAAAATCCGAACCAAACTGACCGAAACCGAACCAAACTAAAACCGATAACATGTTATTGGTTCGGTTTTGAAAATTCATCATTTTCGGTTTCGGTTTTGTCGGTTTCGGTTCAGTCTTCGGATAAGGATGCACATTTGGCCCAAAAAACCCGAACCGAAACCGAACCAGACCAAAACCGAACCAAACCAAAATCGATAACATGTTATCGGTTCGGTTTTGAAAATTCATCGTTTTAACGATTTCGGTTCTATCGGTTCTGGTTCTATTGGTTCTGGTTCTATCGGTTTCGGTTTTGGTTTTTGGACCGAACTCACCCCTATTAGCAGATCAACCGTGAACCATATATCGCTACAAGCTTTCTTCATTTCCATCACAACACTCGAGTCCCAAAAAAAGGCCCGAGTTGAATGACATTTTAGATACATATAAGATCACTATATGTATATATATATATATACATATAAACTATGCACGCCGATTCAAATAAGATATTCATACAACAAGAAATGGGTATCGGGTATGATAAATGGCAAGCTTTCAAGGTAAAGATAGAAGCATCTTAGATTCTCTTTTGCTAGCGTGATCAAGTCAACCGAATCACTTTCCATGGTCAACACCCATAAATCTCCAGATTGCACTTTCTTTAAGCTTCCCCGACAAAACGGGCACGATTTAGATCTCATGTTCCTGTTATCAAGATTTATCTTTAACAAACACATAAAAATGCATAAACGGGCCTAGGCCCGAACCCGGCCCTAAAAAGCCCGTTACTTCTACACCCGTAATATTTTTAGTATATTTTAATCCTTTTTACTTGTTTTGATGTATTATTTTAGGCCAAAATGCATTTTTGACCCTGAATTTGGTTGACTAGGTTCTCTACTACCCTGAACTATTAAAGATGTAGCATGGTACCTTGAACTTGCCAAAATTGTCAATTTACTACCCTGGCTTACTAATTTGGTCTTGAAATCTCACGTCATTTGCTTCTAAATTCAATATATTAAAACGTACATATAGTTTTTAGTTCGTCAAAAGTCTTACGAGAATTAAATCATGGTATGAAAAGGCGACCAACCTAATGAGTCAGGGTACTAAATTGATCATTCTGGGAAATTCAAGGTACCATGTTGCACCCTTAATAGTTTAGGGTAGCAGATGACCTAGTCACCCAAGTTGAGAGTACTAAAATACATGGTCACCCAAGTTGAGAGTACTAAAATACATGGTCACCCAAGTTGAGAGTACTAAAATACATGTTGGCTACTATATTTACGATATTTATATACCTTCTTTTTAACATTATTCAAAAAATTAACTTACCAGTCACGAAAGCAGCCAATGCACATGGAGTGACCACAATTAGGCAACACCATTTTATCACTAGTTTCCATACATATCCCACATTCATCATCTCTATCCACATCTTTACAATATATTTTCTTGTTATCATCAACGTCTTTTAATTCAATCAAATAACCGTTGAGTTGTTTAAGTGAAGGGTATATAACAGCTGCAAGATTTTAAGAATTTCAACACGAAAACATCAAATTAAAATGGCCAAAATGCATTTTAGTACCCTTCTGACTAGGTACTTTACTACCCTGAAGTATTAAAGGTGCAACATAGTACCCTGAACTTGACAAAATGGTCGATTTAGTACCCTAACTCACTAATTTGGTCTTGTTTTCTCACGTAATTTGCTTCCAATATCAATATATTGAGATTCACGTATATTTTTAGTTCTTCAAAAGCTCCAACGAATATAGGTCAAGCTAGAAAATACTACCAAATTAATGAGTCAGGGTACTAATTACTAAATCAACCATTTTGTCAAGTTCAGGGTACCATGTTGTACCTTTAATACTTCAGGGTAGTAAAGAACTAATCATCAAAGTTTAGGGTACTAAAAATTCATTTTGGCCAATTAAAAAGATAATAACAAGAGTAAACAAAAGATTACTGTAAAATTCTCTCAGGGTAGCTCTTCGTTCTTGAGACGACATTGTTTGAATACCATCCACATAAACCTGCACGTTATTCAAAGATTGGATCTTTTTTCATTCTGATGACTCGGGTTTTCGTAATTCAGTTAAAATTTGGGATCTTTTTTTGAAAAATAATAATAAAAATGAAAAAAGACTTAACCTTGTATACAAGTATATGAAGAAGGCCAAGATAACTTGGAAGAGAATCTGTACAACTATAATCCATCCAGTCAATTAAGTAAAGGAAGAATGGTGCAAAACTGCTGTATGATAATTTCATTTGCACCGAATCCCCATCATCATCAGGAGGTAAAGCAGCTGCACTGTCAAATTAAAAAAATAAAAAAAAATAAAAAACTAATATTACGCCTCAAAATACTTGCAAAGGGTTGTTGAAACATAACAAATGTGTGGGAAATTTGAGTAACTTTTGAATTTTGATCCTAGAGGAGTTACAGGGACCACGGGCCACAACGAGCCCACATAAAGTTATAGACGGGCCACTGGCCACACTGTTTTGGCCCAAATTCCATTGCTTTTCACCAAAAGGTGATGTTTTTGGAAAATTCTTTTTTATTTATTTATGAAAATACCATGGAATCAGGAATATATATTTATGAAAAAAGTTTAGGGGTAAAAATGCAGAATCCAAAAGACATGAACACAAGTTCAAGATGGTTGTTAAGAACATGGATTTTATAATAAATCCTTCCAATAATTAGCATACTGTTGATTCCTACCATTCAAACCTACTACACTTACAATTCAAAATTTACAATTTATTTTGTCGTATTCAAGCTCTAACTATTTTGTTACAGGACTAATATTGGTTACCAATTACTGTATTTCTCAATAACCAAAATCACTCCTATAAAAGCTCAAAGTCAACAACTAAGTTTTGACCTTTAAAAAGTCAAAACTGTACAGAACATGAAATGAACTAATAATGAACGAACGGAATGAAAGAATCACATTTCATAGCCAAAAATATAAACTTGATTACAATAAGCAAAAAAGTAAACATAATTAAGTGTGGGTTTAGTAAAAACTGAAATGCAGAGAGATTAATTACAGGGTATTCGCATGGCGGATATGAGCTTCAAGGGCTTCAATGGAGTCTCTAAAAAGAGAGGTGTTGGTGTTGGTTTGTTTCTGATACATCAATTCTGAAACCCTTTTGTGTTCTGATTACAGAAAAATGTGTAAATTTAAGAGAGATTATGATCAGGATGATGAAAATTGAGAGCTAATAATCAGTTTTTTTTTATGGGGAAATTGGGTATTTTTAAGAAAGTGGGTTTGTATGATCGCTTAAAGGTATAAATAAAGATTTGTGTAATAAAAGAAAAGAAAAGAAAGGGATATCTTTGTCTAGTCTTGTATCTTTCTTATCGTAGGTAGTATCTTTTGTCATCTTCTAAGTATATTTCATTTCATATTTGTTGTAGGTCATTGTTAACGACGTTAACAGGACGTTATATATTTCTATGAGGTATTTATGACATCTTAACAACATAACAAGTATCAAAAGTGTTAAAACCGTGCAAATCTGCACGTGTTGCACTTGTCTTATGATCGTTATATTTTTCAGTTAAGACCCGTGTCAACGGCACGTCGGGGGAGGTCGTCGGGGGGCTTTTTTTGCCGTCGCGCCACGACGGCGTTGGCACCGAGCCATCGTGGCCTGCGTCGTGAGGGATTCGTCGTGGTGAGGACGGGGTGGTGCATGGCGTCGAGGGCGAGGGTGGGTCCGGGGGAGCGTCCGAATTGATTTCAAAAATCAATTATTTTTTTTAATACAAATAATTAATATTACACACAACCTCTATAAAAACCCACTATACTCTACCATTTTAAACACACAATCACATACTTCCTCTCGTCCTCTCAAAATCACATACTTCCTCTCTTCCCAATTTCCATATATTTTCTCTCATTCAATGGATCCAAACGATGACTCCGATGATTACTGGCAAGATTATGTTAATGTAACAGTCGTCTTCGATTTGAACCAAACTATTGAAAGACTTGATTATCTGGATCAAGAAGAAACTGAAAATTTCACCGTGCCAAGAGCACCACGAAGATATATACCAAGAGATCGCGTTGCGGCTGCTGAACGTTTATGGAATGATTACTTTGCCGACAATGCCGTTTTCCCCCCGGACTACTTCCGAAGACGGTTTCGCATGTCGAAACCTTTGTTCATCCGTATATGCCAGACTATACATTTTTATAATCAACCGGGTCAACTACCGTCGTATATTGATTATTTCCGTCAAAGGAGAGACGCTACGGGTTACCCCAGTTTTAATGTATTTCAAAAGTGTACCTCTGTCATACGTCAATTGGCATACGGTTGTGCCGCTCATTTGTTTGATGAGTACCTGCACATGGGTCAACAAACAGCGTACGATTGTTTGGACAACTTTTGTAAATGTATATTCCATCTATACTCGACTGAGTTTTTGCGAAAACCAACAACTCATGATGTCCAACGTTTACATGCCAACATCAAGAGATACATGGTTTTCCTGGGATGCTTGGTAGCATTGATTGTATGCATTGGCCTTGGAAAATTGTCCAACAGCATGGCAAGGCCAATACACACGTGGTGATCAAGGATGTCCCACAATAATGCTTGAAGCTGTTGCGTCATACGATTTGTGGATATGGCATGCGTACTTTGGCCCGGCGGGTTCGAATAACGACATAAACGTCCTTAACGAATCAGATTTGTTTGATGAAATAAGGCAAGACAGGTCTCATGTAGTTCCGTTTACTATTTCGGGTGAGCAATTTATGAAGGGTTATTATCTAGCTGATGGGATTTATCCGGAATGGGCAACGCTTGTCAAGTCGTTTAAATGCCCAATTGAAGAAAAGAACATGAAGTTCAAGCGGTTCCAAGAATCCGCTAGGAAGGATGTCGAACGAGCTTTCGGAGTGCTTCAAGGACGGTGGGCAATCATTAAAAATCCGGCACGACCATACAGTGTGAACAAAATACGACGGATCATGTACACTTGTGTGATATTACACAACATGATTACGGAAGATAACGACCACGCAATTTGTCCAATCGAAGAAGACTATACCGCTAACCCGGATAATCACCCACAACGTACATGGCATGAACGGGTTGCAGCCCAATTGCGTATTGAAAAGGAGATACGTGATCGAGTTGTGCATCATAAACTTCGCAATGCCTTAATCGAACACATTTGGACCCTCCCGCCAAACTACCGTCAACGTCAATTTTTTTTTTTCGTAATGTTTTTTTTTTCCGTATTGTTTTTTTTATTCGTGTTTTTTTTAATCGTAATGTTTTTATTTTTATTTTTATTATTAATGTAATGTTTTTTATTTAATGTAATGTGTTTTTTTATTAATTAAAATGATGATGTGGAAAGGATGGGTTTAGTGATGGGTTAGTGATGGATAGGGTTGGCACGACCGTGTCAGTAGCGTGTCAGTAAGGATGTAATGACGTGGCGCTAGTGATGAGTTTAGTGATGGGTAAGGGTTGGGAGAGGCCTAAGTAACATTGTTAGCACGGTTTCATTAGTTGCCACGTCAGTTTGTTTTTTCGGTTAAATGACGAGGATTTAGTCGATCTTTTTCGGATTTGTATGTATGTGAATGTACGTATATAATAAAGTGATGAATGATGATGTAAGTGAAAATATGCAGTTGACAAGAGTGTATAACTTAATACTTGTTATATTTTTGAATATTTCTCTAATCATCTAGTAAATGTTGTTTAAGGAATGAATCAAACCTAACTTCTAAAGGATTATTTGAGTCGTTTTTATTTCGGTCGTTTTTCAAATTAAATTTAGTTAATTGTTAGGTTTTAGGAAGTAACGAACTCCTATTGAGCTTGAAATGAACGGATATGGGCCATTGACTTGGTTCAATTATATAATTTAATAATTTTTTTGCTATAAAAGGATGGACATGATTGAGGTTAGGTTTGAAGGTGTCATGAATATAGAGGAACCATCCATGACCAAACATGTCAATGTAGGCCATCCGGTTCATATTTTAGTAATGAGAATTGATATTGCTACTATAATTTTTAATGGTCATATCATACAGTATATATTTTACAGTTAATTGTACAAGTATATTAAGCATGAGATGTGATATATACCTTAAAAGTTATGGTACAAAAATCACTTCCTTTTAATAATTGTTACACGTAACATTATACAATCCATGAATTTCTATTCAAAAAAAGTTCGTAAAATTATGAGTAAATTACATGGATGGTCCTTTAGGTTTATAGCAAATTTCATTAACGGTCATTTAGTTTCAAAAATTACATCGATGGTCCTTATTTTTGAAAGGTTTTTAACAGATTGTCCTTTACGAAAATGTCCGTTTATTTTTCAAGTTAACTAACATCACATGTGATGCACTTGGGGGTATTTTGGTCAATTTATCTTTCCCCTTCTCATTTACATTACATGGATGATCCTTTAGGTTTATAGCAAATTTCACCAATTGTCCTTTAGTTTCAAAAGTTGACCAAAATACCACCAAGTGCATCACATGTGATGTCAGTTAACTTGAAAAATAAACGGACATTTTTGTAAAGGACCATCGGTGAAAAAACTTTCAAAAATAAGGATCATCGGTGTAATTTTTGAAAATAAATGACCATTGATGAAATTTGCTATAAACCTAAAGGACCATCCATGTAATTTACTCTAAAATTATTATGGGATTTGATTAGGGTTTTCATTGATTTTGTTAATAAGACAACACATGGTTCCCTTTTAAGTTATTACTTCCTCCGATTTAAAATAAGTGATACATTGTTGTTTTCACGGTTTTTGAGGCAAAATATGATAATGATAATTAAATTAGATTAATTGGATGGTTAGTGTGTAACGACCCGAAATTTTGTGAATAAATAAATTTTATAAAAATATGATTAATAAGGATAAATCGTTTAAAGATCGTAGGAATTGGTTTCGTGTCGTTTGGACACCGTATGAGAAAGTTATGGACGAAACCGGGTCAAAACGGAAGTCAAAAACTGCAGCCCTGCTGAGCTGCAGAGTTCAGGGCGTGAACTATAGTTCACGACTGGCTCGCGATTTTTACTCCTCCACTTTGTGCAGCCGATTTATTGTTGTCTGCCATAGTTCGCGACGCGAACTAGTTCACGTTCGTGAACTTCGCGTGTCGTGAACTCTTCCCGATCGCGAGCCAGTCGTGAACTTCGATTACCAGAAACCTCAAATCCCTGACCCGGTAGGAGTTCTCGGAGGCTCCCAATTTTACACCGCTTCAATCTTGGACGGGTCAACCTTAATACCATCACACGTCACCACGTGACCTAAGAATTGCACTTCCCGCAACCAAAATTCACACTTCGAGAATTTTGCATACAACTTCTCCCGTTTCAACACGTCTAGAACGAGCCTCAAATGACCTTCGTGTTCTTCTTCGGTTTTCGAATAAATCAAAATGTCGTCAATAAACACGATCAAAAACTTATCAAGGAACGGTTTACAAACCCGATTCATCAAATCCATAAAAATAGCTGGCGCGTTTGTAAGACCAAACGACATCACTAGAAATTCATAATGACCATAACGTGTACGAAAAGCCGTCTTCTCGGTGTCGCCTTCTTTCACCCGCACTTGGTGATAACCCGACCTTAAATCAATCTTCGAGAAATAACTAGCACCTTGCAATTGGTCGAATAAGTCGTCAATTCTCGGCAACGGGTAACGGTTCTTAATTGATACCTTATTCAACTCTCGGTAGTCGATACACATTCTCATCGATCCGTCTTTCTTTTTAACAAATAACACCGGTGCACCCCATGGTGACGAACTCGGACGAATAAAACCTTTGTCTAACAAATCTTGCAATTGAGTCATCAATTCCCGCATCTCGGTGGGAGCTAAACGGTAGGGAGCACGAGCAATCGGCGTCACCCCCGGAACTAAATCAATTTTAAACTCGACTTGTCTCTCCGGTGGTAAACCGGGCAAGTCATCGGGAAATACCTCGGGAAAATCCCGAATAATTTTGACGTTATCCATCGTCTTCTTTTCTCTTCGGCCATCTAATACATATGCAATAAACGATGCACAACCTTTCGATATACTTTTCCTCGCCTTAATGGCGGTAATCACATTAGGCATGTGATGTCGTTTCTCCCCATACACATACACTTTCTCATTCTCGGGTGTCCTAATCGACACAATTTTCTTTCCACACAAAATCTTGGCTTGGTGCATACCCAACCAATCCATACCGATAACCACATCAAACGCCCTAATTCCCATGGGCAACAAATCGACCTTAAACTTTCTACCGTCTATTTCTATTTCACAATTTCTATAAATACATTCAACCATAGACGTTTTCCCGTCGGCTACTTCTATCTCATAAACCTCATCTAACATCTCGGACGGCACATTCAATTTACAACCGAACTCATAAGACACAAACGAATAATTGGAACCCGAATCAAACAAAATATGAGTTGGCAAGGAGTTAATGAATAAAGTACCTGACACCACAACGTGTGCCTCCTTCGCCTCCTCCCGAGTGAGTTGGAAGGACCGTCCCTTCACTTTTGCCGGTTCCACTTTCTTTTGAGCCGTGGACACCATCGACTTGATTCCCTTCTTTTGGCACACATTGCTATAGTGCCCCTTCTCGTGGCACGAGAAACATTCCACATCGGCCAACGACTTGACCTTACAATCCCGGGCTACATGCCCCGGTCTACCACAACTAAAACAAGACCTCGACCCACTTCGGCACTCGCCGGTATGATTCTTCCCGCACTTCTTGCACGAGGCAACACTTCCTTGTTTAGAGAAGCTCGAAGTGAACTTCCCCTTTCTGAACGAACTAGAGCCGCTCTCGGCCTTCCTCTTCTCGCCCACATGGGCCCTCTCGGCAACCCGTGCCTCATTCACTTCTTCCACACCCCGGGCGGCACTAATGGCCTCATCAAGTGTAACCGCCCTCTTGACTTCCAATTGGTAGTCCCACGGTAACCCACAAGCGTACCGGACTACCCTCATTCTCTCCTCCGAGTAAGTTTTTGCAACAAACGGGAGCAATCCCGTGAACTCTCTCGAGTATTCTTCAACCGACATATCACCCTTTTTAAGGGTCACAAATTTCTCATGCATCTTTTCTAAATCCCTCTCGGGACAAAACTTCTTCCTCAACCTCGCGGTAAACTCATCCCACGACATCTTCTCAATCACCTCCCTCCCGAGGGTCTCATACACAATATCCCACCAAACCATCGCAATCTCTTTTAATAATTGTGACGCATACGTCACCATATCCGCTTTCTTACACTTGCTACTACCGATTACCCTCTCGGTCTCTCGGATCCACCTCATGGTTACCTTCGGGTCCGAACTACCCTTGTACACATTCGGCTTACAAGCCATGAAGGATTTAAAAGAACAACCATCTCTTTCATCGGGCTTTGCCCTAGCATCACTTTGGCCACCCGTGGAGGATTTCCCTTCCCCGGTGCCGCTACCCCCGGTTCTCTCATCCGATTTCGCCTCGGATTCACGGTCTCCTCCCGACCTCTCACGGTCCCCAATAATACGGTGCACTTCTTCGGCCATCGTTCCTTTGAATTGATCGATAATAGTTTGGAGATCAGTCATGGTTACCGGAGTCCTATTTGCCCCGACCTCCGACTCACCCATTCGATGCATCGACGGCTGACTTTCTTGTTCAACCACAACCTCAACATGAGGTATCTCCTCCTCCCGGCCCTCCGGGGCTCTACCACTTCTACGCGTGGTCACCATTTCTTTCAATCAAGACTATACGAAAGACATTAAACATTTAGTACCTTGTGTACAACCCATTAGTCGCATAAGACTCAATATCCATAATCATAACAAGTTTCATCGGTCCCCAAGGTTCAACCCTAAACTTAATATAAAGTCTCAAGTTCAACCTATGATCTTAAGGAATCTTATATTCATAATGCTATAGTCTGAGACTAGGATGGTCATCCAACCTAATTCACTTAAACAGTAGCTTTGATACAAAGTTGTAACACCTCAAATTTTAATACAAAACATTTGCCCAAAATAAATCATTTTTCATAAATAGAAGAACTATTCCAAAATATGGATTTACAAAAACCTTTGGTATGAAAATCAGAGTATAAAGTTTGGTGTTACAAAATAGATCAAAACCAAAGCTAAGCATAAATCCAATCTAAAGTTCTTCTACTCTAGGCCCCGCATCTCTATCCATGCGTACCTAAACCTTCGATCCCGAACCTGAGTACATAGCAAAACAAACAAGGAGTACGTGAGACAAAACGTCTCGTGAGTTACATGGGTTTAGACCCATTAATAATAATAATCGTTTATCCAAGTAATCAACAAACAAGTAATTTCGTCCATCTATATAGTCACCCTATGGTGACTCCAAACCTTGCTTTCCTAACAACACATATCTAGTTATCGGGTTGCCCCCGAGCTAACTAGCAACACTAACGTGCCTAACTATCGGGTTGCCCCCGAACTAGCTATAAGCACCTAAAAATCCAACTATCGGGTTGCCCCCGAACTAGCTAGATACACTATCCTATCTAACTATCGGATTGCCCCTGAACTAGTTAGAAACATCACCATGTCTAGTTATCGGGTTGCCCCCGAACTAACTAGCATCACGTCATCTCGTTCTCACCATAACTCAAAGGTTATGTCAATCTAGTTCTCGGCTATCACATTCATCATCAAACCAGTTAGTTAAATATTAACAATATTTCATAACTAACTAAACAACTATAAGTCTACTCAATTAAGCAATTAGACCGTAACACAAGTATAAAAATGTATTTCAAAGGCTATGTACTCGATAAAGTCCATACGTACTCACCTTAGCAATCTAGTGCTCCAACCGTATTCTTTCCGCCGGTTTCCTCGTTCCAACAATTCGGTCAAACTCCAAGACTTCACCGGAAGCCTAATTCAACAATCATACAATGTTCAACATCACATACTACTAATAATGTATCCATTAATCACTAGATACCATCAACTAACACTTCCCCCAATTATGGCGATTTACCAAACCCTAGGTTTAACCAACCCTTAAGATTCTTACCAATCGAAATCATACACTTGTTTCCTTTGTTAATATACCATCTATTAAGTGTATACATCATTTATTCACCATAAACCATAACCCCCAATAGCTAGGGTTTCCAACCCAACCATCAAAATACATAGATCTAAAGCTACAAAGATCAAGGAGTGAAGATATACCTTTAATCTTCACTAGGAGTGAAATCTATCAAGCTTTGATGAACAAATCGACCAAGATCAGCACTTGCACTCAAAAATCGCCAATGGAAGAAACTAGGGTTTTGAAATGCATTAAATGAGCCAAAACCCGACTTTAATGCTGCACGACCAAAGTTCACGACGCGAACTAAGTTCGTGTCGCTAACTATGCGTTGCACGCCTACTTCGCGATCGCTAACTACTCGTGAACTACATTACGCTCAAAAGCCAAATCCGCTGGAGACAGTTCCCGATCGTTAACTCGAGTTCACGGCGCTAACTTTCCAATGCAGCAGAGCTGCATTTTTCGGTTGTTGTCTCCACTTTGTGCAGCCGATTTGGGAGCTCTTGGGGGCGATTTTGGGTGTTCTTTGGGCGTAGAACACCACCATCCATGGGGATCTTCATTCCTTGTTAAGGATCTAAGGTTGCAAGAACCTAAAAGTTGAAGATGTTCCAAAGGCGGGAGGCAAGGATTCGTGTTGATAAATACGATATGGATATAGCTATCGCTAAGGTGAGTACATGAGACTTTTAAACTGGGTACATAGCATAAAGTCTTATAAATACGTATGATATATTATGGGTCTTTATTAATAAATGTTTTGATGAAGATAGTGACTAAAATTGTATGAAAGTATGTCGAATGAGATACTGGAGTAAGTCCAGTATGATTGATAAATTTGAAGGTAAATATGATAAATTAAAGTAATCAAGGAATCCTTATTAATGAACCATAATAATTAAGATAATGATTAAAAGAGTGTACATTAAGTCTTTATTAATAAAACATTTATTAGTAAAGCAATTGGAAATGATTTGGTAGTAATGAGAATCCATTGGTAAGATTTACTAATAAAAGTAAAGAATAGATATATATGAAAAGGAATACGACGTGACTAGTGATAATTATGTATCATAGGCAACGAAGAAATAAAAGTATTATGATTCTGATAGATAAGAAATGTATCTTATAAACTAAGCAAGAATGGACCTCCTAGGGTCATAGAGAAGGAAGTAAATGTGGTTGCTTATGATCGAGTCCACGGGACTATATGGGTGCGTTCACACTATGTTGAACTAGTTATATATATAGTTATTATTAGATAACTAACTTGTTTGATGATTGATGTGATAGCCAAAGGCTTGAGTTGAATAGCTGATGAGTGATGGTAAGCATGAGGTGATGTGATGCTAGTTAGTTCGGGGGTAACCCGATAACTAGACATGGGGACGTTTCTAGCTAGTTCGGGGGCAACCCGATAGTTAGATATGATAGTGCTTCTAACTAGTTCGGGGGCAACCCGATAGTTAGATGTGATAGTGTTTCTAGTTAGCTCGGGGGCAACCTGATAACTAGATATGTTGGTGCTTTAGCTAGTTCGGGGGCAACCCGATAGCTAGATATGTATGCTGCTAGTTAGTTCGGGGGCAACCCGATAAATAGATATGTTGTTAGGGAAGCAAGTTCGATAGGGTCACAATAGGGTGACTAGTCAGTATTGATGTGTTATATATACTTGTTTATATACATATGGAATGATTATTTTTATTGGGGTCTAAAACCCGAGTATCTCACGAGACTATTTTGTCTCACGTACTATGTTTGTTTGGTGGCTATGTACTCAGGAACAGGTTGAAGTGATAGAAGGTTGCACTAGAAGTGGCCTAGAGATGTTTAGCTCGGGAGCTCATAGGTAGATCCCGTTGCCTATGGTTTTGATATATACTTGGTGACATCGTATTTTTGTAAACTCTAATAAAGGTTTTAAAGTTTTTGTTAAACTGTATTTCGGACAATATGCACTAAGTGGGGAAAAATGTATTTTAAATGTTTTAAACGATGTTATAAAAATACGGGTGTTATATAGTGGATATGGGTCCCATCACTTTTTACTAAATAAGATAAGTTTTTAAAGTGTATCACTTATTTCGATACACCCAAATATAGAAAGTGTATCACTTATTTTAAATTGGAGGAAGTATTTATTATCTCTTTAAAAAATGTACAATCTGTTTTCAAGTACCTAACCTTGATTCGAGTCTTATTTAACTATAACAAATGATAAAGAATGATTAATTGGGTAATTTTGTACTACACTATCATAACTCAATTGAGGTTAGGTCATGACTCATGAATATCGAGGAACCATTCTCGGTTTTGGCCTGGTTTGGGTTTTTAGGTCAAACGCCCAAATTTATTCGAAAACCGAACCAAACTGGAACTGATCCAATCAAAATAAAAAACGATAAATTTTTAAAACCAAAACCGTACTGATAACATGTTATCGAGTTTTGTTTTAATTCGATTCACTCGGGTCGGTTTTTAATTTAGCTCGGTTTTTCCGGCCCAAACGGTCACACGTAGATTCATTGCGTAAAAGGGTAACTCTAAAAATTCGTTTATCAAAATTTAAGATTTTAAATTAGTTTTCTATACACTTTTTATCTACCAGACATAAATTTGAGTGATAAGTGATGGGTTATGTAGCCATGGATTGCTTGTGTGGAAGCAAGCTCACCAATTTACCTTGTTCGCCTTATCTGCACCTAGGTATATCTCAATTCTTTCATTCAATTTCATCAATTCATGTCGGAGAACGCACGAATTCCATTGGTTTATTTCTTTCAATTTCAGCTGGGTTTTCCTGTTTCCCCTTAATCTGATGACTCAATACTTGATTTACGTTGATGTTTGTGTGTGTTTGCAAATTGATTTTGCTTTCAATGACGATACCAAATATGTGTGTGAATTTAGGGCTAGAAGTAGGAATAAGGAATTAAGGATGCTTCAACCCCTTGGTAGAATCCCTATATTAGATACTGTTAATTGAGTATTGCAACTAGTCTAAAATATATTCAAAAAGTTTAAATTTTTATTTTAATATTTAGATTTTGATACATTACTTATAACTTATGTATTTCCTCCGTTTCAAAATAAGTGATACACTTTCATTTTAAGGTGTTTTAAAATAAGTGATACACAAAGATAGTGGGCACCACACCCACTAACCATCTCCTTTAATAAAGTGAAAAGACATATGTACCCTTACTTTTACTTTTAAACATCATTAAATATTAACTTTAATCAATATATGTAGGACCCATAAATTATCAAATTTAATCTAATTAACCTTCATTATTATATTTTGCCTAAAAAACCATAAACTCTAATTTGTATCACTTATTTTGAAATGGAGGAAGTATAACATTAATAAAACTGGAGTCTTGATCAGGTAGGAAGTATGATCGCTGCTACCTTCAAAATGCTCTACCCGTTAAATTATTAACGGTATGTTTTCCTAAACCTTAATTTTATTGTTTTCATAGAGGCTACTTCCAATTTTCAATCAACTTATTTCAAATATATATAGTTTAATAAATAATTAGTATGCTATTTAATGAGTCCAAACACAATATTACTAAATATAATTTAGGAGGTTATAGTTTTCTTCATATTAAATTAACTATATTTCCTCCGTTTCACAGAGATTTCGGGCTAACACGAGGGTTTATGCTAGTAAAAGCTCATCCAAAAAGTCAAAGAAAGCAAAAGAAACACCAAAAATTGTGAATCCACAAGATGAACAAAATGAAATTACAAATAAACTGCCTCCAACTGATGAATTGGAGTCACAGGATTCGGTTACTATTGCTTCTAGAAGCTCTGTTCTACAAGCATGCACCCTGACTTCTGGTTTCATAGCTCTAATTGGTGTAATAATCCGACAGGTGTGGAAATTAACCTATTATTTATTGTAATTATTCTTTATTTAAATTCGTAAAAAGTAATATAAATGTATAATATTGTCATTTTTTCAGGGTTCTCATTTGGCATCGTTACAGGGATGGCCTGTTGTTGACTGTTGTTCTGAAATAACATGTTAAGTTTCTCATGTTTTTGCTGTTTGTGGGTCCCATAGTACAAACTGATAACTAACTAGACATTTTCTGTTGATACAGTTGATTTTGAGATATGGCATCTGCAACTTATAGCAGGATTAGTGATACTAATTTCGTCTTCTCGGTTTTTATTACTCAAAACATGGTCTGATTTTGCCCAGTCTAGTGACAATTCCAATCAACAGGTTGCCCAACATATTTTTTATCCAATGTTTTTAAAATTTTAAATTATTATAATAAGGAAAAATTGCAATAATTACTTCTTTCTTAGCAATTTTCCTTCGCAATAATGAATAACAATCTAAATTTTGAGTAAAATGATTTATGAGGTTTAATGCAACAAATACAATTTGGGCAACTTTAAACCCATTTTATTTGTTACAAATAAATAATAACTTAAATCAATGTATTATTATGCAGGTCCTAACATCATTAGAGCCGCTTGATTATGCAATTGTAGCATTTCTTCCTGGCATTAGTGAGGTTGTTTTCACTGTTTAAAGTATTCCGTGGTTTAGTTAATGTGTTGTTTAATTAATTTGAAACTAAAATGTTTTTTTATTCTTTCCGGTTTGTGTTAATTTATAGGAACTGTTATTTCGCGGTGCATTGCTTCCAATTTTTGGAATTAATTTGACTAGTGCGACAGCTGTCGCTGCCTTATTTGGGATTTTGCATTTGGGTAGTGGTAGAAAATTCTCTTTTGCAATCTGGTAAGTACATCCTTAAGTTTTTAACTTTTACCAATTTGACCCCTTGAGAATCAATTTATTACTAAAATTGACCTCTTTTAAGTTTGTAAATTGACTTGGAACATTTTGCGTGTGTTTTATCGACAGGGCAACATTTGTTGGGCTTGCTTATGGTTATGCAACGATTTTATCTTCTAGCCTTTTTGTTCCGATGGCTTCTCATGCAATTAACAATTTAATAGGAGGCGTTATATGGCGTGCTACGCGTTTTTATAATCCAAGTAAACAGGTATATCCGTATATGTCATTTCTTCAATGGGTTTTTCTATTTTTAGGGACATTTAATTTATTCAAGTTTCCTAATAAAGTCTTATGAATCATTAGTAAAGTTCATATTTCACATTTCAAGACATGTATTAAATGAATTTTTTAAGTTTAATTGGAAAGTTGAGTGAACTAAATGCCCCTAAAAATGTGTCTAGGGGGCACATCTTAGAAAAACCCTTCTTCAATTTATTATTACAGTTTGCAAAAAGACTGAATTTTTAAAACTCAAAATGATGCTTTGGTCAACTAACGGGTCATCGTAGGGTTCGAACGGTGACGGCTAGGGATTCGAGAAAAAAGAGGCTTGATACCATGTTGTAGATTGTGGAAATACCGGTTAAGGTTATATGCTTATTAATGTCAAATATATAAGGTTACATATATATAATATTTACATATAAGACCATATACTATGATAAAGTGTATAAAAAGTTACCTATTTAACCTTAGGAGATTCTTGTAACAAGCACAAGTTTTCTGAAAATTTTAGAAAAACAAGGTATAAGATTTTTGTTCCATTTTTCGTGTGTTACTCTACTTTTGGTGGAGTACTACTACATATGCACAAAGTATAGATTAATAATGACACGCCCCTTTGGTTTTTGGTTCTTGCGTATGTTAAAATTCGGTTTGGAGAAGTGAAAACTGATGGAAGGAGAGGGAATTCTTTGTGGGTATTAATATATTATGTGTATTTTCAGTCATTTGTACGATGTACTATTATGTATGCACAAAGTACAGCTTAAGGACCACAAATGATCAATACTAGCATGCATGTTAGATAAATGTTACTGATGTCTACTATTTATGTCTATTTCATATTGATACTCACAACAAGATTCTTGTGACATGTATAATTAATTAATTATCTTTCCTTGTATTATCTATTGATTTTGACATTTATTTTGATCAACTGTATATGCATATAAGTATACACAAATAGTAAGTATACACAAATAGTAGGCTAAATACCATTTTTCTGCATCTTATTATGTGCTAAAGTTAACCAATGCTAATAGCTTCAAATTCGTAAAAGACTACAATTTTGGGTTAGGGTACTTTTGTTAATGTTTATAACTAGTATTAATTGGCTCGCGCTTCGCAGTGAAATTTTAAAGCATTCATTTTCTTAAGCAAAAATAAAGATTTTGTTTATATCATATCCTATGTATTGTATCTATGATAAAAATTTTGTAAGCAAGTAATATAAATCTTGTATTTCATATTTGGGCTATTGTGATTAATAGACCATACGAAGTAATAGTGTAATACTAATCACAATCAAGATTTATACTATATTTGTTATTGAGTGAAAAAAAAAGAGAGAAAAACACTACTGCAAGGATCGAACACGGGAAGACTATTGTAGACCATGGAAGATTTATTCCTTCCTATTAAACCAGTCAGCCAACTATGGGCAAACAAACTCTACCCATTATTTTTTTCCTCTATTTATATATTATAAAATCAAATCCACAAAAAGATAAAATTAAATCTATAAACAGTAAGTTTTGTATGCTAAATGTATAAGTTTTGTATGCTAAATGTATATATAGGGTAATCACAATGCATACAATCAGTTCTAATTAAAATCTATAGAATTAAAAATAAAATAAAAAGGTTAAAAATAAAATAGAGGGGCCATTTTGCAAGAAATTATTGTTTTGCGGTGTCAAATTTATGGCGATGGGAGGCTAAAGAACTTCAATAGTAGATTCACATAATCCCTGTGCAGATAATTAATGTGACAAGGACAATAATCCAATGGATCTGTTTAAATTAACTCGTTAGCTAACACGTCTGATATGTCCATATTTTAATCAAGCGTAAATATCATATGTTACCCATAATTTAACGACTATAAGTGATCACTGAATTTATTTCCCTTTTGTTTTCGTTAATGTTGTATTTGATCATTTAACCGACTAGGTCAAGAAGTTGACATGTAAAACCATATTCTAGCAGGGTTAAGTTTTAGTGTTTTCAAATTAGATATTCATGATGCATTTAACACTCATTAGTTGTGTTAGTAAATGTTAAAAATTGTAATATTAAAAATAACCTTTTTATATTTTTGACCTATGCTAAATAAACCAAGATTTTTTGTTTTAACGGAATATTTATATACAAAATAATGTCATTAAATGCCCAACGAGAAAAACCAAAGAAACCAATAAACCAACATAACATGTACTTTGTGTACCATAAGGGGTAACAATAATGTAGCTCAGCTGGTCGACAGTAATATTGTTCTACCCACTTCAACAAGCTGTTATGGTACTTTTCTAATCTTTAGTATTTTAAAATGAAATTGGAAAAGGTAATTATAATGATAAAATAATTCAAAAATAAACAAGTGAACAAATATGCACAAACAGTTCCAACGAAGAAAAAGGCTGAACATATTAAAGTTAAATAATCAAGTAAATTAAAGTTTAGGATTAAAAAGATAAGTCAACTGAAGTTACATTGCAAAAACATACTTTTAAGGGTTTAAAAATGGAAACAAGGTCAAATTATATATGAGTGTTAAACTATTATTAATAAGCTTTAAATTATTTAAAAAAATTAAACACGTTACATAAAATTGATTTTAAACCGGTAGAGGGCAAAAAATGTTTAAAACCATTAAAAAATCTTTGAAAGTTAAAATACTATGTTATACTATATAGCAAATAAAACGAAAATTATGTCAAAATTTGAGGATTAAAAAGCATTGGGGGCTGTTTTTTTTTTCTTCTTTTGAATAAAGGTGTGGCAAAAGTATCAACAATTTAATAGGAGGCGTTATATGGCGTGTTACACATTTTAATAATCAAACTAAACATGTATATTTACCGTTTATTCAATTTATTATAATTACATTTTGCAAAAAGACTGAATTTTAAAACTCAATATTTTAATGACCCATTAACGGGTCATTGTAGGGTTTGACCGGCTATGTCTAGGGTTTGGAGAAAAAAAGAGGTTCGATACCATGTTAGAGATTGTGGAAACACTCGTTAGGATTATATGTTGTATTGATGTCAAATATATAAGGTTACATATATACAATATTTACATTATAAAATTAATAGACCATACACTATATATGATAAACATAAGAGATAGAATATATATATAAAGCTAACTATTTAAAAGAATTATAGGAGATTCTTGTAACAAGCAATGGCTTTCTGAAAATTATTTGTAAAAAAGGTATAAGATTTTTGTTCCTTTTTTTTTTGCATCGTTACACCCTACTTTTGGTGGAAGAACTCGAGTAGTGCTACTTATGCACAAAGTACACCTTAACAATGACAGATCAGTGCTATTGGCGTATTGATCATTGCTACTTATGCTACTTAATTATGCACAAAGTACACCTTAACAATGACATATTATTTATGAACATAGTACAACTTAACGATCATAAATGATCGGTACTGGCATGCATGTTCGAGGATAAGGTATGGTTGTGTAATAAAGTTGTGTTTGAAAACATTTTTGTCTCTTTTAACAGTTTAATTGACTTTAATATTCACTTCAAAACTACCCAATATTTCAATAACATTTTCAAATTCGTCAAAAGGCTATATTTAGGGTGTAGGGTTAATTTGGTTAATGTTTGTAATCACAATTTATACAATCGGTTCTAATTTAAAAGATGGTTATTTTTACGCGACACATTTTAACTTATACATTACCATATTTGTTTTATATATTTGTATAATCTACAGTAATACGTTTACAATGTGGTACAAACATCAAAAAAATTGGTGTAAAAATTAATTAATTCTCTAATTGAAATTTTTAAATAGAAAATAAAATAGAGGGGCCATTTTGCAAGAAATTATTGTTTTGCGGTGTTAAATTTATGGCGATGGGTGGCTAAAGAGCTTCAATAGTAGATTCACATATCCCCTGTGCAGATGATTAATGTGAAAAGGACAATAAAGTATTTTTAGGTCATCCGATCAATCTGTTTAAAACATTAATTTAACTCGTAAGCTGACACGTCATAGGTTCATTTTACCACATCTAGTTCCAAGTTGGTAGGCTTAATTTGTGCTTCCACATTTCTTGTTTTATGTCATGTTCCCTTATTAAATAAACCGAAACGAACCAGAACCGAAAATATGTTATTGGTTTAGTTTCGGTTTTAAAAATTTATCAATTTTGGTATCGGTGTCATCGGTTTCGGTTCGATTCGATTTTTGAATCATGCTCACTCCTAGTTTATTCTTTTCGCATATGATACATTTGGTTTCCTTACACAGAGACAACAAATCTTCTCAACAGAGTCCAATATGTTATGCATTGTAATGTTTGTAATACCTCAATTTTTAATACAAAACATTTGCCCAAAATATATAATTTTCATAAATTGAAGAACCGTTCCAAAAATACGGATTTACAAAAACCTTTGGTATGAAATCAGAGTATAAAGTTTGGTGTTACAAAATAGATCAAAACCAAAGCTAAGCATAAATCCAATCTAATGTTCTTCTATTCTAGGCCCCGCATCTCTATCCATGCGCACATATACCTTCGATCCCGAACCTGAGTACATAACAAAAACAACAAGGAGTACGTGAGACAAAAACGTCTCGTGAGCTACATGGGTTTAGACCCAATGATAATAAAATGTCACGTTACATATAAACACACATATATATATAAATTGTCTATCCAATCTAGTCACCCTATTGTGACCCTATCAATCTTGCTCTCTTAGCAAACATATCTAACTATCGGGTTGCCCCCGAACTAGCTAGAAGCACAAACATATCTAGTTATCGGGTTGCCCCCCGAGCTAACTAGAAACAAGATACCGGCAAGAGGGAATCGCCCAATCTACCGATACATGCCTTACTCACCGGAATACGTCCAGTTAGTAAGACTACTAACGTGGATGAGTCGATGGGAATCCACCCAACTGCCCCTCAATCCACACCTCATGACCGGGAGTCGCCCGTGTCATCTCATCATCTCAATCTCACAATAACCCAACGGTTATGTCAACTAGCTCTCGGCTAACACTTTCATCATCAAACAAGTTAGTCCAATATTATCAATAGTATCTTTCACTAACTCAACATACTATAAGTCTACACAAATAAGCAAATAGACCAATACACAAGTAAGAAAAGTAATTCATAGGCTATGTACTCAGTAAAGTCCACACGTACTCACCTTAGCAATAAAATGCTCCAACCGAATTCTTTACGCCAATTTCCTTGCTTCACAATTCGGTCAACTTTCCAAGACTTCACCAAAAGCCTAATACAACAATCACAAGATGTTCGACATCACATACTAACAATAATGTATCCATTTATCACTAGATACCATCAACTAACACTTTCCCCCAATTATGGTGGTTTACCGAACCCTAGGTTAAACCAACCCTTAAGATTCTTACAAATCATAATCATACACTTGTTTCCTTTGTTAAAATACCACCTATTAAGTGTATACATCCTTTATTTCACCATAACCCATAACCCCAAGGACTAGGGTTTCAAACCCCAACATCAAAATACATAGATCTTAAGCTACAAAGATCAAAGAGTGAAGATATACCTTTAATCTTCACTTAGGAGTGGAATCTACCAAGGATTCGTGAAGAAATCGATCTCCAACTGTTCTTGAGCTCAAAAATCGCCAAAGGAGAAACTAGGGTTTTGATATGGCATTAAATGAGCCAAAACCCGACTTTAATGTTGTCGACAGAAGTTCACGGCGTGAACTTAGTTCGCGTCGCTAACTTTGCACCTCGTGAACACTTCCCGATCGCGACCTAGGCGTGAACTCTGATCGATCAAAACCACCAAATCGCTGAATGGAGTTCCCGATCGGGAACTCAAGTTCACGGCGTGAACTTTCCTATGCAGCAGAACTGCATTTTTCGGTTGTTGTCTCGACCCGGTTTCGTCCATAACTTCCTCGTACGGTGTGCAAATGACACGAAACCAATTCCTACTTTCTTTAAACGATTTATCCTTATTTATCATATTTTTATACATTTTATTTATTTACAAATTTGGGGTCGTTACAATGTTATACACCTAGATCTACAAATATTGTTTTTAAAAAAATTAGTTTTATAATCCCAAAAACAAGCGACACAATTTGTTGCTCGTTTGTCTTTCCTCTATATAAAAAGATTTATATTTATGTTCAAAATCAAATTGTGACTAAAAAAGAAAAATAATAATTATATATCGCAAATGTCTCAAACAAGAATTGAATTCACAACCTAGCTCTCAGTTACAACTCAATACCGAAAAGCTATAGGCGGGAGTTAATTTTATAACTTTTGACTTAGATATTCATGATGCATTCAACACTCATTGATTTGTGCAAGTAAATGTTAAAAATTGTAATATTAAAACTACCATTTTCCTATAATGGACCTACTGAATAAATAAACCAACATTTTTTGTTTCAACGGCAAGTATTATAGAAGTATAGAACGCCTAAAGACTAAAGAGTGGACCCGAAAAGTCATATGCAAATTAACATCATTAAAGGCCCAACGAAGAAAAAAAACCCAATAAACGAACATAATATGTACTGCGTGACTGTGTGTACCATAACTCCATAAAGGGTAACAATAATGTCGCTTAGCTGGTCGAGACTCGAGAGTAATATTGTTTACCCACTTCAGCTAGATATTAACTATGCAAGTTATTGTCCTTTTTCTAATCTTTAGTATTCCAAGTTATAAATCTTATACTCAAAAGTTTATAGAATAAGGATAAATATTTAGCAAAAAATAGTTAATTGAATAAAATGAAAACTGGGTCAAATATGAGATCGTCGAGATAGGTATCACAGTAGTGACGACAACTGTCAAAATTTTATAGTGGCATATATAATCAGGAATGTCTTTGAGAAGGTGCAGGAGGTGCAGCCGCACAGGGTCCCTATTTTATAGGGGTTCTTTTTTATATATATCTTATATATATAATATTAGAATTTAAGCCAACGTAATAATTTAATAGAAAAAAAAATTAGAAAGTCCATTGTTTTTATAACCTTATATTCAGGGGTCCATTTTCGTGTTTTCGCACAGGGCACTTGAAATCTCGGAAACGCCCCGGAGATACTTTTCATATTTACCAAAAGTTTAAACAATTTATTAACATAATTTTATATTTTTGTACGTTTTATATTTCATGTAGTACGTTAACATATGATTTTTAAAAAAGTGTAAAATCTTATGTTTGAAATTAAAGGATATATATTAGAGCACTTCTTAGTGGTGGTGCAATTATGTGATCAGCCTTGATAACATGCAACCTTCATGGCTCCTTTGCTTCTCTTTACTTGGTTTTCTTTCTCTTTCCAAACTCATCTTAAATCTCCTCAATTGGGTTTTCATCACTTTCCTCCGGCGACCCAAGAACCTAAAGAACTACGGTTCATGGGCTCTAATCACCGGAGCTACCGACGGAATTGGTAAAGCCTTCGCCTTTCAGTTAGCAGACAAGGGTCTTGACCTAATCTTGGTTAGCAGAAACCTAGTCAAGCTTAAAGATGTTAAGGCTGAGATTATATCGGTGAACCTAACCACAAAAATCAAGATTTTTGAATTGGATTTTTCCGGCGACGATGTGGTGGCCGGAGTTAGGAAGATGCAAGATGTGATCAACAGTGAAAAGCTTGATGTGGGTGTTTTGGTAAATAATGTAGGGGTGACTTATCCTGTGGCTAGGTTTTTTCATGAGGTTGAAGAAGAAATTTGGATGAAAGTGGTGAAAGTGAATGTTGAAGGTACAAGTTTGGTTACGAAAGCTGTGATTGAAGGAATGATTAAAAGAAAGAGAGGTGCGATTGTTAGTATTGGTTCTGGTGCTGCCATTGTTGTGCCTTCTCATCCTCTTTATGCAATCTATGCCGCTAGCAAAGCGTAAGTTAGTCTTTAATTTCCATTTATTATTCTTACAACTTTAGTATGATAAATAGAGACACAAAAGAGTCGAGGTACGTAGGGTGTTTTATAATAGGTAATTGTTATTCTTGTATTGATCGATCAGAAAATTACATACTTGAACTGATCAACTCTATTTAAACAAATTGATTAATTTCCATGAGCTAGCTAGGGTGATCACTGATCACTAAATCTCCTTAAAAGAGAGCTGCACTTGGACCCCGTGGATTAGTGGCCTAGGAATGATGGAGATGACGATATAACACAATGGTTTAAAAAAAATTTGAGTCGCTAATTAAGTTTAATTTTTTGGCTAAATTGTTTTATACGGAGTACTATTTTTTCATGACCTGATGGTTATCGTGCTTTAGTTTGGATCCGCCATTTATAAGAAGGCACTTGAATTTTGCTTTGTTTGTAAAAAGTATAGAAGAACAGTCGATGATAGGTGCTTGCAATGTGTAAGGTTGCTATATTGTGAACGGAAGATCGTAAGTTCAAAAAGTTTGAGAGAGTCAATAAACATGCGCACTAATTAAGGAATACTTTTTGCTTTCTCCAACTAAAAATATGAGTCTGCTTGGAAACAAGTGTGGTACTCTTTTACAATTCGAGAAACTGTATGAGAGGACGGTTAATTAAGGATGTATAGAAAAGCAGAAAGCTCAACAAATATATACAGAGTATTAATTAGGTGAGAAAATTAATTAGTCTAGATTAATTGACTATCGAGGATAATCTTGAGGGATCTCTTCAGGAGGTTTTGGATTCAACTCTTCAAGACTTATTGGAGGTATATATAACTTAGAGATAAAAAAAGGTGGTGGGGTTAATTACAAAAAAAAAAAAAAGAGATGAGTTTGAGGAAGACATACTGCCCACTTGTATGTCACTACTGACTCGAACCACTAACTATCTAACTAACTCGTCGTTCAAAAAAAAAAAAGGTGAGAACATGAAACTCGAATGCTAACATGTGTTCTCGAGTTTTAAACATGAAGATCGAAACGAAGAACATCGATAAAGATTAATTAATTAGTGGATAACATCAAACATTCAAAGCCTAACGCTAATGATGTGTTGTCGAGTTTTAATTAATGAGAGGAAAGGAAAAACATTCTACATAAATAGAAGTATATATATAAGATCCAAGGAAACATAGTTTATAATGAAAACTCTCATTTATGAGGTTCACGACAATTTTTATATTATGTTAGATGGCAAAGGAGTAAAAAGATTATAGCTTGGTTGGTATAAACCATTAAAATTGTGGGTCACTTATAAAGCGACCATGGAAGATGTGGTTGGGAAAACAAGGATTGTTATTGCAATGTTATAACTTATAAGATTTTTCCCCCTAACATTGTTATTATATTGATTTTCAAAATTATCATGTTCTTATAATATTCCTTTAGCATGCATAAATACCTTCAACAAATCATAATTTTCGAAATAAAAAAAACATTTTAACTGGGCGTTATAATCATGCAACCGAACCATTGACACACCTATAGTGTGGGTCAAGGTGTCTATTGGCGGTGCCAAAGGCGCTATAACAATGCTATAACACAAGGATACCGTGTGTTTGAGGGTTGCTTTTGAGGTTAGGGTTGTGACTCGTGGTATATTAAGTATATGGCATTGGCTTCAATTGAAGTATATAATCATGGACCACATTAATTCTTAAAAACAGTGGCATATCCTTACACTGAAAATCGATATTTATTTATTTTTTAACTCATAACAGGTACGTTGACCAGCTCTCACGATCTTTACACGTAGAATACAAGCATCTTGGTATAGATGTTCAATGCCAGGTATTTATTCATCCTTTTTTTCAATATTTATAGAAATACAATTTACATTATTGCAAAATGTAACTAAAACTTCATCCCGACATTGTCGAGATTAAACACAAACATAAAATAAAATAAATATTGATACAACTCCCGATGCATCCTTTTCTATGTTATTTTTTACCTAAAATTTGTTCTTAATTAGGTACCATTATATGTGTCTACAAATATGGCATCACAAGTTGCATTGGTCTCGAAATCATCTTTGTTCATACCGACTGCTAATGATTATGTAAGAGCTGCAATTAGGCAAATAGGATACGAGCCGCGTTGCACGCCATATTGGGCTCACTCGCTTCAATGGTTCTTTGCGTCGTTGGCTCCTGATTCTTTTCTCGACACATGGCGTCTTTCTATTGGCATTCGCCGTAGGGGACATATTGCATAGAAATTAATTATATAGTACGAACTATAGGTTTAAATGTCATAACTAATAATGTATAGTGTACAATATTGGACCATTCTAGAAGTAAGACCATTTTACATTAAACTTATTAATAGCTTAGTGTTTGGAGGAACTACGTTAATTTTACAAGACTGTACGAGCCTAATTAGCTCATACTTTCTCTATATCACAATAATTAATATACTAGCCTATAATCCATGATAAATCACGGGTGATTCATAAAAAAATTTATAATATATATTTCATAATATTTTACTTTATTTCAAAACAAAAGTTATGGAGTATACTAATGGAATGTTTTAAACATTTCAACCCAAATTTTTACAGTGTTAAAAAGTTTTTTTGCACAACAAAAATATTTAACAACTAACCTAGCGTATATAATAAATCATGCAAACAAATAGCTTATTATCTTTGCAGTGGGATCCATGCAAAAACTGAAAAATGTATTTACCAACTTATTGATGCACAGAAAATAACATTTTTATGAATACACAAACAAAATTATAAATCAAGAATTGATTAGTAACTGTTGACAAGGAAATAAACATTTGGTTGATGAAGAGTCTCAAGGGTTAATGGTCAAAACATTGTGTTACTTCTCATTACCCATATATGATCATTCATAATCACATGATCGTAAACAGATTGAAGCAATATTTAAATGTTTTGTGTCCTACTTTTACTCTTAAATAGATTTCACAGACACACGATATATTAATATATAAATATTGTTATAGTTGTAGTCTTGTAGATAGTAAAATAAGTTTTAAAGTTAACATTGATCACCTTGATTCAGACAAATGGAGGTTTGAGATAGTCAAAAAAAGGTTCTAGAATTAATTCCTCAATTTCTAATAACACTTCCTCTGCAATAAAAATCAAGCACAACTGCAACAACAACAAAAAAATACCAAATTCTTTTAATTTTTTCTCTTAACTTAGGATTAAATTTAAAAAATAAAAAACACATGAAGAAAGACAAACTTCCATATCGAGTAACAGAAAGCAAAACATGACCTTGTGCCATTATAGAAAATGTTCTATCTTTAATTGTTGTAAATTCAGATTTAGTTAGAGAAATGCAATGCTACTTCTTGTGCAATGACTCCAAGATAATGTACCTTGATGCGTGTTTACTTTAACTGTATACATAGATACCTCAACAAAGCAACTCACGTTTTAGCTAATTGTTCTTATGTGACTCGTAAAGCACAAGCCCTCGCCAGTTGTTGGAACAACGCGAGCCAGGTCTCATCAGCAGATCCATAAGCAAATGGGTCAAAAAATTGCTCACATGTGAAGAGAAACTGGCATGTATGATCATAATTAAGAGCAGAAACTTCAGCGCCAACAACTATTTTACTTATTAATTTTGTGTGGTGAAATTGAATACCTGAAATTAAGTAACAAAGCCCCTGAGATGAAAAAGTGAAAAACTTACCACAATATTGAGACTTCAAAATTTTAGAAAGCAAATTTCATTGAAGGAAATTTCTCAATAAGGGTTGTGTTAGAAGTTTGTCTGTTGACCCAAAAAAAGCCAGGCCAGTCCGTTTGTCTGTCAACACAAAATTGAACACTTTTATCTAAATACATCAAATTCATATCTCAAATGTATATCAAATACCTTTCCATTTACTTCTGCATAGATTGACCTGGTTATCCACCAAAATGGCCTTTGAAGTTTGAACCCATTTGTACACCAGCAATAGATGTATGCAACATTGTAACATAAGTTCAGTAAACATATGCAAATCAAGCAAACCTTTTGGGTAAAAGTCGAAGGAGATCTTGCATACGGTGTTCGGTACCTACTGTACGTTTCAGATATGCCTCGAGACTCGAGATCTTGGTGTCACGAATCAGTTTTCTTGGCTTCAGAAACTATCTGCAGTATTGGGCCAATTGATGTGATTGGGTAAAAACATATATTAGTGCTAATTTGCTTTATAGAAATTGACATGAGAAAGATTCAAGCTTCATTATAGATGCTATAATATCAACTTCATGGTGCCTGCTATTGAATAGAGTGAATTCTTGCAATTCCCAAAACTCTAAGATGTTTAGCAAATTAGGAGGAATAAATGGTATAAATTAAAAGATGAAATTGAAGGTTTTATCATGTTAAATTTTGGGATTGAGGATGTCTTTCGTGATTCTATTTATCAGGCTTATATCCTTAAACCAAGTGCACTCATGATGCATCTGTTGAAATATTATTCAATATTTATACCTCTGTGTCGAAAGAAACACCATCAGGTAGCTGGAAATCACATCAATGAATTGTGCTGGGAAATTTTGAAACATAAATCTGAGTCCAAAAATCAGCAGCCTTCAAAAGCCCAATTCTAGCAAGTTTGCAAGCATTATTACACTGAAAAAAAATGGTAAATTTAATATCATGAACAAAATTATCGAATACTACAAACATAGATTATCTATGCTGAAAAATGATAACTAGATCAACAGGGTGAGATTCATCCTGAAAAAAAATGGAAAATTGATATAATGAACAAAATTATCGAAAACTACAAACACAAATGATTTATGCTGAAAAATGGTACCTGGATCAACATGGAGAGATTCATCTTCACTGAAAAAATGGTAAATTTAATATCATGATCAAAATTGTGAATTGACTGGTGAAAACCATTAAAATATCCAAACTTACTCAATTATTTAAAACGATCAGTATATAAAATCTGAAGTTTTAGCTAAGGTTTCGTATTTAATCACAGCTTTAAAGGAGTAGGTCAATTGGAGGAGTAAACCACGGCTTCATCACCATTATTTAATCAGTTGTAAGTATATTGTTCAGAAACCTATTCCTGCTATGTCATACTGTCAGCGTCGCTGTTGCGGCAACCGATAAGTTGCGTTATAATTGCTTTGCCCTAGTCAAACTAAAGGGGGGAGAAAACTGCAATAAAATTAAAAGTGTAGACATATGAAACGGGCATGGGTTAATTTGAGGATGGACGTTTTAAATGCCATAACTTCTACCGTGGAGAGAAACGTTTTCTAGTTAAAGTAGTATGAAATATTGAAAGGTGAAAGGGTGATAACCGCTTTCCATGAAGCCCTAAACGTTACACCAGCAACCGGATGCGTGGCAATGGAATAGGCCTAAGGTGGCATACATTGCATACATGGACTAATAGGTGGTATTAGTGATGTGGCTTTAAACATGTGGCTTAGGGCTGATGTGGACTGATGATGTAGCTGATGACATGGCACTTTATGAGGTGCTATTATGACATGGCATTGTCTAGGTGGCAAAAGCTTCTTTTAATATGTATAAAGATAAAGATACTTGGTTTATGATTTTTAAGGCCAATATAAAGTTATGATTACAATTATGATGGATTAAAGTGGACAATAGTTAGTAGATGATAATCACTGTAACGATCGGAATTTTCGGTTAATGAATTAAACGGAAATATTGAGGAATAAAGGTGGTAAAATAATTACTCGAGTCTCCATTGTGTTTTATCGAGTGTTTGAATGTTTGGGATTTGGTGTGACCAAGTATGGGTCAAGATTTGGATGGAAACAAGTTAAAAGGCAAGAAACTGACCCACACAGCCCTCGCGACGCGAGGAAGGCACGAGGCAGGCGCGAGTCCAAACAAAAACTTCAGAGGCGAGACGAAGAGCTCGCGCCGAGATCGTGTTGAGCTCGCGTCGAGCTCGCGGCACGAGCGAGGCGCGAGCGGGGCGCGAGGTGGGTCTCCGAGTGGCAACGAGCAGGCAAAGCCGCGTCACCTCGCGGCGCGAGTTGGCGCGAGCGGGACGCGAGGAGCGTCTGGACTATATAAACTTGTGTGTAGGCTAGAGTTTCATTTCACCTTCAACCCTACACATAGTGCAGCCGATTTGGGAGCATTCTTGGGCGATTTTGGAGCTCAAGAGCTCAGATCTTCACCATCTTGAAGGATTGAAACATCAAGGGTAAGTATTCTTGATTTTCTTGCTTATCTACCTTGATTGTGAGCTTTGTATGGGTAAAAATGGTGGTTTGGGGAACCAACCATGTCATCTTTGGGGAAGATGACTAAACATGGGTGTAGAACACTCAGCGTGAGCTTGTAATCGATGTGTACAAGTTGGATTTGGGTTTGTTGATGGAAATCTTGAACTAGGGTTTAAGATTCCACCAAGTTTGGTGAACTTGGTGGTTGGGAATGTTAATATGGGTTGATTAGTGATTAGTTATGGATGATAACTAGTTATTGTGATGATATTGATGGTAGGTCAAGAAGACCTAAAGTTGGTGACATTTCACAAGTCAGAAATCAAGGATTCGTGTTATTAGACACGATTTGGAGTTAGCTTGGCTAAGGTGAGTACATGAGACTTTTACTGAGTACATAGAAAATGATTTTGAAAACTATGATGTTTTATGAGTCTTTATTAATAAATGTTTTTAATATAGATATGATTAAAAAGGTAAGAGAATGCAAGTAATAGACTATTTAAGTATGTCTAGATAACTAATGATTTTTGAAAAAGATTATGATAATGAAAAGATTAATAATTCTTTATTAATATGATGTTTGACTAAGAGTAATGATTGAGAAAGTATGATAATTGGCTTATTAATAATATGTATTAATTAAGCTGACAACAATGATTTTCAAGTATCAAGTATTGATTAATATATTATACTAATAAAAGTGGTAATTGAATTGCTAGGAGAATAAATATAAAATGACTAGAAATGAATTTGTATTCTAGTCGAAGAGAAGTTAAAGTTGTAACACCTCATTTTCCAAAACAATATTTAAATAACGTTTAAACCAAAATACATAACATTGTATCGGTGCCAAATACCGGTTTTACAAAAACGAAAAGGTTTCTTGTTCGAGATTATCAGAGTTTACAAAAACGGTGTTATAAATTATATCTTAACCATAGGATAAGGACTCAAATCATCAACACCGAGCTAATCTCAACAAGGCCTCTTCTAAACGGGCCTCCTAGATCTTCGATCCCGAACCTGAGTACATAACAAAACACAAACATAGTACGTGAGACAAAATTGCCTCGTGAGATACAAGGGTTTTAGACCCGATAAACAACTAGTCAAATAATATAATTTATACTTAAAATTTTATTACTACGTTCGTTTGGGTCACTTCATTACTTTCGTCATTGGCCATTGTCAAGATAATCGGAATGCCTCCAATCTATCAAGACCATCATATCCACAGTAACCGGAATGCCTCCAATCTACCGGGACTCATAGGTATTGGGTAATCGGAATGCCTCCAATCTACCACTAACTTTAAGGTACCGTAATAACCAGAATGCCTCCAATCTACTACGGCCCTAGGGACATTGTCATCATCATCATTACTTGTCTTTTATCATTATGAGCTTATAGCTCCATCATTTCTCAATCAATTATTCGTTTCATCATCATATTAGCAATTCATCACAAATTACATAAATAACTAAATTACTTATAGACTCGATAAAAACATTTAATCATAAAACATTTACTAGCTATGTACCCAGTTTTGAAAGTTCACATGTACTCACCTTAGCCAAGCTTATCCAAAATACGTGTTCCTTGAACACCGATATCACCTCCCAAGATTTGAATGCCTCAAATCCTCCAATCGATAACCTATTATCAAAACCAATACAATGGTTTGCATCAATCACCAATACTAACTACATAATCCATGGCTAGTCAACTACTAGCACCATTTTCCCCCAAGTTACCAAACCCTAATTCCATAAATCACCATCTTTTTATAGATTCATATTATGAATACATTTTCCCTGTTTAGATTACCATAGATCTAAGTTATACCACTTCCATTTAACCATTTATGAACAAATCCAAAACTAGGGTTTATGATTCAAGCTTTCCCTACTTGAATCTAAGACTTACAACATAAGAGAGATGAAGATTTACCTTTGATATTCAACTATGAGCAAGAATCCTCAAGATTTGATGAAGATTAAGCTCCAGTCGCCACTTTACACTCAGAAATCGCACACACAAGTTGAGAGGAGAAAACTAGGGTTTATGTGTGTAATAAATGAGATAAACCCGACTTTAATGCTGGTGTCAGAGAAGTTCCCGATCGTGAACAAAGTTCGCGTCGCTAACTCCATCACGCACGCAAAGTTCGCGATCGCTAGCTTGTCGGGAAGTAGTTCACGTCTGATTGCCCAAATCGCTGCATCATGTTCACGATCGTGAACATAAGTTCACGCCGTGAACTTCCTGAGCAGCCAAGGCTGCACTTTTTGATCTTTGGCTCAACGGTGTCCAAATGACACGAAACCAATTCCTACGTTCTTTAAACGATTTATCCTTATTTATCATATTTTTTGTACAATTTATTTATTTACAAATTCGGGTCGTTACAACTATCTACCCATTAAGGAGATTCCGTCCTTGGAATCTCATCATAGTTCACGAAGTTCGGGTATTTTTTCCGAATCTCGTCCTTGACTTCCCAAGTCAAGTTTGGTCCAAGGGAATGCTTCCACTTGACCAACACCAATTCAATCTCTTTATTCCGAAGTTTCTTGGTCTTTGACTCTAGTATGGCTTCGGGTTCTTCAATCAATCGGTTCGGGGCAACATATCTTGGGCTCAATTTGCCCTTCTTTCCAAACCGCATTACGCCTTTCCAAGGCGATAGTTTCAACATCACCATGTCACCAACATTTAAATCATACGGTCTCTTTTTCAAACCCGTGTAGCTTCTTTGTCGATCTTGTGCGATTTTCATATTGGTTTGGATTATTCCAATCTTTTCATTGGTCACCTTCACAATTTCGGGACCCGTGAGTTTCGTCTCACCCGCTTCGAGCCAACATGATGGAGTCCTACATTTCCTCCCATACAACGTCTCATAAGGCGGCATTTTAATAGTTGAATGATAACTATTATTGTGGGAGAACTCGACTAATGGTAAGTGTTCATCCCATTTACCTCCAAAATCTAGTACACACGATCTTAGCATAACTTCAACCGTTTGGATGGTTCTTTCACTTTGACCATCGGTTTGCGGGTGGTAAGCCGTACTCAACCGCAATTTCGTTCCCAACTCTTCTTGCAATGATCTCCAAAATCTCGATGTAAACCTCGCATCTCTATCGAACACAATCGACAACGGGACTCCATTAAGTCTTACTACTGCATCCACATACAACTTTGCCAATTTCTCAAGTGGCATGGTTTCCCGAATTGCCAAGAACAACGCACTTTTGGTCAACCGTTCAACTATGACCCAAATGGCGTCGTGGTTCTTGCTCGTCTTTGGTAATCCAACAATAAAATCCATTGTTATATCTTCCCATTTTCGGGCCGGTACTTGTAACGATTGAGCTACCCCATACGGTACTTGATGCTCGGCTTTCACTTGTGCACACGTGGCACACTTCGAAATATACTTTGCCACTCTTGCTTTCATCCCGGGCCACCAATACGTCTTCTTCATATCTTGATACGTTTTTGTACTTCCCGGGTGGATCGAATACTTAGACTTATGAACCTCGTTTAGCAACTCTTTTCGGGTACTCCCGTACTTCGGAAGCCAAATTCGACCACCTACGGTTTTTAACCCTTGTTTGTTTTCCACAAAATGTTGGTTCTTCCCTAAACGTTCTTGCCTCAACTCTTCTTTTTCCATCACTTCTCGTTGGGCCTTCTTGATTCGTTCTACTATGCTCGAGACCACTTCAATAAGTGTTAGTTTTCCTCTATTCGGTGCTTCATACACTTTCCGGCTAAGGTCGTCGGCTACCACGTTGGCCTTCCCCGCATGGTATACAATCTCGCAATCATAGTCATTTATCAATTCGATCCATCTCCTTTGTCTCATATTTAAGTCTTTTTGCGTGAAGACATATTGAAGGCTTTTGCGATCCGTATATACCGTGAACCTTGTGCCATATAAGTAGTGTCTCCACAACTATCGTGAACACTATCGCCGCCAATTCTAAATCGTGGGTCGTGTACCTTATTTCCGCATTCTTTAGTTGTCTCGAGGCCTAGGCAATCACTTTTCCTCGTTGCATCAAGACACAACCCAAACCTTTATTCGAGGCATCACTATAAACAACAAAGTCTTCTATTCCTTCGGGTAGTGTGAGAACCGGGGCGTTACACATCTTTTCTTTCAATATGGCGAATGCTTTTTCTTGCTTTTCTCCCCACACGAACTCACTACTCTTTCGGGTCAACAATGTGAGTGGCGTCGCCACTCGAGAAAAGTCTTGGATAAATCGACGGTAATATCCGGCAAGACCGAGAAAACTTCTCACTTCGGTTGGAGTTCGTGGCGGTTCCCATTTCATGACCGCCTCAATCTTCGACGGGTCAACTTTGATTCCTTCTCGTGACACGACATGCCCAAGGAATTGGACTTCTCGAATCCAAAATTCACACTTAGAAAACTTAGTATACAATTTCTCTCGTTGTAGCACTTCTAACGTTTGCCTTAGGTGACTCTCGTGTTCTTCTTCGGTTTTCGAATAAATAAGAACATCTTCAATAAATACGATAAGAAACTTGTCGAGGAATGGTTTGCAAAGCCGATTCATAAGGTCCATAAAAATGGTCGGTGCATTAGTCAACCCGAATGGCATTACCAAAAACTCGTAATGCCCATAACGTGTATGAAACGCCGTCTTCTCAGTGTCTCCTTCTTTTACTCGAACTTGATGGTGTAGGAAAACCTTGTAGTATTCACATGGCGGAACTTGAATACCACATTACTGGATCTCTACTAGTCAATGAGATCACGAGAAGAAAGAGATGATGAACATTACCTTTAGATTGCTAAAGAAGTGATCCACCTCTACTGCACCACCTGAACACGCTGCAAGACCGCGTTGTACCAACAAAGCAATACACAATGACTTGTGTGTGTGTGTGGCTTCGGTCGAACAAGCAAACCCGAAACCCTCTTGGGGTTTTCGGCCGTCGAACACGAGAGAGGAGAGGGAGGAGAGATTAGGGTTTGAGTAATGTGATTGTGTAACCCTTAAGCCTTAGACATGCCCACCTATTTATAGGTTTAGGCCTTGCACTTAGGCCCTTAGAGTTTAACAAGAAGTTTAATGAAACTTAAACTTTTATTGTTACTTTTAACCCTTGGACTTATACTTGTTAATTAATTAACTATTAATTAACTGTCCGTTAAATACTTAACCTAATATTTAACCATCCTCACAAATAATAATTAACTTATTATTATTTATTCTCTTCTTTATAATTAACTTAACTAGTTAATTATTCCGCACAACTTACTTTATTCGGTTGTCCATTATTGGGTGTGTAGTGGTGTGACCCTTTAGTGTCTTATAACATTGGACACGGTGACACGTGTACTTATCTGTGCACATAAATCCTTCAGACTCCTACTTGTACAAGTTAAGAAACACTTTCTGATCATCGTTGGCCTAAAGCGGTCCCTAGCCAGACATTTAGGATAACCAGGTCATAAGAACTCTTATATCCAGAGATAATATTCATAAAACAAATAACACTAACAAGATTTTCCTTTCGCATCATGATATTTCTTAATTTGAGTAATATACATGGAGCAGGGATCTTGTTCTATATACTCGAATTTTCTCGACTCTGATTTCGACTTTTCTGCAGTAACGGATTACCGAATGATCTAACCATTCTCCGAGCGCGGCCACGCATTTCAGTAGTCTTAATCGTCGAGCGGCCATGAAATATCTCTTCTAGTTAAAGAAGGTGCAAATTCCATCTTGACATTTGCATTATCTTGCCCACGACTTCCGCTGTCTTAGTCAAGTTCCTTATGATCACCCTTTTACGGTGTGACGGTAGATAAATGCTAAAGATCAGAAGTCATCGTGTCTCAAACCAAAACGTCTCAGGTCAGAGGACATCTACTCGAAATTACTCATGCTTAGGCTCCATGAAGTAATCTCGATCTTTTGGTCACGTCTAATGTTTAGCAAACTCTGTAAACATCTATGAATATCTATTTTAACAACCCTTGTTTCTCTATTCAATAACTATGAAATAGATAAATATTCATAATGGTATTAACTCTTGAATCTAGCTCCCACTAAATTCAAGAAACCACAGACAATTTAGATACTCAAAAACTTTGTGTATCAAGGATAGGTTTAAAACATGTTAAGAATAGACAATGTGAAAATATTACGTAAAACTTTCTATTTCAATCCCACGAAATGTTATTACATAATGTATCGATTTCAAACATGTCTATGATTCTAATCAAAATTACTAGCTACCAATATTTAGGTACTGCATGCCTATAGCGTGTGCATGTTTCTCATGCTTTGGTCCAGCTAGTGGTTTTTTCAACGGGTCAGCGGCGTTGTCATCCGTTGGTATTTTCTTAATTACAATATCACCTTCTCTTACATACTCACGTATGCGGTGATATTTCCTGCGTACATGCCTGGTCTTTTGATGCTCTCTTGGTTCAACAGCTTGCGCTATTGTTCCACTATTATCACAGAATATTTCGATGGGTCTAGAGATACTGGCAATAACTCTAAGATCCTCGATGAAATTCTTAAGCCACATGGCTTCTTTCCCAGCATCATTTGCGGCAATTTACTCAGCCTCTGTAGTCGAATCTGCTATCGTATCTTGTTTCTGACTCTTCCAAGATATAGCTCCTCCGTTTAGTGTGAAGACAAATCCCGATTGAGATTTGTAATTGTATCTGTCGGTTTGGAAGCTTGCATCTGTGTAACCAGTTACACGAAATTCTTCCAACGAACCTCCAAAGACCAAGAACATTTCTTTCGTCCTTCTCAAATACTTGAGAATGTTCTTGACAGCCACCCAATGGGGTTCACCGGGATTCTTTTGATATCTGCTCGTGAGACTGATGGAGTAAGCAATATCGGGCCTAGTACATAACATGGCATACATGAGTGATCCAATTGCCGAAGCATATGGTACCAAACTCATTCTAGCAATTTCCTTGCTAGATGTGGGACTCTGAGCTTTGCTCACTGTAATACCACGTGTCATTGGAATGAGACCTCTCTTGGAATCACTCATACTGAATCTTTTCAGTACTTTGTCAATGTATGTACTTTGACTAAGTCCAATAAGCCGCCTAGATCTATCCCTATAGATCTTTATACCTAGTATAAACGCGGCTTCTCCCAAGTCCTTCATCTGGAAACATTTACCTAACCAGGATTTTACTCCTTGTAATGCTGGTATATCGTTTCCTATAAGCAGTATGTCATCGACATACAAGACTAGGAAGATTACTATGCTCCCACTGAATTTTGTATAGACACACGCCTCAAACTCACTCTTGACAAAACCAAATTCTTTGATTCTTTTGTCAAAGTGTAAGTTCCAACTTCTAGATGGTTTCTTCAATCCATAAATGGATTTAGCAATTTACATACTTTATCAGGATTCTTTGGATCAGTAAAACCATCCGGTTGTATCATGAATACGTCCTCATTCAACTCCCCGTTAAGGAAGGCGGTTTTAACATCCATCTGCCATATCTCATAGTCATAATATGCTGATATGGCCATAAGAATTCTAATAGACTTAAGCATGGCGACTGGCGAGTAGGTTTCAAAATAATCCACACCATGTGTTTGCGTGAAACCCTTCGCAACGAGTCGTGCTTTGTAAGTATGTACTTTCCAATCCATGTCGGTTTTCTTCTTGAAAACCCACTTGCATCCAACAGCACGTGACTGTGGTGGCAAGTCTGATAACACCCAGACTTGGTTGTCATACATGGATTGCATCTCTGTTTGCATAGCCTCGAGCCATCTTTCAGACTCTATGCCGTTAGCAGCTTCGCTGTAGGTTAATGGTTCTAGTAGACTTCCATCATCTTCATCGATCATGAATCCAAGATACCTATCTGGTTCTTGGCGTGGTCTACTGGACATACGCGGATTGCGTGTTTCTTCTTCCTCAACCGGTGGGTCTGGTTGGGAATCAACAATTCTTTGTTGAACTACTGGTTCGACTGAAGTCGTCGGTGGATCTTCGTTCTCTTCAATTTCTTGAAGCTCTATTTCTTTTCTTGGAGTTTCAGTTCATAGAAACTTCTCCTCCAAGAAGACACCTTTCCGAGCAACAAAGACTTTGTTGTCTTCTTGATGATAGAAATAGTATCCTAAGGTTTCCCTTGGATATCCAACGAAGATACACTTGTCTGACTTGGGGTTTAGTTTGTCTGTGAAGTTACGTCTAACGTACGCTTCACAACCCCAAATCTTGAGAAAAGATAATTTAGGCTTTCTCCCCGTCCAATGCTCGAACGGAGTCTCTTCTACTGACTTGGTCGGAACCCTATTCAGTGTGAATGCTGCAGTCTCGAGTGCATGTCCCCAAAATGATAGTGGTAGTGGGGCGCGACACATCATTGAACGTACCATGTCTAACAAGGTACGATTCCTCCTTTCTGATACGCCATTCATCTGAGGCGTATATGGAGGTGTGAATTGTGAAACAATCCCACATTCCTTCAAATGATCGTCGAACTCTTGGCTCAAATATTCGCCTCCTCGGTCAGACCGAAGTGACTTAATTTTCTTGCCTAGTTGGTTCTCTACTTCCCTCTGATATTCTTTGAACTTGTCAAAGCTCTCAGACTTTAGTCTCATAAGAAAGACATAACCATACCTACTGAAGTCGTCAGTAAAGGTAATGAAGTAGCGGTATCCTCCTCTGGCTTGTGGAGTAAAGGGTCCACACACATCTGTGTGTATAATCCCTAACAACTCGCCTGCCCTTTCATTGTAGTGGTTGAAAGGGTCTTTTGTCATCTTGCCAGATAAACAAGCTTCGCATATTGCATATGATTCCAAATCAAATGGTTCTAGAATTCCATCATCGTGGAGCTTCTTAATGCGAGTCTCGTTTATATGACCTAAACGACAATGACAAAGATAAGTTTGATTCAAGTTACTCTTGGATCTTTTACTTATATGATAAACGTCTCGTTCTATGTTATTTAGATTTAACGTATATAGACCATTATGAGAATTTGCGTTAAAATATAAAATGTCATCTTTTAAACACGAAATCGTTTTTCCATAAAACTCATAATAAAAGCCACTGTCTATAAGTAAATCAAACGAAATAACATTTTTAATAAGTCTAAGAACATAATAACAACCTTTAAGTTCCAAGACTCTTCCTGAAGGCAACTTGAGAAGATATGTTCCTACGGATTCAGCTCCAACCTTGGAACCTTCGCCTACTCGTAGTTCAACATCCCCTCGTCCCAGCCTCCTGTTCTTCTTAAATCCCTGCAAATGATTGCAAATGTGATGACCACATCCGGTATCCAATACCCAGGATTCACTAGAAGTAACGAGACAATCAATCATAAAGATACCTGAATCGCTGACAAAGTCAGCATACAACAGCCCCACGTCCAACGTGTGCTCGCAAATATCCTTGCTGCCATAAGCTGGGCAACACAAATCAGCAAAGTCATTCAACCACTCTTGAAACTCGTCCTCCTGAACCTCGGGGAGAGATTCTTCCTCTAGCCTTTGAACATCGCGTATACACAAGAGATTCTCGTGGAGACCTGCGGCACTCAAATCAAAGTTCCCGACTATACGTACTACCCTGTCCTGATAGTACTGAGTGAGAGATCCAAACAAGAACATGACTTGTTCATGCTCGTTTGATGTGCCAGTAACTAGGGTGAGACAATCTAGTAACCTCCTTATGTTGATAAGGTGGTCACTCAATGGTTGATCATCTTTCATTTTCGACGAAATGATTTCTTGTAAAATGAATTGCTTGCTATCTTCAGTACTATCTTTAAACGTCTCCTCAAGATACTGGACAAACTCATAGCATGGTTTCTTACGTAGATTATCAGTAAGCTCTGATAATGAAGTATGAATTAGGAATCGACATGACTTGTGATTCATTTGCCAGATACTGATAATAAGCGTCAAGCTCATCATCCTGGGCATCTTGCCCTGGTTGTCCCTTGGGCACCTCGTCTATCACGTACAGTAGATTCTGTGCTTTTAGGTAACTCCTAAAGTGCAGTTTCCAAACTTTGTAGTTCGGACCAGTAAGCTTCCATTTTCCAGTGATGAACTTTCGCGATTCGTTTGGTGAGTAAAACGGAATTTCTGACGGTACAGACATCTATAAGAAAAACAACAAACGGTTTGTAAGATTAGATAAATAAATAACTTCTAACATTATTACCTTTTAATAATAATAGTTAGACTAGGACCCATATTTCACGTCCTCTAATGCAAGGTTTGGGCACTTCCCATTAGAGCCACACTATTTCTGGTAGGTATAGCCATACCGATCACCTCTAGAGTAGAAACGATTCCTAGATCCTCGGGATATCAAGTTGAACAACAAACTTGTACATGTTTTAATACCTCTAGTGCATTTTGGGCCGGGACTCCCGATTATCACCAAAATAGATCGTACCACCTAAGACAGTGCGATGCCTTACGCCGGGACTCCCGATTATCACAAGACCCTACGTACCCTAACACTCGCAATGATTTGAATCCACATCTAAGGTTCTTTCACCTTACAATGTGAATATCGTTTAACAAGTGAGGTGTTCCATTAGGTGGGTTGCACTCTGATCTAAGATTTTCTAAAAAGGATTTTCATTTGTTCGAAAAAGTTAGCCAGTTTTTAATTACTTGGTTTTATAAACTAACTGTTTATAAATTCCACTTTTAATTTATCTTTTATAAAACTTGGTTTATAAACAAACCGTTTACTTTACCATTATTAATTTAAAACTTGGTTTTCTAAACAAACTGTTTATAATTACCATCTTATTAATTTATACCTTGGTTTTCTAAACAAACTGTTTATAATTAACATATAATTAAATCTTGGTTTTCTAAACAAACTGTTTATAATCACCACCTTATTAATTTCATATTATAATAAATAAATGAAATAAAATAAACAATGCTTGCAATCTACGAGAATTGCTATGTCATAACCCCAAAGACTTGGTTTTGTGTTTTGTGTATTTAAAAAATAAAAACTTTTAAAAAATTTCCGAAAAAATAAAAAAAAATCCGAAAAGTTTAAAATAAACACAATATCACTTCTTTTGGGTTATGTTATTCTAATTAAATAAATAAACTGATAATTTAAATTACCAAACTGATAATAATTAAGTTACCCATAAACCGGTTTCTTAGTTCCTCCTTAATTTCATAATTATCTTGATTTTAATAACTATTAAAATCATTAGGTTTAATTTAAATGTTTAATACTAATTATTATTATTTAGACGAAAAATTAAATAATCTAGTCAACTAAAATAATTATAGATTGACTTTTAAACATAAAATCTTACATAATAACTTGTAGATTTTATTCCTTGAATTAGACCATATCTTGGACTAAAATCAAAAAGATATCTTGGTCTCCAAGAAACACCATCCAACCGAAACTCGGTGGATTCGGTCTTGGTCGACCACTCGGTCGTCGAATCCGAGTTCCAGTCGTCGAATCCGAGTTCCAACCGTGTCTCGGTTGGTTCGGTTTTGACTACCGTTATATATAAATATATATATAAATATAAATATATATATATATATATATATATATATATATATATATATATATATATATATATATATATATATATATATATATATAATTTTCGTTAATAATAATAATAATAAACAAATAAATCGTTAAACTTTTAAACGAAAAATTTAACATAACCTTTTCTTAATTTTCTCTTAAAACCCATTTATTCCAATTATTCAAAAACTTTGAACAATTTGCTTGGATTAAACATACTAGGTTTTATTTACTAAACAAAAGAAAGAAACCTAGTTCTTTTTATCTTGAAACCTATTCAATCCAATTATTCAAAACTTGAACAATTTTCTTGGATTAAATTTTCTAGGGTTCTTTCTAAGATAAAAAAAAACTTAATATAGTATACATATATTTACGGAAATCGGAAATAACAAGGAAGGAAAAAAGAAGCCTAATTACTTTTTATCTAGAACCCTATTCAAACCAATGTTCGTTCAAAACTTGAAGAACACATACTTGGTCAAAAATTCTAGGGTTCTTTTCTAGATGAAAAAAAACTCAACCGAATCTCATTGAGATTAGTAGGGAGCTCTGATACCACTGTAGGAAAACCTTGTAGTATTCACATGGCGGAACTTGAATACCACATTACTGGATCTCTACTAGTCAATGAGATCACGAGAAGAGAGAGATGATGAACATTACCTTTAGATTGCTAAAGAAGTGATCCACCTCTACTGCACCACCTGAACACGCTGCAAGACCGCGTTGTACCAACAAAGCAATACACAATGACTTGTGTGTGTGTGTGGCTTCGGTCGAACAAGCAAACCCGAAACCCTCTTGGGGTTTTCGGCCGTCGAACACGAGAGAGGAGAGGGAGGAGAGATTAGGGTTTGAGTAATGTGATTGTGTAACCCTTAAGCCTTAGACATGCCCACCTATTATAGGTTTAGGCCTTGCACTTAGGCCCTTAGAGTTTAACTAGAAGTTTAATGAAACTTAAACTTCTATTGTTACTTTTAACCCTTGAACTTATACTTGTTAATTAATTAACTATTAATTAACTGTCCGTTAAATACTTAACCTAATAATTAACCATCCTCACAAATAATAATTAACTTATTATTATTTATTCTCTTCTTTTTAATTAACTTAACTAGTTAATTATTCCACACAACTTACTTTATTCGGTTGTCCATTATTGGGTGTGTAGTGGTGTGACCCTTTAGTGTCTTATAACATTGGACACGGTGACACGTGTACTTATCTGTGCACATAAATCCTTCATATGGTAACCCGATCTCAAATCGATCTTTGAGAAATAGTCGGCACCTTGAAGTTGGTCAAACAAATCGTCGATTCTAGGCAACGGGTATCGGTTCTTAATGGTCATCTTATTCAACTCTTGGTAATCGATGCACATTCTCATCGAACCGTCTTTCTTTTTAACGAACAATACGCGCGCACCCCATGGAGACGAACTAGGACGAATGAATCCTTTGTCGAGCAACTCTTGCAATTGTGACATCAATTCCCGCATTTCGGTGGGAGCCAAACGGTATGGAGCACGAGCTATCGACGTCGCTCCCGGAACTAAATCGATACGGAATTCTACTTGCCTCTCCGGTGGCAATCCCGGTAAATCGTCGGGAAATACTTCGGGAAAATCCCGAATCACCTTAAGACTTTCCACCGTCTTCTTCTCTTTCCTTCCATCTAACACGTATGCTAAAAAGGAGGAACACCCTTTGGCTAAACATTTCCTTACTTTAACCGCGGTCATGAGGCTCGGTAAGTGGTGTCGCCTCTCGCCATACACATAAACCTTTTCATTATCCGGAGTCCTGATCGAGACTATCTTCTTTCCACATAAAATCTTTGTTTGGTGTTCACCCAACCAATCCATCCCAATAACTATATCAAACCCCGCAATTTCCATGGGCAATAAATTCACCTTAAACTTTTTCCCGTCTATTTCTAACTCACAATTTCGACACATATGTTGGACTATGGAGGTTTTACCATCCGCAATTTCTATATCATAGATCTCATCAAGAAGTTCTAAAGGCACTTTCAACACCACAACAAAATCATGTGACACAAACGAATATGTAGCACCCGAGTCAAATAAGATCCGGGCGGGAATAGAATTTACGAGTAGGGTACCTGAAACGACATCGTGGACCTCCTTGGCTTCATCTCGGGTAAGTTGGAAGGACCGTCCTTTGACCTTTGTCGGCTCCGCTTTCTTTTGAGCGGTCGACACCATGGTCTCGTTTCCCTTCTTCGAGCAAGAATTGCTATAGTGCCCTTTTTCATGGCACGAGTAGCACTCGATTTCATCCAACGGTTTGGCCCGGAAATCCCTTGCCATGTGCCCCGTCCTTCCACAATTAAAACAAGATTTTGAATCCGCCAAACATTCTCCCTGGTGGTCCTTGCCACACTTCTTACAAGCACCAACACTTGATTGCTTAGAAAAGGTCAGGATGAACTTTCCCTTCTTCACCGATCCCGAGCTTCCCTCAAACTTCCTATTTTCAAACTTTAGCCTCTCATTGATCTTTCGTTGGCCAACCTCCTCAACATTCCTCGCCGCACCGATAGCCTCATCGAGTGTGGCGACCCTTTTTACTTCCAACTCATACTCCCACGGGAGTCCATTAGCATATCTAACAATCCGGGACCTCTCATCCGGATACAATTTAATCACAAACGGGATCAATCCCGTGAACTTTTTAGTGTACTCATCGACACTCATTCCTTCCTTCTTCAAATGGACAAACTCTTCTTGAAGTTTCTCCAAGTTTCTCTCGGGGCAAAACTTTGCCTTCAACCGTTTCACAAACTCATCCCAAGTCATCTTGTACACCGCCCTTTTTCCCAATGTTTCATACATGGTGTCCCACCACACGAGGGCTTCATCTTTCAACAACCGAGAAGCATAGATCACCATATCACCTTCCTTGCATTTACTAGCTTCAAGGACTTGTTCGGTTTCACGGATCCAACGGATCGTGACTTTCGGTTCGGAGCTACCATAGTAGTTATCGGGCTTAAAAGCTACAAAGTTCTTGTACGTGCACCCCTTCCTTTCCCTCGGCTCGGGGTCACTTTCCTCTTCTTCCGTCGAAGATCTCTCGGTTTGAGCAACACTACTTGACTTGCTCTTCGTGCGGGGTGGAGATTCCTCCCGCCTTTCACGAGCCTTATGTTCATTGAGGATTCGGTTCACATCCTCGTTCGCTATGTCCCTCATTTGGTTGAACATAGTTTGGAGGTGTTCTACGGTGACCGGGGTGTGAGTGTTCCTTTCAACACCCGAATTTTCCTCCCCTTCCCGAGGTTGAGGACCAAACACCGGTTCGACGATGTTATTCGAATCTTGCCCTCGATCAAATGGGCCTCTTCCACTTCTAGTTCTCACCATTTTGCTATAATTAGACATCAATCATTTAGAAGTCAATTCATCAAAGTAACGGTAACATTGACCATTCTAAACCAAACATGGCCTATTCCTTCAAGGTCAACCCTATTGAACCTACACTTAAGGTCTCAATAGTCAATTCATAAGTATCCTATGGAACCTACGGTCCTACTAGCTCAGTTTAAGTCTAGGATGGTCAACTCAACCTAGTTCACTTAAACTATAGCTCTGATACCAAGTTGTAACACCTCATTTTCCAAAACAATATTTAAATAATGTTTAAACCAAAACACATAACATTGTATCGGTGTCAAATACCGGCTTTACAAAAACGAAAAGGTTTCTTGTTCGAGATTATCAGAGTTTACAAAAATGGTGTTACAAATTATATCTTAACCATAGGATAAGGACTCAAATCATTAACACCGAGCTAATCTCAACAAGGCCTCTTCTAAACGGGCCTCCTAGATCTTCGATCACGAACCTGAGTACATAGCAAAACACAAACATAGTACGTGAGACAAAATTGCCTCGTGAGATACACGGGTTTTAGACCCGATAAACAACTAGTCAAATAATATCATTTATACTTAAAATTTTATTACTACGTTCATTTGGGTCACTTCATTACTTTCGTCATTGGCCAATGTCAAGATAATCGGAATGCCTCCAATCTATCAAGATCATCATATCCACGGTAACCGGAATGCCTCCAATCTACCGGGACTCATAGGTATTGGGTAATCGGAATGCCTCCAATCTACCACTAACCTTAAGGTACCGTAATAACCGGAATGCCTCCAATCTACTACAGCCCAAGGGACATTGTCATCATCATCATTACTTGTCTTTTATCATTATGAGCTTATAGCTCCATCATTTCTCAATCAATTATTCGTTTCATCATCATATAACCAATTCATCACAAATTACATAAATAACTAAATTACTTATAGACTCTATAAAAACATTTAATCATAAAACATTTACTAGCTATGTACCCAGTTTTGAAAGTTCACATGTACTCACCTTAGCCAAGCTTATCCAAAATACGTGTTCCTTGAACACCGATATCACCTCCCTAGATTTGAATGCCTCAAATCCTCCAATCGATAACTTATTATCAAAACCAATACAATGGTTTGCATCAATCACCAATACTAACTACATAATCCATGGCTAGTCAACTACTAGCACCATTTTCCCCCAAGTTACCAAACCCTAATTCCATAAATCACCATCTTTTTATAGATTCATATTATGAATACATTATCCCTGTTTAGATTACCATAGATCTAAGTTATACCACTTCCATTTAACCATTTATGAACAAATCCAAAACTAGGGTTTATGATTCAAGCTTTCCCTACTTGAATCTAAGACTTACAACATAAGAGAGATGAAGATTTACCTTTGATCTTCAACTATGAGCAAGAATCCTCAAGATTTGATGAAGATTAAGCTCCAATCGCATCTTTACACTCAGAAATCGCACACACAAGTTGAGAGGAGAAAACTAGGGTTTATGTGTGTAATAAATGAGATAAACCCGACTTTAATGCTGGTGTTGGAGAAATTCCCGATCGTGAACAAAGTTCGCGTCGCTAACTCCATCACGCACGCAAAGTTCACGATCGCTAGCTGGTCGGGAAGTAGTTCACGCCTGATTGCCCAAATCGCTGCATCATGTTCACGATCGTGAACATAAGTTCACGCCGTGAACTTCCTGAGCAGCCAAGGCTGCACTTTTTGATCTTTGGCTCGACCCATTTTCGTCCATAACTTTCTCGTACGGTGTCCAAATGACACGAAACCAACTCCTACGTTCTTTAAAAGATTTATCCTTATTTATCATATTTTTTGTACAATTTATTTATTTACAAAATCGGGTCGTTACAAAAGTAATATAATTTTGATAAATGATAAATATGCTTCATTTAGCAAAAGACTTAGTAAAGTCAATATTTAAATTGAATAAGAAATGAGAATAATATGATAATTAGAATAGATGTATTCTAATTTATGTTGAGCATGTATTATTGGGGCATATGCCCGTATTTGATGATTTCGATATGTGTTGAGAAAAGGATCCGGATCATAGTTAACCCACACAAGTTGGGGGAGTTAGTGACACCTAATTGGGGAGGTACCACCCTGCGCAAGAGTATACTGTCGAAAAATAGTCAACCCGGAAATCGGGGGAGAAATAGTCAACCCGAAAATCGGGGGAGAAATAGTCAACCCAAAAATCGGGGGAGAAATAGTCAACCTGGAAATCGGGGGAGTTTCAGTTAACCCGGAAACGGGGGAGTTTACCTAGTTAACCCACATCGGGGGAGTTTGCTTCGGAGAGGTCCGTAGCGTATGTGATAAAGATTTAGTAAGCTATGAATAGCTTACAAGTATGTGACTACGTGATGGGTAAGCTTACGGTTAGCTTACTAGTAAATACGAATAAGCGGTAAGAATATAAGATAATAATTAATAAGTGAATAAAGAAAAGAAATGAATAGTAATGACTTTTATTATATTTGAGAATGAGTCCAAAACCCATGTATCTCACGAAACTATTTTGTCTCACGTACTACTTTTTTTTTTGGCTATGTACTCAGGTTCGAGATCGATGGATTAGAGGGTCGCGATAGAAGTGGCCTAGTGTTGATTAGCTCGGGAGCTCGTAGGTAGATCCCGTTTATCCTATGGTTATGATATTATAATGTAACACCGGTTTTAATACTCTGATAAACTTTTAATAATTTTTGTTAAACCGTATTTTGGGATATTGGACTTTGTAATATTTTTATTTAAAAATATGTTTTAAAAATTGAGATGTTACAATCACACTATTTTTATATAAAGTGATGTTGATGATATTTAAGGAGATACTTAGTGGGTGTAAACTCTACTATCTTTGGATAAATTATCAAAATATATTATTTACTTTAAAATTGTTAAAATCGCGAAAAGTGTATCAGTGATAGGGGAAGTATTAGTAATGTGATTTTGTCGACAAGCTAGTTGTGCATTAAAAATCTTAGTTATATAAATGAACGAAAATCAAAATCAAAATAGCTTGATTAGAAGTAAGATCTATGATATATAATTTGCCAATATTACATATAATACATTTGTTATGGGTAAATGTTATTATTACTCTTATAATACATTTATGGTAGCATTTCTGCTGTTGATAAAGTATTTTATATTCATAATATATACCAGTCAAGTGTAAACTAAACAAAATTGATTTTTGGCTGAGTGGGTATGAAATTTCCTTGAGAGGCGTTCGCTTCACCCGAGTTCGAATCTGTTTACCACCAAACTATTCTATTTCTTTTGTTAATGATTATGTTCGATTCTGTTTACTCCAATTTATTTATTTACGATACACGATTCTATTTATTTAGCATTAATTCTATTTCTTTCTTTTAAAAGGTAATATATTAAATATAATATTTGCATATTAATTTTACCAGGATTTTAATAAACTTTTGAATCCTTTTCAAATATAAATTTATAAAATATGTATTTGAAACTTATGGGTTTTATAAAATATATACGTATTTAAGTTTGAAACGCCAACTCAAGAACATAATTACCAAACAACTTTTAAACTATAAAATTTTATTAAATTGCATATAGATTAAAAACCCCAAAAGTCTTATAAATTATGTTATTATGTATTTTAACATGTTTCACATTACATTATTAAATCTTCAATGAATTATCTGTAATATTTTTGTTGTAACTAAAATCAATATAAATAAACATTATTTATTTGTTCACGAAAACAAAATAATAAATCGTATAAACCGAATCTAAATCTTAACGTAAAAAATGTATGTTTTAAACCCCACAGCATCACGCGGGAGAGCATAATCCTCGTTTATTAACAATTCATGACTAACGTTTTTTTGTTAGTTATGTTTTAATGTTTTTAAATAAAATTTAACGTTATAAATATGTTAAATATAATGTAAATCTTTACAAATTCGTCGTAAATCTTAGACATATACTCCTTATTGATTGATTATGAAACAAATGGCTCATCTACTACACCTTCCAAAGCTACATAATATTAGTTAGGTCACTTGCAATTCTATGGTAGGTGGTAGAAAAACGAACATATTTTATTTCTCATATGGGAACTACAAAGAGTTGGGCCAGCCTCTAACTTGGCCAAAAATTTTAGTATCTGTTTTTTAATTTTTAGTTCAATGGTTCAAAAGTTTTTAGATGTCTACACATAATACCAAACATTATTAAATGGTCATTTTCCATGACTACAAACTAACCAAATGTCATAATGAGATGTAATAACCATTCACAATGAGATTATTGACACATTAAAAGAAAATGTCACTTTATTTCATGTTGTAACACAATAGTGCCATTCATTTGAATATTATTTAAAAAGACCACTAGATGCATATTAGCGACTCATATGGAAAAATTTATACGCACAAAACGGGGGTTTGATGATTTATGGAAAGACGTTTTCAGTTTATTTTGAAAGTGAAAGACTAGAAGTCTGAACATCATCTGTTTAAAAAATAGGCAAATAATCTTTGTAGTTTACTGTATCGAACTTATCTACAACTAAGAAAAAAAGAGAATTCATACTTTGAGTTGTATTACTTCTCATTTCAACATGAATTATGAATTTTGTGCACGGTTAAAAAAACAGAATTGAATTGCTCGGAACTAAATCGAACCGAGAACTGAGAAAATGGTTTTGGTCAGATCGAGTACCGAGCTGATTATGTTTTGAATCGAACCAATAACCGCTCAAAAACAAAACCAATAGCCGAGAACGTTTCTTCAATAATTTTTTTATTGTGTTTCTCGGTTATGGATGGAACCTAAACGAATCTAGAACCGATTTTGCATTAAAATTAATTTTAACCAATTATGTTTATTTATCCATTAGTAAAAGGTAAAATGAAAACACACATATTCCATGTACCAAACTTAGGAAAATGGCAAACAACTTGTTACATCCCCACCACATCTAACCTCACAAAGTTTTCCATTTTATCCATGTTAGCCCCACGTTATACATACAACTTAATGTTTTGTACAAGATTTTATGGTTCCAACCTCCAACCAACCACATCAACCCTACTAATATTTTATGACGAATTCATCTCTAATCTATAAAACCCATCTTTTAGATCCAATCTCTACCCCCAATTTCAAAATCAAGCTCCAAAAAAATGGTTTCCTCTTTACTGGAAACACTAAAAATCCAACCTTTATGGCTCAATTTCTTGTTCGTGTTGGGTTTTCTATCCTTTTTAAAGACTTCGACTTCTACCCTCAAATGGGTTTATGTTAATTTCTTCAGACCTGCAAAGAATCTGAAAAAATACGGATCGTGGGCGCTTGTTACCGGCTCAACCGACGGCATTGGTAAAGCTTTTGCTTTCGAATTAGCTAAAAAGGGTCTTAATTTGATCTTAGTGGGCCGAAACCCTAGTAAATTAGAAAGTGTTTCGTCTGAAATTAAGTCCAAATTCACAAAAACCCAAATCAAAGAAGTAGTTTTTGATCTTTCTGGCGATTTAACGGAAGGAATCGCAAAGATCACTGAAGCGATTGAAGGGTTAGATGTTGGGATTTTGATAAATAATGCTGGGGTTTCGTATCCGTACGCTAGGTTTTTCCATGAAGTTGATGATGAATTGTTGACTAATTTGATTAAAGTCAACATCGAAGGAACTACAAGAGTAACACAAGCTGTGTTACATGGTATGGTGAAGCGAAAAAAGGGTGCGATTGTGAATATTGGCTCTGGTGCAGCCATTGTTATCCCATCTGATCCTCTTTATGCTATTTATGCTGCTACTAAAGCGTAAGTTTTCAGTTTTTAATCAAGATTTGTGTTCATTGTCGATCTTGATTAGTGCTAATTGGTGTTGTTGTTCCTTTGTTTAGGTATGTCGATCAGTTTTCGAGGTGTCTTTATGTTGAATACAAGAAAAGTGGCATTGATGTGCAGTGCCAGGTAATTATTTACTTGTTTTGCTTCACAAATTTTAATTTTGAGTAGTTTTAGAGGTATATTTGCTTGTTAAATCACACACTCTCTATAATATAAAAATAACGATACCCAATCCTGCCAAAGACAAGTATTAGGAAGGTTAGATGTAGACAGTCATACCTCCTGAAAGATATAATGTAAAACATCATGTAAAGTATTTGTAAAAAATGTGAAATATCATATGTATACAAACGTGGAAACACACACTATATAATAGTAATAGTTATAAGATCAAAACCAACAATCTATACACATGTGATTATTGTGCAATTGTGATAATATCGTGTAAATCTACGTTAGCACTCGGCCATTTTTCATGTAAGTTTATATGTAGTGTATGCACAAGCAATCAAAGTCACACTTCCGACATGAGTAGACTTATATGCAAGTTTAATATATAAACGCACATATGTTGAATAACTTTTCCGTGACATATTTTTATGTAAAAATAAAAACACAAATATTTCACTTCATTGAAAAAAATTCGTTATAGTAACAGCTTATAAATTTGTTGAATATACTACCTCTGTATCAAAATAAGTGATATACTTTCTATTTAGAGGTGGAACAAAATAAGTGATACACACTTCCAAAACATACCTTCTTTGGTAAAAAAGTGGGACTCATTCTCCACTAACTATGTACTTTAATAAAGTGAAATTAACCTTTTACCCTTACTTTTACTTTTAAACATCATTAATATCACTTTATTCAAAAGAAGTATGACTCATTCTCCACTAACTATCCACTTTAATCTATTTTAAACCAATTTTTAATCTCTTGCCTTAAAAACTGCAATTCTTCAAGTGTATCACTTATTTTGATACGGAGGTAGTATTATATTATAACAAATGAACCTTTTACAGGTCCCATTATATGTAGCAACAAAAATGGCATCAATCAAAAGATCGTCTTTTTTTGTACCGTCACCAAGTGGGTACGCAAAAGCAGGGTTGAGGTGGTTAGGTCACGAGCCACGTTGCACTCCTTACTGGCCCCACTCTGTTATTTGGGCTCTGCTTTACTCCTTGCCAGAGGCTGCTGTTGATGCTTGGCGTTACAATTTCTGCCTCAAAATCCGAAAAAGAGGACAAATTAAAGATTCTAGGAAGAAGGAATAATCTCGTATTTTTGCTCTGTTTTTCTTTTTTCTGAAATTGTAGCGGTGAATGGTGTCTCGTTTGTGTGATTTTAGTATGTAGAATAATTATGAACTTGTGATTCGAGTTTCAGATGTTATTTACTTATTTATGTTCAGATTATTATTATAACTTTTCTTCTTTAATTGAGTTATTCATTTCCAAATTGAGATAATCTACAGCAAAATATGTCGAATACATGATTTTAATTACTAGTTTGGTATCTATATGGTACTCGTTTGGGACCAAAACCTTGAATTGAACTCCAACTTTGGGCTAGTAATTTTAACCTGGTTTTTTCATTAAACTGTCTCTAACTAAGGTGAAAAGTAAAATGTTTTAGTACATCCGTATTGTATAGTACCGAAAATTAGGGGTGAGCAGTTGGACTTAAAAAATTGAAGCGAACCGAAAAAACAACCGGAACTTAACCGGATCGAAACCGAAACATGTAACTGGTTCGGTTTTGGTTTTGAGAATTCATTATTTTTGGTTTCGGTTCAATTTCAGTTAGTCTTCAGATAAAGATGAGCATTTGGGCGAAAACTGAACTGAAACCGAAAATCGAAAACATGTAATTGGTTTGGTTTTAAAAAATCATCATTTACAGTTTCAGTTCTATTAACATCGGTTCGGTTCGAAATGTGGACTGCGCTCACCCTACCGAAATCAATTTATTTGCTATAATTATTGTACATATTGTTTTTTAACAGATTCAAAATCTACATCAAATTTGTCCATAGGGACTTGAATCCATGATTCTAAGTGATGGGCGACACTAAATTAAATACTCGGTTACAAGCCTTGGATAATTATTGTAAAGATAGTGATATATTTGTTTTAAAAATAGAAAATACAAAAAAATAATGTATCACGTATACAATGTACATCATGATTTTGTTTCAGTTTTGTACACTCTGATTGGAAGTATCCTAAATGTTTATCCGATTACATTTTTGACATTTTTGTTATCCGGTGAAAAAGTAAAAAAAAACGTGAAAAACTGAGACAAGCAACAAAAAATCATGACCGATGGATTGCTTTCTTTTTCCGAAAGACAACCTCAGTATCCAACCCGAACCCGTCAACTGTCCTGGAATAAACAAAATCCGAACCGTTAAACAACTTAATTAACGGTTCAATACTATACAAATCATTAGCTGAGTACTTATCAGACCGTCTAGATACCGCCACGTGTAAAACACAAATCCCTCCAGCTCTCAACGTCCGTTGGATCTCTCCTACAAACTTCTCCGGATAAAGTGCGTGGTCAAACACATTCGAAAATTCAAAGTCAAAAGTCTCATCATCGAACGGCTGACGATGAAAGTCACCTTGGATTACAAGCGGCGGGTATGGAACCAGATCCAACCCGATCGAATCCCACACTCCGACCCGTTTCAAAGCCTCCACCTCCTGCCCGACCCGAGCTCCGACACAGAGCGCTTTAGATGAATTAGATAACAGCTTTTTGTGCTTTAGATCCGAAAAGAATTGTGAGAAAACCCGAATCTTACGGTCCCAGTCTCGCGTGGTCCATATTTGTCGGAGCTTCGGGTTGGTGGTTTTGTGAAGTTGGCGCTGAATGTAATTGTCATAGGAGGCGTATCCGGGTCGGATCTTGAGGGTGGCACCACCGTCAAAGGGGGCGCCTGAGATGGGTTTGTTGAAAAAGTTTGTAGATTTTAGAGAGAGAAAGATGAAACAAGATACAGAGAAGAGAAGAGAGAGAAAGAAATATCTGGGTATTGCTGATCTTAAATCGAGTGGCCACATCTCTCATCTCTGCATGCATGAAATAAAATGAATACGAGGAAAGAATAAGAAATATCATGTTGATAGAGATCGGAGATGGTTGTTTTGATCGAAACGAGATTTTGGTTTCTTCGGAAACTCAGGAGAAAATAGAAAGGAATGTCGGGGAATACAAAGTTATAATTAAGCCTGCTTAATTAGTAACTATAATTATTAGTAAACAAACATATAAATACGTATATGGACTATGGCCTATATGGTATCTTCATTATTATGTGACACATAAAGAAAGAGTCGCTAAAAATGAAATATTGTCACTACATTAAAAGGTGCAACGAAAAGTGAGAAATCAGTCAACTAATTGGTTATTTGCTTTATCTGCACGTGAAAAATTGGTTTTTGATATTTTGTGATATTCTTTTATATAAAGTGACTGTAAGTATACATATGTTTCTAAGTGAAATGTTCAAGGTAGTCCATTAATTTTATCTAGTCCCAAGGGACATTTATTAGCCCTTGGATCAAGAAAAATTAATGGTCAAGATCAAGATTCAAAATCACCACCACCATTACAAGCACATGTGCTTCTCCGGCGGCCGGAGGCGGCGGCCGGCGGCGGCCGGCCGGCGACGGCGGTCGGCGGCGGACGGCGGCGATGGGCGGCGGCCGGCGGCGGACGGCGGCGGACGGCGGCCGGAGGTGGCCGCCGGCGGTGGTGACCGGTGGTGGTAGTCGTGACTGGAAGCACATGTGCTTCGTGACTTGTTTTAATTTTTTTTCCGTGTAGTGAAGCACATGTGCTTCATAACGTCAAGCACATGTGCTTCGTGACTTGTTTTGATTTTTTTTCCGTGTAGTGAAGCAAATGTGCTTCATAACGTCAAGCACATGTGCTTCGTGATTCAAACACAAATGACTTGTTTGTAAGTGACATGTGTTCAGGAACAAAAACACATGTGCTTGACTTTATGAAGCATTGGCTTTATGGAGCACATATGCTTGGCTTTATGAAGCACATGTGCTTCATAATGATGTGTTCGTCACTTGTTTGGATTTTTTTTCCGTGTAGTGAAGCACATGTGCTTCATAACGTCAAACACATGTGCTTCGTGATTCAAACACAAATGACTTGCTTGTAAGTTACATGTGTTCATGAACAAAAACACATGTGCTTGGCTTTATGAAGCACATGTGTTTGGCTTTATGAAGCACATGTGCTTCATAATGATGTATTCGTCACTTGTTTTGATTTTTTTTCCGTGTAGTGAAGCACATGTGCTTCATAACGTCAAGCACATGTGCTTCGTGATTCAAACACAAATGACTTGCTTGTAAGTTACATGTGTTCATGAACAAAAACACATGTGCTTGGCTTTATGAAGCACATGTGCTTGGCTTTATGAAGCACATGTGCTTCATAATGATGTGTTCGTCACTTGTTTTGATTTTTTTTCCGTGTAGTAAAGCACATGTGCTTCATAACGTCAAGCACATGTGCTTCGTGATTCAAACACAAATGACTTGTTTGTAAGTTACATGTGTTCAGGAACAAAAACACATGTGCTTGCCTTTATGAAGCATTGGCTTTATGAAGCACATGTGCTTGGCTTTATGAAGCACATGTGCTTCATAATGATGTGTTCGTCACTTGTTTTGATTTTTTTTCCGTGTAGTGAAGCATATGTGCTTCATAACGTCAAGCACATGTGCTTCGTGATTCAAACACAAATGACTTGTTTGTAAGTTACATGTGTTCAGGAACAAAAACACATGTGCTTGGCTTTATGAAGCATTGGCTTTATGAAGCATTGGCTTTATGAAGCACATGTGCTTCGCTTTATGAAGCACATGTTCTTCATAATGATGTGTTCGTCACTTGTTTTGATTTTTTTCCGTGTAGTGAAGCACATGTGCTTCATAACGTCAAGCACATGTGCTTCGTGATTCAAACAAAAATGACTTGTTTGTAAGTTACATGTGTTCAAGAACAAAAACACATGTGCTTGGCTTTATGAAGCATTGGCTTTATGAAGCACATGTGCTTCGCTTTATGAAGCACATGTGCTTCATAATGATGTGTTCGTCACTTGTTTTGATTTTTTTCCGTGTAGTGAAGCACATGTGCTTCATAACGTCAAGCACATGTGCTTCGTATGCTCCCTTGTGTGTGTTAGAAACTCATGTTTTTAGTGACGTGAAGCACATGTGCTTCGTGACCTGAAGCACATGTGCTTCGAAGTAATATGCTGTATTTAGTGAAGCACATGTGCTTCAATACATCAATACCACCACCACCCCCTTAGCCCAGCACCTTCACTGTCAGCCACCACCACCACCGCCGGCCGCCGGCCGCCGCCGCCGGCCACCGGCCACCGGCGGCGGACGGCGGCGGACGGCGGCGGACGGCGGCGGACGGCGGCGGACGGCGGCGGCGGTCGGCGGTGGTCGGCGGCGGGCGGCGGCGGCGGACGGCGGCCGGAGGTGGCCGGAGGCGGCGGCCGGCGATGGTTGTAGGTGAGGGATTTGATCTTGTCCATCTTGATCCAATGGCTAGGATTTGTCCCTTAGGACTAGACAAACCCTTTGGACTTCCTAGAATACAACTCATGTTTCTAAAGTGTAAGTATACATAATTTTTTAAGAACTTTTAAAACTATTTGTTAATAAACTCATTTATTAAAATAGCCCAGAATTCATCATAAAATCCGGTCTTTCTGATATACAAATTTGAAAAAGTGAGCCCAAATTTTGGCTTCCATATTGATTCAAGACCAGGGCCTTTTTCTTGTCTCAAAACTTTGGCCTTTTAGACCTTAGTAGGGGTGAGCATATGGACCGAAAAAGCCGAACCGAACCGAAAACCGACCGAAACCGAACCGAACCAAAACCGATAACATGTTATCGGTTCGGTTTCGGTTTTGAAAATTCATCGTTATTGGTTATCGGTTCTATCGGTTCGGTTCGGTTCGGTTTTCGGAAAAGGATGAACATTTGGCCTAAAATAACCGAACCGAAAACCGACCGAAACCGAACCGAACCAAAACCGATAACATGTTATCGGTTCGGTTTCGGTTTTGAAAATTTATCGTTATCGGTTATCGGTTCTATCGGTTCGGTTCGGTTCGGTTCGGTTTTGGCCCGATAAGCACCCCTAGACCTTAGATATGTTTAACCTTTTTCTTTCTTGGGTTTTGATAATGACAGTCCTTAGGGCTGTCATAAGACATGCATAAATGGTTTGTACTTCCATCTACAATCGACTCCGAAAATTTTGGAATTACCCAATTGTACAATTTTTAAAGCACTTAGTGACAGCCCTAAGGCTGTCATTATCAAAACTCTTCTTTCTTTTATATCTCATTTAATTTTTTAATATTAATATAAGTTTTAGTATAAAACCATTAAGCAAAGATTTTTACCCCTCCTAATTATATTAGACTAGAAGTTATAGTTAATAATTATCTCCTTTCACATAGTCATTTGTTACTAGATTAAAATAGTAGGGTAAAAAACATTAGAGTTATCAAGTAATTAATAAATAGAAAATGATAATGACAGTTCTTAGGGTTGTCATTAAGAAAGTAAAATAACAAAAGACAACCCCCTAAATTTTAGGAATATTACTTTCTTAATCAATATACAAACTTTTTATGCATGTTAGTGACAGCCCTAAGGGCTGTCATTAACTAAATCCTTAATAAATTTGTATTTATTAGTATGGTATTTGTGTAAAACAAATATAATAAAAGCCGCGCGTTGCTGCGGATTTTTAAAATATTTTTTTTCCTTAAGTTCATGAATATCATTTGGCAAAAATATTCTACGGATTTTCTTTCTAAAATACACGATTTTTATTTTGAACTCTGAAGTATATTTTAAGGAAAATGTCATACAAAAGCTTGTTTGGCGGTAACTTATTTTGGTGATTATAAGTTTATGTTGAGAATTACAACTTTTTTCTCGGATTATTTTAAGAATTATGGAAATAAACAAAATATTATAAAATACTAATAGCTATAATTTATAAAAGTTTAAAAGTTTTTAAAAAGTTTTACTCCCATAAAGTATTAAAAAATAACGTTTTTAATAACAAAAAGTGATTAAGATATATAAAATTTTGTTCGCATTGTCAATAATAAAAGTTTAGTATTTTGTAATAATAAATTATATAATTATAGGGTGAAAGATAAGTTTCTTATGAAAAGAATGAAAAAAATAACTTGCGTCATGTGATCGCATGATTCGAGTTTGTTAGGTCTCTCCCAACTGTGACGTGTCACTAAACACATCACTAAACACATCCCTATTGACGGGTTACTGACGAAGTCGTACCAACAACAACACATCACTAACCCATCACTAACTCATCCCCACTTAAAAAATAATTAAAATATTACCCAAACACCCCCTCCCCCCTCACAAGCCTCACGACGTCATCCCCCAATCCGTCCTCACCCCGACGCCTTTCTACTGACGCGCCCCGCGATGCCGCCGTGCCAACGGCTTCCTCCGTCGACGGGTTAAAAGTTGCCAAGGACGGGTGCATTGACGCACCGTTGGCACTAACCTTATATACAGGTTAAAAGCATTAACTCTTATCAATCTATCTACACTCAATTTTGGTCATTATTTTAAAACCAACAATTATATATTATATAATTAATCTAGCTTATGGATTCGAGCTTGTTATATACAGGTTAAAAGCATCAACCCTTGCCAATCTATCTACACTCAATTTTGGTCATTATTATAAACCCAACAATTATATATTGTATAATTAATCTAGCTTATGAACAGTAAATGTAACGACCCGAATTTTGTAAATAAATAAATTGTATAAAAATATGATAAATACGGATAAATCATTTAAAGAGCGTAGGAATTGGTTTCGTGTCATTTGGACACCGTATGAGGAAGTTATGGATGAAATCGGGTCGAGGCAATGACCGAAAAATGCAGCCCTGCTGCATAAGGCAGTTCGCGACGCGAACTTGGGGTTCCCGATCGGGAACTTCATTCAGAGATTTTGGGCATTTTGGCTGATCGAGTTCACATCTGATTCCCGAACGCGAAGAGATCGGACGCAAAGTTAGCGACGCGAACTTTGAGTTTGCGACGTGAACTCCTCTCGACAGCATTAAATTCGGGATTTGACTCATTTAATGCATTTTCAAAACCCTCGTTCTTCCTTTGGCGATTTTCGAGCTCAAGAACAGTTGGAGGTCGATTTCTTCACAAATCATTGGTTGATTTCACTCCTAGTTGAAGATTAAAGGCTTTTGGTGAAGTCTTGGAAATTTGATTGATTGTTGGAGTAAGGAAATTGGCGGAAAGAATACGGTTGGAGCATTTTATTGCTAAGGTAAGTACGTGTAGAATTTTACTAAGTACATAGCCCTTGATATACATTTCCTTACTTGTGAATCGGTCTATTTGATTATTCCTTAGACTTATTATATGTTGAGTTGGTTATACATACGTGTTGATATTTAACTAACTTGTTTGATGATTGATGTGATACCCGATGGCTTTGATTGGCATAACTGTTAGGTTATGGTAAGAGATAGATGGTGGTGTCGCGGGGGATCCCCGGTCACTGAGACGAGTGTATATATGTTTATACACTAGGCACGTGGGTGCCCCTAGTACGCATATAATTGGTACTAAATATGTTAGGATTCTAATACATATATGTTTATGTATTAGACATGTTGTGGTCTAGTGCATATATGTTTATGTACTAGATATGGATGCTAGGAATCGTTAGAGCCACGATAGAGTGGTTAGACTGTGTTGATGAAAAATATAAATATGATTATATCCTTAATGTGATATTTGATTCTATCGGGTCTAAACCCATGTAGCTCACGAGACGTTTTGTCTCACGTACTCTTTGTTTTGCTATGTACTCAGGTTCGGGATCGAAGATTTAGGTACGCATTGATAGAGATGCGAGGCCTAGAGTAGAAGAACATTAGAACGGATTTAGACTTAGCTTTGGTTTTGATCTATTTTGTAACCCCGACTTCATACTCTGATTTTCATACCAAAAGTTTTTGTAAATTCGTATTTTGGGATAGTTCTCCTCTATATTAAATGATTATTTTGGCCAAATGTTTTGTATTAATATTTGAGGTGTTACAACTTGGTATCATAGCTATAGTTTAAGTGAATTAGGTTGGATGACCATCCTAGCCTTAGACTGTAGCAATAGGAATATAAGATTCCTTGAGATTATAGGTTGACCTTGAGACTTTATGTTAAGTTTAGGGTTGAACCTTGGGGGCCTATGAGAGTTGATATGATTATGGATATTGAGTCTTATGCGACTAATGGATTGTACATAAGGTACTAAATGTTTAATGTCTTTCGTATATTCTTGATCGAAAGAAATGGTGAACACTCGTCGAAGTGGGAAAGCCCCGGAAAACCGGGAGGAAGAGATACCTCATGTCGAGAGGGTGGTTGAACAACAAAGTCAACCGTCGATGCATCGAGTGGATGAATCGGAGGTTGGAGCTAATAAGACTCTGGTAACCATGGCGGATCTCCAAACTCTTATTGATCATATCAAAGGGACGGTGGTCGAGGAAGTGCACCATATTATTGGGGACCGTGAGAGGTCAGAGGGAGACCGTGAATCCGAAGCTAGGTCGAATGGGAGAACCGGGGGTAGTGACACTGGGGAGGGGAAATCCTCCACGGGTGGCCAAAGCGATGCTAGGGCAAAGCTCGAGGTGAAAGAAGGTTGTTCGTTTAAATCCTTCATGGCTTGTAAGCCAAATGTGTATACGGGTAGTTCGGACCCGAAGGTAACTATGAGGTGGATCCGAGAGACCGAGAGGGTTATCGGTAGTAGCAAGTGTAAGAAAGCCGATATGGTGACGTATGCGTCACAACTATTAAAAGAAGATGCTATGGTTTGGTGGGATATTGTGTATGAGACCCTCGGGAGGGAGGTGATTAAGAAAATGTCGTGGGATGAGTTTACCGCGAGGTTGAGAAAGACGTTTTGTCCCGAAAGGGATTTGGAAAAGATGCACGAAAAGCTTGTGACCCTAAAGAAGGGTGATATGTCGGTTAAGGGATACTCGATGGAGTTCACGGGATTACTCCCGTTTGTTTCTAAGACTTACTCCGAGGAGAGGTTGAGGGTAGTCCGGTATGCATGTGGGCTACCTTAGGATTACCAATTGGAAGTCAAGAGGGCGGTCACACTTGACGAGGCCATTAGTGCCGCCCGGAGTGTGGAGGAGGTTAATGAGGCAAGAGTTGCCGAGAGGGCCCATGTGGGCGAGAAGAGGAAAGCCGAGAGCGGCTCTAGTTCGTTTAAGAAAGGGAAGTTCACTCCGAACTTCTCTAGGCAAGGAAGTGTGGCCTCATGCAAGAGGTGTGGGAGAAATCATACCGGCGAATGCCGAGGAGAATTGAAGACTTGCCATAATTGTGGCAAGACGGGGCATTTGGCCCGGGATTGTAGATCCAAATCGGCGGCCGAGGTGGAATGCTACTCGTGCCATGAAAAAGGGCATTATAGGAATGTGTGCCCGAAGAAGAAAAGCGAATCACTAGTGTCGACGGCGCAAAAGAAAGTGGAGCCGGCGAAGGTGAAGGGACGATCCTTCCAACTTACTCGGGAGGAGGCGAAGGAGGCACACGATGTGGTGTCAGGTACTCTATTCATTAACTCCCTGCCAACTCATATATTATTTGATTCGGGTTCCAATTATTTGTTTGTGTCTTTTGAGTTTGGTTGTAAGTTGAATGTGCCGTCCGAGGTGTTAGATGAAATTTATGAAATAGAGGTAGCCGACGGGAAAACCTCAATGGTTGAAAGTGTTTATAGAAATTGTGAAATAGAAATAGACGGTAGAAAGTTTAAGGTTGATTTATTGCCCATGAGAATAAAAGCGTTCGATGTAGTAATCGGTATGGATTGGTTGGATATGCACCAAACCAAAATATTGTGTGGTAAGAAAATTGTGTCGATCAAGACACCCGACAACGAGAAAGTGTATATGTATGTGTATGGGGAAAAACGACATCACATGCCTAATGTGATTACCTCCATAAAGGCGAGGAAGAGCATATCAAAAGGTTGTGCATCGTTTATTGCATATGTATTAGATGGCCGAAAAAAGAAGACGATGGATAACGTCAAGATTATTCGGGATTTCCCCGAAGTATTTCCCGATGACTTGCCCGGTTTGCCACCGGAGAGACAAGTCGAGTTTAAAATTGATTTAGTACCGGGGGCGACGCCGATTGCTCGTGCTCCATGTCGTTTAGCTCCCACCGAGAGGCGAGAATTGATGACTCAATTGCAAGACTTGTTAGATAAAGGTTTTATGTAACATCCTAAAATTGGGCTAGTAGTTTTAGGTATATTTGGTATATGATAAATAATTATTTGACCATATGTGGAATTATTTGGTTAATTACTTAAATGGTGGGATATTTTAACCATGGGGTTAAAATATCTTTTTACTGAAATATTTTATTGTGAATACGATTTTTATATTTTTAGATCCACTTTCGAATTGTGATTCCGAGAATATCTTCGTTGTTAAGAACATAGTTAGTTGGGTATTTTAAATAAATTAACTATGATCTAGAAACTCAATATTGTATTATAATTAAATTAAATGGTCTCTTCTTTTTGTCTTGGCTTGGAACGGCTGGAATGGATAAGGGGATACCTTATCCATTTCTTTTCCTCCACTTTTTCTTACTTCATAAAAAAAACCCACAAGAAAACCCACCATAAAAAATCAAACTTGCATTCTTCACATTTTAGCTTGGAACTTGCTTATTTCTAGCCTAAATCTCGATATAGTTGAAGTATTTAGGTAAGCTTTCACCTCTTTTTGTTTGTTTTGAAGTCTTAGCCAAAATGATAAATTAGGATTTATGAGTAGAAGATGAAGTTAAGTTTAAAATCTATAAATTGCTTTTCTTATTCCTTTTAACTGCTACCTTGCATATACGGATTGTAGATAGAATTGTATAAGAAATTTATTGTTGATTGTTGTATGGAACTGCGTAGATAATAGAAACCAATTAAAAGAGAGTTTGGCTTTGTAATTCCTTATGACATGCTGCTTATAACAAAGAAAGATAATAAAGAACTAAAATATATATGTAAATATATGGGTTGATCGATGTATGCGTGGAACAAAAAAAGAGGAAAAAAGGGAACAAATTGAAATGTGGTATGTTTTTGGTTTGTGTGTGTTTATGTCTACATTTTTAAACTAGTATATATATTGGTATGGCTAGTTAGTGGTAAAATGCCATTTATGTGTTTTGTGGACTTTATGTCTAGTTGTGTTAAAATGACATGTTAGATATGTTATTTTTAGTGGTTGTTAAGTTATAATGAAATTTGGTGAAAAATGTTAGTTATAATGTTAAATGAGTTTTATGTCTAAATTATAAGCTAATAAATGGGTGTTTGTGACAAGTTGGCGTGGCTATGTCAATGATAGATTTCATGGGTTTTGTTGTTTGTACATGTTGAAATAATATGTCAAATATGTTAGTTATGGATTATGTCAAGTTTTGGTGGGATTTGATAGTTAGTGTTTGGATGATTTGAGTCAAAAGTTATAACCTATGATTTTGAAGTAAAAATAGTTGGATTATGATAGTTATGAACTTGTTCGATTGATTAATTAGTTATGATTTGCTAAATGGTAGATTATAGCATTTGTAGTTGTGTTTGGAAGTGTTAAAGTTAAAAGGTGAGTTTTGACTTGTTTGGATATATAATGTTAAAGATGACTAAATGTGTTTTGACATAACTTGGATGGAACTAAGGATGGAGTTGACATGGTAAATTATATAATTGATGAGTTGTAAGTTGTTGACATAAATGTAAGTGTATGATGTATTATTGTTTCAATAATCCGGTTTTGACCCGTTTGAATGTAAGACATGCAAAATGGCTAGTTGACTTGTTTTGTAAGCGTAAATGGTCATGATATGTTCATATGATGTTGCAAATGTTTAGCTATCTAGTAGGTGTAAGTGTTAGTGTTAAATGTATATCTAACATAGTTTATAATTATGGTGGAATTATATACTAATTCGGTATTCCTTTGGATTCACAGGAGACGGGAGGACAACTCAGTGACATTAGACTACTGAGTTGGTGACAAGGAGAAGGTTACGGTGAGTGAATTTAACCTCCAACTTGTGTTTGGTTACAATTGGTTCGGTATTTGCCTACTTGTTGAGAATGCAGGAAATGTACCAGCTTTAGGGAGTTCGCGATCGCGAACCCAACTGTGGACAGAGAATTTTGGGATTAATCGTGAACAACTTCACGATAGGTTCCCGAACGCGAACCGAAGTTCACGACGCGAACTGAAGTTCGCGACGTGAACTTGTCGGTGATGCTTTTGATGCAGTTTTTCGTATCTAGCTTGCTTGTTTGTTACCTATTTGCTAGTGTTGAGTCAAATAGGTTATGTGCACATATGTGAAGAGGCTTTGCTTGATTGGTAGCAACAACTCGGTTTGAACTAGGTGACCGAGGTTTGAGAAGTCAGTGTCGGAAGGATATCGGCTGGGCATAGTGTATCGACTCATATGGTATTCGAACCTTACCTGTATGCGTTATACGTAAGGGGGCTTACCGGGGAGTTGGGTACAGGCTTTCGGGTACCGTCGTTGGGCCGACGTTGGTTTTAGGCTCCTGCAGGACCAACACCGAGCTTCTTGAACAAACAGTGTTATGTGGTTATGTGGCTTTTCGATCGTAGAGATGTTTATGCTAGCTTGTTGTGCTTTACAGAATTTGTAGATTATATTCATTCACTTAGCGTTGTGCTAATCCCTCCCTCGTTGAATCTTTTCAGGTTGATCGGTGCTTTGGACGGGATGATTGACCAAGCTCAATTGGATATGTTTTGTAAATTGAGTCATGTCGTTAAGTGACACCGTTTAAGCAATGTTTATTTTGGAAATTAATTTGGGACGTTTGGTTTGTAAACCTAAACTTATTATCTATCATCTTTATGCTTCCGCACCTTTAAAAAAAACGTTTTCTAAATTTTACGGTGTTACATTTTATTCGTCCGAGTTCATCACCGTGGGGTGCACCGGTATTATTTGTCAAGAAGAAAAACGGTTCGATGAGAATGTGTATCGATTACGAAGAGTTGAATAAGGTAACTATTAAGAACCGTTACCTGTTGCCAAGAATCGATGACTTATTCGACCAATTGCAAGGTGCTAGTTATTTCTCGAAGATCGATTTGAGGTCGGGTTACCATCAATTTCGAGTGAAAGAAGGCGACACCGAGAAGACGACGTTTTGTACACGGTATGGCCATTATGAGTTCCTAGTGATGTCGTTTGGTCTTTCAAACGTGCTGGCCATTTTTATGGATTTGATGAATCGGGTTTGTAAAGCGTTCCTTGATTAGTTTTTGATCGTGTTCATTGATGATATTTTGATTTATTCGAAAACCGAGGAAGAACACGAAGGTCATTTAAGGCTTGTGTTAGATGTGTTAAAACGGGAAAAGTTGTATGCCAAATTATCGAAGTGTGAATTTTGGTTGCGGGAAGTACAATTCTTAGGTCACATGGTGACAAGTGATGGTATTAAGGTTGACCCGTCCAAGATTGAAGCGGTGTCAAATTGGGAGCCTCCGAGGATAGCTACCGAGGTTAGAAGTTTCCTTGGATTAGCCGGTTATTACCAAAGATTTATACAAGACTTCTCGAGAATTGCGGTTCCACTCAAGAAGTTAACGAGAAAAAGTGAGAAGTTTGTGTGGGAGAAGAAGCAAGAAGAGGCGTTTAATTTGTTGAAGGAAAAGTTATGTAACGCGCCGATTCTTACGTTACCAGATGGTATGGAAGATTTTGTAGTTTATAGTGATGCTTCGAATCAAGGGTTCGGTTGTGTGTTGATGCAAAGAGGGAAGGTGATATCGTATGCTTCGCGACAACTGAAAAATGCGGAATTGAGGTACACGACACACGACTTGGAGTTAGAGGCGATTATATTTGCCTTGAAGTTATAGAGGCATTATTTGTATGGTACTCGGTGTACGTTGTACACGGATCATAAAAGTTTACAATACGTGTTTACTCAAAAGGATCTCAATATGCGACAAAGAAGATGGATCGAGTTGATCGCCGACTATGATTGTGAAATTGTGTATCATGCGGGAAAGGCTAATGTAGTAGCCGACGCCTTGAGCCGAAAAGTTTATGAGAATCGGAACCGAAGAATATTAACACGTATAGAAGTCGTCTCGAGTATTATCGAAAGAATCAAGAATGCCCAACGAGAGGTTATGGGAAAAGACGAGTTAAGGCAAGAAGGGTTAGGAAATAACCAACATTTTCTCGAAAATGCACAAGGGTTGAAGACCGTAGGCGGTCGAATCTGGGTTCCTTAGTTCGGGGGTACCCGAAAAGAGTTGTTAAATGACGTGCACAAATCAAAGTATTCAATCCACCCGGGAAGTACAAAGACGTACCAAGATTTGAAACGGGTTTTACAGGTGGCCCGGAATGAAGGCGAGAGTAGCTAAGTACATCTCGAAGTGTGCCACATGTGCACAAGTGAAGGTCGAGCATCAAGTACCGTATGGGGTAGCTCAATCATTGTTAGTACCGGCCGGAAAGTGGGAAGACATAACTATGGATTTCATAGTTGGTTTGCCGAAGACGAGTAAGGGTCATGACGCCATTTGGGTCATAGTTGACCGGGTGACCAAGAGTGCGTTATTTTTAGCCATTCAGGAAACGTTGCCACTTGAGAAGTTGGCTAAGTTGTATGTTGATGAGGTGGTTCGACTCCACGGGGTTCCGTTATCGATCGTATCCGATAGAGACGCGAGGTTTACCTCGAGATTTTGTAGATCGTTACAAGAAGAATTGGGTACAAAGTTACGGTTGAGCACGGCTTATCACCTGCAAACCGACGGTCAAAGTGAAAGAACAATTCAAACGGTTGAAGACATGTTGAGATCGTGTGTGTTAGACTTCGGTGGTAAATGGGATGAACATTTACCGTTGGTCGAGTTTTCGGTATAATAATAGTTATCACTCGACTATTAAGATGCCACCTTATGAGGCGTTGTATGGGAGAAAATGTAGAACTCCATCTTGTTGGTTAGAAGCGGGAGAAACGAAACTCACGGGTCCCGAGATCGTGAAGGTGATGAATGAAAAGATTGGTATAATACAAGCCAACATGAAAACCATACAAGTCAGCATACCTTGGACTTGGACGTCGGGGATATGGTAATGTTGAAAGTGTCACCTTGGGAAGGTGTAATGCGGTTTGGAAAGAAAGGAAAATTAAGTCCAAGGTATGTTGGACCGTTTAAGATATTGAAGCGGGTCGGGCTTCAAGCATTTAAGTTGGAACTTCCACCCGAGCTTCAAGGTGTGCATGACACCTTTCACGTTAGTTATTTGAAGAAGTTTATCGGGGAAGTTGAAAACATTATTCCATTACAAGAGTTATGGGTCGATGCCCCGAACCGGTTGATTGAGGAACCTGAAGTTATACTAGAGACCAAAACGAAGAAGTTTCGAAATAAAGAGATTGAGTTGGTATTGGTCAAGTGGAAGCATTCACTTGGGCCAAATTTGACTTGGGAAGTCAAGGACGAGATTCGGAAGAGATACCCGGACTTCGTGAACTATGATAAGATTCCGAGGATGGAATCTTCTTAAGGGGTAGATAGTTGTAACGAACCGAATTTTGTAAATAAATTAATTGTATAAAAATATGATAAATACGGATAAATCATTTAAAGAGCGTAGGAATTGGTTTCGTGACATTTGGACACCGTATGAGGAAGTTATGGACGAAACCGGATCGAGGCAATGACCGAAAAACGCAGCCCTGCTGCATAGGGCAGTTCGCGACGCGAACTTGGGGTTCCCGATCGGGAACTTCATTCATAGATTTTGGGCATTTTGGCTGATTGAGTTCACGTCTGATTCCCGAACGCGAAGAGATCACGGAAGCAAAGTTCGCGACGCGAACTTTGAGTTCGCGACGTGAACTCCTCTCGACAGCATTAATTTCGGGATTTGGCTCATTTCATGCATTTTCAAAACCCTAGTTCTTCCTTTGGCGATTTTCGAGCTCAAGAACAGTTGGAAATCGATTTCTTCACAAATCCTTGGTTGATTTCACTCCTAGTTGAAGATTAAAGGCTTTTGGTGAAATCTTGGAAAGTTGATTGATTGTTGGAGCAAGGAAATTGGCGGAAAGAATACGGTTGGAGCATTTTATTTCTAAGGTGAGTACGTGTGAAATTTTACTGAGTACATAGCCCTTGATATACACTTCCTTACTTGTGAATCGGTCTATTTGATTATTCCTTAGACTTATTATATGTTGAGTTGGTTATATATAAGTGTTGATATTTAACTAACTTGTTTGATGATTGATGTGATACCCAATGGCTTTGATTGGCATAACTGTTAGGTTATGATAAGATATAGATGGTGGTGTCGCGGGGGATCCCCGGTCACTGAGACGAGTGTATATATGTTTATACACTAGGCACGTGGGTGCCCCTAGTACGCATATGTTTGGTACTAGATATGTTAGGATTCTAATACATATATGTTTATGTATTAGACATGTTGTGGTCTAGTGCATATATGTTTATGTACTAGATATGGATGCTAGGAATCGTTAGAGCCACGATAGAGTGGTTAGACTGTGTTGATGGAAAATATAAATATGATTATATCCTTAATGTGATATTTGATATATACTATCGGGTCTAAACCCATGTAGCTCATGAGACGTTTTGTCTCACGTACTCTTTGTTTGTTTTGCTATGTACTCAGGTTCGGGATCGAAGATTTAGGTACGCAGTTTTGATGTATTTTGTAACACCGACTTTATACTCTGATTTTTATACCAAAGGTTTTTGTAAATCCGTATTTTGGGATAGTTCTCCTCTATATTAAATGATTATTTTGACCAAATGTTTTGTATTAAAATTTAAAGTGTTACAGTAAATGCTTATATATTTGTAGAAATGGTGATGTCAAATAGTTAATTCACTTAATTGTAGTTTTTGTAGTTTTTGTAGTTTTTATACGACAAATAGTTTTTATACCGCCTGCTCAATACTTTTTACCTTGTAGTTTTAGCGACAATCTTCTTTTTTCACGATTATAAACTCATTAGTTGATCTTGCTTTGTCAATAACATAGAAACCCATTGGATAAAAAACATTTTTATAAAAAAAAATTAAACTTGAGTATATCTCTATATTAATACCATCTTTTTGAATTTTTGATCAAAATTCATCTTCATGTTATCATACGATCAAATTTGTCGTGCTTTTTGCAACCTAGCTAATTTTTCATTCAATTTGCCGACAACTTAATATTGTTGCCAACTAAAATAAGTTGCTTCTTAAACTTCCAAAATTGCACAATAATATTGACTTTTGTAACCCTAGCTAGCTATAAGATTCGAAAGCATGTGAAAACAAACCTTAAAGCTTACTGCATGCATTCCTTGAGGGAATGGATTGGAATGAACACATTCTTACTCAATTTATCTTATAACATTACTATATTATTTATTTTAAAAAATATCTCAAGCTAATTATAATTTATTAAAAGAAATTGTTTAATGTACGTTAAACTATTGGCTTTGAGCATTTGGCTCTGCTTGGCGCAAGAGATGGTGTCATTTAGCGAATTAGCGCCGTTAATAGTTTTATGAAAAAAACTCAAAACTATTTAGTATATATATAACAGGAAGAAAAAAACTGGACTTGTTGACGTTTACGTCAAGGTACCCAAGGGTTAACGAACAAATTATTGGATGATTCTATATTATATAGTTGCTTCAGTAGTGATTATATAAATTATCAAAATAAAACTACGAGCAAGTACCAACAAATAAGTCTAACACATTTCGTACCCTCAAACTTTAAAATATTTCACTTAATTTTCCTAAATTTTTAGTCTACATGCAACTTAGAATAGTATGCATATATAGTAATCAATGAGACCTATAGAGTTCTTGTCATTATTTTATTAAGCAGTGTTGTTGGGTTACAATATAGGAGTAACTTTGATGAAGGGTGTCATTGTGCAATATTTCAAAGTTAAAGGACTGTGAACGGTAATATATTAAATTCCAATAATTGTGGAATAAAATAATAAAGATGAAATATCTTTTACATTTGTCCGTGTATTAATTTGATTGCTTAGTTTCGTCATGAAAGGTATATGTATACGTTAATCTATTTCGAGTTGTTTAACTTATCATATACGAAGTAATAAAGTAATGGTATTTGTGTCTATCATCTGTGCCAATTTATGTGGTTACTAATTTAATCATGACAAGTGTCAAAATCAAGTGATGATATGAAGAGAATTAATTAGTGGATGACACATGTCAAGTATAGAAGTAACTAGACACAAATGATAGACACAAATATCATTTCTTCATATAATAATAGGTTATGTTTAAATTTATGGATACTATACACTCCTTAAACCCAAGGCATCTAGCCTAGTGGTATTGGTGAAAAATATAAGTTGTTGCTCATGTCTCATTGGTTATGGGTTCAAGTCCAGTCGTTGACAGATGGTGGGGTTTATTCCTCATAGGTAGAGGGTTCGAGGAAAAGTATACTACCACTTGTGTATGTCATTGTCTAGACTCGAATCTTTAACTTATGAACTGAACCATTCAAAAAAATACATTCCTTAAATTTTACTTATAATTCGTATTAATATGTTTCTATCAAGAAATTAAATTATGCATGCTAAACGCTCAACTAATCAATAATGAAAGTGGATATTCATGAAACTCAGGTAATTTTAACTAGGGTTTCTCTAAACTCATGAACTCATGAAATTAAAAGTTTGTAACCTAGTTATATTGAAGTTTAATATTTTCAGTGACCTGAGACTATTATTAAATTTAAATCATGCTATAAATAAAATTGAGAAAGATTTAGAAGTTCTTTAGATAAATGATATAAAATACGTGAAGAATAAAATGAACATTATTGTTTCTTGTGTTTTTCAATCTCAAAAGATTTAGAACCACACATAATAATCTCTTAATTCAAAGTTTGTATTTAAATTGATTTTAGTCTGTAATTAACTATGGTTGAGTTAAATGCCCCATGTTCCTCGAGACAAAATGTAGTACCTAATAGTCTAATATAGGGTGGCAATTTCTGACCCGATACGAAACCTGACTTGAAACCGACACGAAAATAAACAGGTTTGGGTTGGGGTAAAATATAATTGGGTCAGTCTCGGGTTGAGTCAGCTGACCCGTTTATAATACAGGTTAGGTTCGGGTCAATGATAATTTAAATGGGTCGACCTGACAACCCGTTTAATTATTAAAATATATTTTAAAATATATGTATTTATACTTAATTTATAGTTTACTAGTTAAAACGTAATTAATAGTTAGATAAAAATTAAAAATGTTACTTAGTAATTTAGTGTTAGTTATTTGTTATGAATTTGGGTAACAATAACAACATTTTGACCTGTTTGACCCGTTTAACTTGTTTGACCTGATAACCGATTTAACCTGTTTTATTAAATGGGTTATATGAGTTAGGTTTGGGTTGAAGTTAAACAAGTTAGGGTTGAGATATCTGACCCGTTTATATAAACAGGTCGGTTTCGGGTTGAACGTTTCTGACCCGCCAACCCGCGAACCCGAACCCGTCAACCCGAACCCGACCTGAATTACCACCCCTAGTCTAATACAAATAATTGCAAATTAAGTACTATGTTCAAATGTAGCAATTTTATGTTTATATTCGTAATACCTATAGAATAGTCAGTTGATTATAAATAACACATTTTATTTTTTTATATTGTTATATTTATTTATATTTTTAAAATTGATTGATTTATTTATAATATATTAATAGATCATATCATAATCTGTTGAATCAAATAAGAAGGTGTTGTAAGGCAAATTAGCTCAACCAATAAGATCATCTCATTCATATCATTGTGTTACAAGATTGTGAAAGAAATGAACATGACAACTCTCTTATATAGGCTAAAGATTGTAAGTCAAGAGTCATGACATGAATATACATAAATGTGGGCAACTAAATAGTCTAATGAGTTACAATACTCCCCCTTGGTTGCTTAGATTTATGTTGAACTTTACATGTACTTCGTATCGTATCTTCAGACAATCCATAAAACATTCGCCTCGTTAAAAACCTTGTCAGAGAGAACCCTTTGGGACAAAAACTCCATTCGAAGGACAAAAGAGTGCGATATGGATTTCTTGAGCTTCGCTTTGTATCTTTAGACAATCATTGAAACATTCGTCTCGTTAAAACCTTGTCAGAGAAAACCCCTTGGGAAAAAACTCTGGTCGAAGGACAAAAGAGTACGATCTGGATGTCTTGAGCGATGGAAAGAACCATATATGGTGTGGCTCATTAAAAGAGAAAACCCAGTGGAACAAAAACTCTAACGAAGGACAAAAGAGTGCACAATGGTTAATAAGTATTCAACTAGATACTCACCCTGAATTCAACAATTCTTAGTGAGAATGAGGTACTGTTATTGTCTCATTAAAAACCTTTGTCAAGGTAAACCCAATGGGACAAAACCCTTGAACTAAAGGAAAAAAGTACACAAACATTCATCGGGATGCTCCCCCTCATATGCACTCAACAGGGTGCAAAGCATACGCCAGGATGCAATTATTTATTCTCACTCAACAGTGCGAAGCATACGTCAGGATGCAATCATTATCCGCACTCAACAGGGTGCAAGGCGTACATCAGGATGCAAGCGTTATTCGCACACAACTAGGTGCATGATATATGTCATTTAGATAGCTCAGAGACTTTTCTAAGTCAAATAGCTTTGACATGTTTCAGAAAGAATACTTTGACAGTGACTTGGTGAACAAGTCAGTATGATTCTTATCTAATCAATATGTTCCACTTCAGTCTTTTGAAATGCTTGTTGTTCATGTGTAAAGAACAATTTCGGCGAGATGTGTTTGGTGTTATCCTGTTTTGATATAACCATCTTTCAATTGATCGATAACAACTGTGTTATCTTCATATATGACAACTAGTTAACTGGGATCATAAGTCAAAACACATTTACTTCGAATATGGCCACTTACATCTCAAAGCCATACACACTCTCTAGTCGCCTCAACGAGCGCGAGTAGTTCAGAGTGATTTGTCGAAGTATCAACTAGAGTCCATTTACAAGACCTCTAGGATATCACCGCATTCCCTATGGTAAAGACATAACCAGATTGGGAACGTCCCTTATGCAGGTCTGATAAGTAAATTGCATCGGCATATCCGATAAGGGTCGTGTTATCTCGAGTATCAATCACATTTGATCCACTCGATGACACGTAGGGATAGAATAAGCCCATATCCGTAGTATCTTTAAAGTAACGGAAGATGTCTTTAATACCATTTCAATGGTGGCGTGTTGGCGCATTGTTGTGCCTAGTCATGCATATCACAACAAATAAGATGTCTAGTCTAGTACATTGGGCCAAGTACAATATTGCGCTTATTGCACCCAGATATGAACACACATGGATCAATATCTCATCATCATCATCATTTGGATGGAATTCGTCCCTTTTAATGTCTAGATAATGAATGACCATGGGAGTACATGTAGGTTTTGTGTCATGGCAACTAAAGCGTCTTAACACCTTTAGGGTGTAATTCTCTTGATGGAGGAAAACCCCCATCTTCACGGTGCTCGATCTGCAGGCCGAGCCAATGCCGTGTTTTCCCATGATCTCTCATCTCGAATTCCTTCTTCAGGATTTCAGCAGTTTCAAACAACTCTTTCGAGGATCCTATGAGATTCAAATGATCTACATAGACTGCGATAATAACATATCCTGAAGTGGATATCTTTATAAACACGCATGAGCATATCTCAATATTCAAATATCCTAGGCTGATCAAGTACTCACTTAGACGGTTATACCACATCCGTCTGGATTGTTTTAATCCAAAAAGTGATTGTCTCAGTCATATCGAGAACGTGTTCCGTGGTCTGGAACTACTTGATTCAGACAACTTGAGTCCATCAGGGACTTTCATGTGTATCTCTGTGTCATGATCCCCATAGAGATAGGCTGTGACCACATCCATAAGCTGCATAATCAGTTTTTCGGAAACTACTAAACCGATTAAGTAGTGGAACGTTTAAACGTCCATTACGGGAGAATACATCTCTCCGTAATCAATACCAGGGCGTTTAAGAGAAGCCTAGCACCATGAGGCGAGCTTTGTATCTTACAATCTCATTATTCTCTTTACGCTTCCTTACGAATACCGATTTACAACCAAATGGTTAAACATTAGGTGGTGTTGGAACAACAGGTCCAAACACTCTTCCTTTCGGTAAGGAATCTAATTTTACATGGATTGTGTATTTCCATAAAGACCAGTCCATTGTACACAACAATAGTACTTGGTTCCATGTCATCATTGCTCATAATGTCAGTGGCCACTGCGTATATGAACAAATCTTCGATGATAGTCTCGTTTTGCTTCAAAATATCGTCTAAGCTAGCATACTCGACACATATTTGAAATTATCGGGAGGATGAGAAATTGGTGTTTCATTAGTAACACGCTTCTCCAATACACTCCCGAGATCCTTAATGATCTAGTGTGGCAAAACGTATACAACAGAATTTCTCCTCCTTTGAGGCAGAACATCCTTGGAACCGAACCAGTCTTGCTCTTTTCTTAGGTAGAGCGGCAGACTGGACAACCAACGGTAGCGTCCTTTGCACGGTGGGTTCGACCAATGCAACATGTTCAAACGGAACATGGCGTCTCACAGGGACGTCTATCCTTGCAGGCACATTTGCAGCGGGTATATTTGATCTCGTGACATTTGCTAAGTCATTAAATGCGTCTGGTAGCTGATTAACAACATATTGTATACTTAGAACTCTTTGCACATCCTTATCACTATGTGCAGTCGGGGGATCCATATGAGACAAATTGGGTACATGCCACGTTCTTTCACGTTGTTCCTTATCAACGTGAACGTGCAAATCTCCCCCTAACGACGGGAAGATTGTCTCATCAAAGTCACAATACGCATTTATAGCGTTAAAGAGATCGCCTGTCAAGGGCTCTAAATAGAGTATGATGGATGGGTTATAATAATCAACATATATTCCCCGTCGATTCTGAGGTCCAAATTTCGAACGCTTTGGAAGTTCAATGGGAACATTGACCAAACACCCAAACACGTGTTTATGTGAGACATCAGGCTCATGTCCAGTTACCAGCTGGTACGCAGAAAATGGTTGGGTAGTCATGGGCCTCAGACGGACCAATGCAGCCGTGTGTAATATCGCATAACCACATGCAGACACTGAAAGTTTGGTGCGCATAACCAAAGTTTTGAGATTTTTTATATTCGTTAAATAAATGCTTCTCCAAGAGCAATTTGTAAATGAGCGTACACAACAGGGTGTTCAATATCAAAACTCAATGTCGTGCAATAATTATCGAACGTGTTCAATGTAACCTCCATGGCATTATCAAGTCTACTTAACTTTATCGGATAATCCGGATGATGAACCCTCAAATTAATGATCAGGGCAAAGAGTTAAGGATATGCTACATTTTGTTGTGGACACCAAAGTTACGCGTGACCATCTTTGTTGATTCATCAACCAATATCATGAAATTTTTAAATGGTCCGCATGTTGGTTGGATAAGTCCACAAATATCCCCGTGAATTATCTTAAGAAAATGGGATATCACTTTTGTAGATCATACATAAAGTGGTTTGAGATGTGTCTTTACAATCGAGCATATTTGGCAAAGGCTTTTTCGGATTAATCACGAAATTATATCTTGATGCACATATGATGCATTCATAGTTCAAAGCATCGTATATTGACATGGGTGTCCCACCCGGTCATGCCATAACATATAAGTTCCCTCATCATTGGGGCTCGACGAACGATTAGGTTGCTTTCAATGGTTAGATCATACTGATCCACAAACCATTTGGCAAGCATCTCAACTTCTCCAATATACGATTTTGGTCGTATTGATCCGAGGTAATGTCAAGGTATTCGATACCATTTTCTCGATCAGTTTCGAGATGAAAACATGTTTTCTCGATTATCCTTAAAACTCCACAAGTTACGATTGGAACTTGGATAATTTAAGGCTTCATGTATTGTCAAAATAGTACCATTTGACAACTTATATTGGGCTATACCAAAGCCAAGGGTCGACAGGCCCGAAATGGTTGTCAATGAAGTTACTTTGAGGCGTAATGTTGATTAAGTAAAAAAAATTTTATGAAAGTGTACCTAGGTACCACAATCAACCAGACAATCAACAACCCAATATGCATGCCTCAAAGTAAAAATAATTTAAAGTCGGTCAACGTATTGACTAATTTCACAAGGAAAAAAACTTTAAATTATTTCGAGAAAAATAATCAATTGTAAACAAACCATAATCCAAAAGACAATCATTATTCAAATGGTAAAGCATGATCCAAAACATAATTCATGAGCTAAACAATAGCTCTATTATTCCATTTGAGCCACAAAATCGATGGTTTCAAAGAATTCATGATTGTTTTGATATTTTCCTACAACTGGAGGACAAATATTGGATTTAGTTATCATATAAATTGATAAGTTTAAATGTTTATGGATTGAATGAGCATAAATTGTGTGTCAAATCAGCAGGTTCCAAACACAAGTGTGAATGGGTTCTCATTTATCGAGCGACAGGTCGATTGATAGACACCAATTCGTCATAAGTATATAAACACATACATGGAAAAACACTATTAGTCAACCCTTTTCGGTAGCTCTATTCGAATACAACCAGGAAAGATGGTGAGGGTAGACAATGCTTGTGCGTATCGGAACCACCCATCATTAGGAGTCAGAAAAACCGCCAATCTTTCCTAGACATTGTATAAGAATAGGTGAGGCTATTGGGGGATGATTCATAATTTTTCAGAGAAGTGTCATACAATGCTCATTGTGCATCAAGTGAGTGCGTCAACTCAATATGCCAACATATAATTCATGATGCAACGTTTGTTTTTTTTTATCTCATTATGAGAAATCATGAATCCTCAAAACTTTAAAAAATATTATTAACATAATCAATACATTAAAAAGTGATTGGTTAATATGCTCAAATTTCATAAAGAATACCATATAAAAATACAATCAAAATTGATTTTTGTTTCACATTTTTCATTTGATGTCACATGACATGAAAATAATTTTTTTTTTTTATAATTGAGTCAATAAAACAAAAAATATGAAGCATGAAGCATCTACCTTGGGACACATTGCAGCCAGGAAGTCTAAGCATCCTAAAGCAAATACTTTATGATGTTGTCTAATAATTCCAACTTCTCCAACAAATCAATAGTTACATGGAATAACTTTTGAACTTCTTCCTTCATTTTATTTGCTCGGCTTCTGTATTCAATTCATCAAATTCTCCTCTAACAAACAATTCATCAAATTCTCCTCCAAAAAACATGAGCAAATTTGGCATTAGATAAAAAGCGGTGTCCCATTCATATGAAATGACAGATAACAAAAAATATTACAATTGCAATCCGTACATGTCTTTTTTAGCAGAATTTCTTAATCAAATAAGAGCAACCATCTATATATATGTTTTAATATCACTTTTTTCAAGCTGTATAAACTAGAAGAAATTAAGTTTGATGGTTCAAGCAAAAACTTACATTGGAAGAATGATCTTGAACTTTTCGACTTTTGTTACCTCTCGAGCGACAAAAGTGGGACGACTTTAAGCAAAGTGATGATAACGTGTTTTAAGGCAAATTAGCTCAACCAATAAGATCATCTCATTCATATCATTGTGTTACAAGATTGTGAAAGAAATGAACATGACAATTCTCTTATATAGGCTAAAGATTGTAAACCAAGAGTCATGACATGAATATACATAAATGTGGGCAACTAAATAGTCTAATGAGTAACAATAGAAGGTACATTTAAGAATAGAGAAATGATATTTCTTATTTTATTTTTCTTACCTATATATTCTTACATACTTTTAAAATTAAGTATTTAACATGTGTAATTCAATAATCATTTTTCCTTATATTATCTCTTGATTTTGATATTTATCATTGTAACACCGTAAAATTTAGAAAGCGTTTTTTTAAGGTGTGCAGAAGCATAAATATAATAATAAGTTTAGGTTTAGTTTACAAACCAAACGTCCCAAAATAAACTCCAAAACAATAATATTTAAACGGTGTCACTTAACGACATGGCTCATTTTTACAAAACATATCCAATTGAGCTTGGTCAATCATCCCGTCCAAAGCACTGATCAACCTGAAAAGATTCAACGAGTGAGGGATTAGCACAAAGCTAAGTGAATGAATATAATCTACAAAATTTGTAAAGCACAACAAGCTAGCATAAACATCTCTACGATCGAAAAGCCACATAACCACATAACACTGTTTGTTCAAGAAGCTCGGTGGTGGTCCTGCAGGAGCCTAAAACCATCGTCGGCCCAACGACGGTACCCGAAATCCTGTACCCAACTCCCCGGTAAACCCCCTTACGTATAACGTATACAGGTAAGGTCTGAATACCATATGAGTCGATACACTATGCCTAGCGCACTGACTTCTCAAACCTCGGTTGCCCACTAACCAAGTCCTCGGTTACCAATCAAACCGAGTTGTTGCTACCAATCAAGCCAAGTGTTGCTAACAATCAAGCAAAGTCTCTTCACATATGTCCACATAACCTATTTGACTCAACACTAGCAAATAGGTACCAAACAAGCAAGCTAGTTACGAAAATTCGCGTCAAAACGTATCGCAGGCAAGTTCCCATGGCGAACCCAGGTTCGCGTCCGGGAACCTGCCCGCGAACAAGTTCACGATCAAACCCCAAAATCTCTGTCTCATATTCGCGTTCGCGAACAATAGTTCGCGTCGTGAACCCCGGTATTTGCCTGTGATTTCCTGCATTCTCAACAAGTATGCAAATACCAAACTAATGGTAACCAAACACAAGTTGGAGGTTAAATCCACTCACCTTTACTTCCACTTTTCGAACTCAGAGGTCTAATGTTTCTGAGTCTCGATCCCGGTTCCTGTACACCAAAGGAATACCGAATTAGTATATAATTCCACCAAATTATAAACAATGTTAAATATACATTTAATACTAACACTTGCACCACATGAATAGCTAAACACTTGTAATATCATATAAACATGTCATGGTCATGTTACACTTTTTCAATTCAAGTCAAATACAACCAAGCCGTATCTAACCAATTTATCATAATACACCCAAACGGGTCGAGACCCGAATTTAACTACAACAAGTCAACATATTAAAATTTATCAAAATATGTAATTATCATGTTATTGTCATTCCTAGTTCGAGTCAAAGCATACTAAAACACATTTAATCAACTTTCACAATATTTACCCAAACGGGTCAAAACTCTATATTTGACTTTAGCACTTTCCAAATACCACTTTAAAGCTATAGTCATATCATTTAGCAATTCATAGCTAACTAGTCATTTTATCAAGGTCAAAACCCAAGTCTAACTATTTTTTGACTAATATTAACAAACACCAAAAATAACATATCTAACATGTTATTTTAACATAACTAGCAATATAAGTCATAAACATACAAATGACATAATACCACCAACTAGTCTTTAAAATCCATTAACTAGTTTATAATTTCTTATATAAAATTTATACAATCTTTTAACTAACAATATCACCCAAACACTTCCAAACTAGCCATTTTATCAAATCATACCTTATTTGGTTATAACTCATATCCTACAATTTAGCAAGTCATTTTGACATAAACTAGTCATATAAACCATAAAACTTTAATATTCAAACACTTGGGTAAAAACCCACCATCTCTTCCAAAACTACACTTAAGACATAATCATCATTTAACACTAACAATAAATTAGTTTAACTAACACAACAACATAAACCCATCCATAACAATTTCATCAACAAATCACTAACCAAATAGAAAACCTAGTTTAACATATTATCAAGAACTTCAAGAGTAATAACAAGGAACAAGAACTTACTTAAGACTTGCACTAGAACAAGATTCGAGCAAAAAGATGGAAGGTTTAAGCATGTATTCCTCGAAACAAGCATATGAGTTTATGAAGAGAATTTTTAAAATCAAAAGATACAAAGTGAATGGATAAGGGTGCCAAAAGAAGAAGGGAAAAGGGGCCTCCTCCCTCCCCCCAAAGTCTGCCGAGCTCACCAAAGGGAGGGGGCCCACTTGGTCTTTTGTCTTTTTCCACATTTTAAACAATACAATATAAAAAGTCTCGTTCGTAGTTAATTTATTTAAAATACCAAACGAACTCTATTTTTTGCAACGAAAATATATTCGGAGACGAAATTAAAAGGAGAATCCAAAAATATAAAAATCATACAATCATTTAAACATTTCAGATTCTGGATATATTAATCCCTTGATTAAAATATCATAAAAGGACAAAAGGTCAAACAATTCATTTAACATTTAATCAACTTATTCCATATAGGGTCAAATAGACATTTATCGCATATCAATATATACCAGAAACTACTAGGCCGGTTTTAGGATGTTACAACTCTACCCTCCTTAAAAGGATTTCGTCCTCGGAATCCAACAACAATATTCAAATAACAAGAATTTATCACAATAAGTATACGACTCTATTCCAATCACTTTCATATATACATGCCCAAAAAAATCACATCCAATTTGTCATACACTTCATACTGTACTTAGCAATTTCAACCTTTACCTTACTAACTTACAATCAACATCAGTTTATATAGCACATTAAGGGTATCATCAATCAATCACAATTCAACTAGTTCTTGACTTCTACTAACAAACCAATCCCGCAATGTCATCTTCAATCTCAACATAGTACGTTTCAGTGTTTTTTACGACTGTTAATTCATGTACGATTCTCCAATCCAATAACGATATTAAATATGAGGTATTGTTTACGATTGCGGAACCCTTAAATCAAAAACTAAGGGTTCCTTTTTTTGAATTAGGGTTTTTCGAAAAAAAATGAATCGTTTTAATTAGATTTCAGGTTTTTTTTAACATCTATGCTCAAAGGATTATACAATTTGTATAAAGATCGTTAGGGCAGTGATCAATAGATATATTTTAAATTTGGGCTGTTCATTTGAATATATTTTATATTGGATGTGAGTTTCAATACATGATCACAAACAGTTGTTTACCTTTAACATAAAAAAACCTTACAAATCAGAATGGCATCGCTGGTAGTAAACTCTTGATCAACAATCCTAAAATCACATTTTGTGTCATAGTATTTTTTTTAGGGCAATAGCTCAATTGGGTTGCTTGAGGAAAACAGGCCAATCTCACGATGAGAATCGACAGAATGAGCTTGCCAATGAATGGTTGCTGAACAACTGATGAGTTTGCTGAACATTGTGGAGAAAATGCATTGAAGTAATATATCTATTTCTTTGTCTACTTTGGTAATATTAATGTCTAAGGATTATGTTATTTTCACGATTAATCTATTTTCTGAATATATTAAATTAGGAGGTTTTAATTTTTATGCATTAAAAACACATTGTGGGCGACTTTCGACCCGTTTGACCCAAAACACAATGAAACCAATAAATATTAACTCTTTATGGATAATTAGTGTATCAAATATGATTATAGAAATTATGTTATAACCCGTTTACCCTATAAAAAATGGGTATGTGCTGAAACGACCATTTATATGTCGGTATAAAATGGTGCCCGTTGATAAGCAAACATGGCTTTAACCATATTTCTAATAAAGTAATTGATTCTTAAACATATTGCATCACATATATCAGTTGAAATGTACCTTAACTCTGTTATGTTTCAAAAATTTATAAGCCGCCATATGCAATAGATGTTTTGAATACAGTTGTTAATTCTCTTGTGTCTGCAGCGTTATATATACATAACAAAGTTTGCAGTTTGCTTCTAGAAGTTGTGAAAAATTTAACCAAGGCCAATTGGTTGACCAATAATTAAATTAATTTTGACTTTAGTCCAGTCAAAAAAGAGCTCGATATTCTTAATGGTCTTGAAATTGACCATTTTGAATTTTTTTTTTTTTTTTTTTTTTTTTTGCATATCAAGTTTGATATGTTTCTGGTGTTGTAATTGATGGTATGAAGGTGATGAATGTGGGGACATCAATTGGAAAGATTGGGCTTTTTGGAGGGACATATGAGAAGCTATGGTGTTTGACTCACATTGAAACATTAAGGTACTTAAGTCTACATATATTTAACAATTGTCTATAACTCTTTTTTAAAAAATATTTTTTTTTTAATTTTTTTTTTCTTCAGTATTTGGGATCTGAAAGATTCAAGTTGTGTAGCCAACTTTGAGGATGCTTCCCCTTTGGCCTCTAATAGCTGCGCCCTAGATCATGTACCTAACAAAATTGAACAATTTTTGTTTTTTGTTTTTTTAATTCCAATGTTTGCATAATTTTTCCAAATAAGTGAACTCGTCAATTTTGTTGTTTAAAGGTGCAGGTTGACTATTTTGTTGAATGTCACTACTCAACCGTTGATGATCATTTATGGGTTGTAGGCGTTACAAATGGCGGCAGGTTGGGCTACTTTCCGGTGGCCCATGGTGGAGGAATGAGATCAATTTTATCTCCAGATGCAGTTCTTCATGGTAGTCATGCTTGGGTTGTTAGGATTGTATTACCCTCAGTGACCATTAAAAGTGGGATTAACCGAACTCTTTTTTATTACCAATTATTTTAACATCTGTACATTACAGAGGATAGGTGTCTATAGGCCAAGCAACATCTACTAATTGTTGCAATAGTGATGAGAGTGCCCTTAAAACACGACCATCAGGCGTGGTTAATGTACAAATGACTCGCATGCTTCAGTTAAGAGGTAAACTATAGCTTTGTAGATTCTCAGTTTTCCATACTTAACATTCTTTTAACATTTTCAAGCTGTTAAAAAAAACATTCTTTCAACATTTAGGCTTTATAATTAAAACCGTCAATATGAACCTATATTGAGTAATTAGGCATCAAAAAATAGGTTTTCCATAATGCCTAATTTTAAACACTCAGTATTTACATTCTTTCAATAATTTGTCGATTATTAAAATAGTCAATATATACTTGGAAATTTTCAATAATTAGCCATTAAAGAAAAATTTCCAATGTTTATTTAAAGTCAGATTATTTTAATTCCACAGTTAATGAATCATATTAATGATAGAATGGGTAAAAATGGTAATTAGATTCAAATTTGTAGTTTTTTTAATTAGATAAAAAAATTACTCATATTTTTTTAACTTTTTAGTGGCCAAATTTGTAGCTTTTTTAATCTCTAAAATCATTACTGTATAGTTTTATTTTATTTTTGTGTAGATTGAGGTAGAAATAGTTGATATAATAGGTACGTTTCTCGGGATCTTTGTGGGAATATTAAACATATGTGAGAATCTTTATAAGTATTGTGTTTCCAAAATTTGTGTTAATATCTAATCCGATGTTGAAGACAGGAAAGATTCAGGACATTGATAAGCTATTACTTCATATGTGAATAAGGCATTGTTCTTGGTGAGCATCATTTTATTTTACCTGCAACTTTGAACCATGTTGAGCTATGAATTTAAGTTACTTTTGTTTAAAATGGAAAGTTTATTGATCATGATTTCTTAATTTTTTTTATCGCAGGTGGAAACGAGCTGATCTTTTTCTTACATAATTAATACGTTAATATGATTACGGAACACATATTAATACAAAATTTCAGATTTCATGCCCAATGTTCTATTTCCAAACTTTACCTTCAACAAGCGTAGATTTTCTTATTTTTTTCCCGATAAGGATGACAGCTAATTAAAAGTTTCCACATTAGGGAAGATTGCAGTCAATAAGTGGGAGTTATATTTTGGAGAAGTGAAGCATATATATACATATATTAAGATATCAATTGTATGGCTCAATTTGCTTATTGTAAAGTATGATCAACGCTTCTTATAATGAAACTAAAGAATGCTTTAAAGAATGCTTTGAAAAATGCTTATGTTTATGTTTATACTTGTGCTTATGATGAAACAGGTTATAGGCACAAATTGAGATTACACATTATAAATTTTATGTAGCATTTATTCATGTATCAAAATTTGTATCAACTTATTATAACTATGGATTGTTATGTCTTTTAAGTTGTATTAATATTTTTGTTATTTTTCTTAATATCTCTCTTGAAGCATGCACGCCTAGTCGGGCGAGCTTTGAAGCTAGTTGGAAGTATATGGAGAGAGAGAGAAAATCATTTTTTTTTTTGAACGGCAATAAAATTTCACTAAAAAACTAGCAAGAAGCTAGAAATTACAAAGAAACACAAACCAAAGCACCGAACACCCGAAAACAATGAAACTACCACCTCCTAAAATCAACCAACGCCAAAATAACTCCAATGCCAAACCAAAGCCTTCAAAAACACCACGAAATCCAAGTGACACCAAACGCACCTAACTAAACCTCGGAACTCCACTTCAATAAAAAAAAATCTATAGAAGACTATTTAAACGCCTTTAGATCTTGTAATATCACAATCATAACCAAAATCAAAATCTTCTTCATCCGAATAATCAATTGCTTCTGTTATAGTAACCCGTCAACACCACTTAAAATATTCACGATGTCGAATCTGTTTATTCAAAACTTATTTTATTCTGATTTCAGATTTGGATAATGGAAGACATATCCAAATATCATTAAATAAGGTAAGTTATTTGTAAAAGATTTAAATTTGTCATACGTTCTACAAAATACTCCGTATAATATTTCTTATTTGGAGTACAAACTAATAATGCATACATTTTTAATATCTTATGTATAATTTTCTTTTTTGTAACTAAATAACTAGTACACAAATTTATGTTAAAAATAAGAAAAACGCATGTATTTCATTAAAAAAAAGAATTAGAAAAAGTAAATTAGAATGTGATGAATCGGGATTACACAAAAATGTTTGAAATGATCTTTTATATGTTATTAGTTTAATTTTTTTCTAGATTAATATTACTAGATACTAGAGAAATGTCTGATCATAAAAATAATCAAAACTCAACTATTATTCAAAGTTAAGAAATAATATTTTTTTTCTACATTTTCTTCCTATAAATATTTTTATATAATTTATTGAGTTTTACTTGTATCATGATCAAATTAACAAGGGAATTAGTTTTCATACCACACTTTTTGATGAACCTACCACAATGTACTAGTATTTCTGCAAACTGTACAAGCATGTAAAGCAATCTTGTGATATAAAGAGTAAAAGATGTGGTGTAAAACTCACCCCTAATTAATAAACATAAAAACAAATAATAGGAATTAAACTAATTCTCCTAAAAGTTAGAAGGTGATGACGATGAATCATGAAATAAGAGACACAACATATCATAATCTCTTGGAAACGTATACAAAAGAAAACCCCCAAATTGGATTTGACCATTTATTCATCCCAACACTATTTCCTCCCTCATTTATCTCATCTTCCACCCCCTTTTTTTTGTTTCTTTCATTCATCCATCAACAATTAAAACTCTCTCTTTCTCTCTCTCTCTCTCTAAGAACAATTTCCTAATCCTTTCTCTAATCATCAATCTAACTTCCACCCATGTAAAATCATCAACAATTCAATCTAATTACTGGTGATCAGATAAAGATTCTATTTTTTCTGGGTGGGTGCTTCAGAAACTTACATGGTGTCTCTTTGTTTTTCGCAGATCTTGATTACATGTAACTGTTTTTGTATTTTTGTAATCGACGATCATCATAAATGTACAAACTTTATCTGACCCAAATGAAAAATAAAGTTACCCATGTTATGTATCTGGATATTATCATTAAAAATCGTAAAAAATTCAATATTTTTTTTCTCTGTTTATGTTGATAGTGATGGATTATACTTATGTACTGGGTTATATGATGATCAAGACGATCATGTTTATGGGTTGATCATAGTTATGTCATCAGATTATCCTTGATTCTTATTTGTTTTGATTGTTTACTTTTTCCCAGAATCCAATCATTCTTCCTGTTCATTTGATGCTTTGAATCAAAGTTTTCTTTTTTAGGATATCCTTCTATGAAGCAACAACTTTTTATTTCTTTCTTTCCTTTTCTTTTAATTTTTTTATCTCGTCTTCCACTGATTCAATCATTTATATCTGATCAATATGAATTATTTGCGCTTAAATAATCTGATCAATTTTAGTACAGTTTTGTAAGTTATTATGTAAAGGATGTATCTTTAGATGCCAATTTGATCATGTTCTGATTATTTTTCATTTTTTATTTATTTAGGTTTTGGGACTTGAGGGTTTTTAATTAAGCGTTAACCCAAGGTATGCCATTGTAGTTTTATCAGGGTTTGTTTCTATATGCATTTTTACAACAGAATTTTCATTTCTGTTGGCAAAACCCACATTCTTTAAATTGTGTGAATTTCGACCCTAAAAAGAAAAAAAAACGAATTTTTTATAAAATGTGTTTAATTTTTTAACATGTATATTTATGTGATGTGATTTCTAGCAGTTAAATCTACTCATCTTGATTAATTTGGGCACTGCAGAATTGAGCAGTGCCCATGGATGCCACCACGAGTGGAACACCAACTGTTCAATACCACAACATTTCAGATCAGCCCGTTCCCGTGATGTCAAACGGGCCCACTTTCAACCGCCAAACCCGCCATTGTTTTGGAGATGCAACACCAGGAGAATTCCCATTATCTGCAAACCCATCAATTGTTCTTCATGTTCTCACTGGTTGTAATCTTGACCCTCAAGATTTAGCAAAATTAGAGGCAAGTTTATATTTTTCAATGTTTAAATGATAAAAAGATTATAACCCGACATTTAGAATTGATGGTGCTGCTGATTTCTATGTGAAAAATGTGTTCTTTTTGCAGGCTACATGTTCTTTCTTTAGGCAACCTGCCCATTTTGCCCCTGATCATGAGCTCTGTTTATCTGAGCTTGCAGCTCTTGATATGTGCCAAAAAAGAGCAATCTTTAAACCAATGAATTCAGAAAAACGCGAAGAATTCAAAACACGATGTGGCGGTTCTTGGAAATTGGTTTTAAGATTCTTATTGGCTGGAGAAACATGTTCCAGAAGAGAAAAGTCTCAGGCTATTGCGGGTCCGGGCCATAGTATTGCTGTGACTTCAAAAGGCTCTGTTTACACTTTCGGGTCAAATAGTTCGGGTCAACTCGGTCATGGTACCACCGAAGAGGTGTCAAAGCCTCGTATAATCAGGTTTCTGTTCTTTGATTCTTCAGTTTTGACCCGTTTAGTGTTGATCGGGTCATTTCGTGAACGGGTCACTAATTCCTCTGTTTTTGAATATGGTGCAGATCTTTACAAGGAATCCGTATAATTCATGCAGCAGCAGGGGCGGGCCGAACTATGCTAATAAGTGATTCCGGGCAGGTTTATGCCTTTGGAAAGGATTCATATGGGGAAGCAGAGTATGGAGTTCAAGGAAGTCAACAAGTCAACACTCCTCAATTAGTTGACTCTTTGAAACACGTGTTTGTAGTACAAGCTGCAATTGGGAATTTCTTTACAGCTGTCTTATCACGAGAAGGAAGAGTGTACACGTTCTCGTGGGGTAAAGAAAACAAACTCGGGCACCAGACCGAACCGACCGATCTTGAACCGCGCCCGTTGTTGGGCCCGCTTGAAAACATACCCGTGGTTCAGATTGCAGCGGGCTATTGCTACCTTCTTGCTTTGGCTTGTCAACCTAGTGGCATGTAAGTTTCAGTTAATTGGGTAACGGGTCAAATGCGTTTAGGTCAAAACAAATTGGCGGGTCAAATGGGGTTTGGTCAAAATGAGTACTTTTTAATACATGTCATGTGGTTCGACCCATTTGGGTAAAGGGTCAAATGCGTTCAGGTAAAAAGATCCTGATAAATGTCAAAACAGACTAGTGGGTCAAACGGGTTTGTGTCAAAATGAGTACTTTTTAATACATGTCATGTGGGTTGACCCATTTGGGTAACGGGTAATACGTATTCAGGTAAAAAGATCCTGATAAATGTCAAAACAGACTAGTGGGCCAAACGGGTTTGTGTCAAAATGAGTACTTTTTAATACACGTCATGTGGGTTGACCCATTTGGGTAACGGGTCAGACGCGTTCAGGTAAAAAGATCCTGATAAATGTCAAATCAGACTAGTGGGTCAAACGGGCTTGTGTCAAAATGATTACTTTTAACACATGCCAAAACAGGACAAGTTGACCTAACGGGTTGAGTCAATATTAAATATCTTGAATCTAACAATGTCTATCATATTAAATTTGGGCTGTCAACAGGTCGGTATACTCGGTTGGATGTGGATTAGGCGGGAAATTAGGGCACGGGTCCAAAAACGATGAAAAACAGCCTCGATTGATAGAACAATTTCAAACTTTGAATTTGCAACCGATGGTGGTTGCAGCGGGTGCATGGCATGCAGCCGTGGTTGGGACCGATGGGCGGGTGTGCACATGGGGTTGGGGTCGGTACGGTTGTTTGGGTCACGGGAATGAAGATTTTGATTCGGTCCCAAAAGTTGTTGAATCTTTAAGCAATGTAAAAGCTATACATGTTACTACAGGGGATTATACTACTTTTGTACTTTCTAATGATGGTGATGTTTATTCTTTCGGGTGTGGTGAGTCATCGAGCCTCGGGCATAATACCGGTGGTCCCGATGCACAGGTTCGTCTTTTTATTTTTTATTTTAACTGGAGCTGATATGTAGACAGTCATTCCCCTACCCACAGTGTGTGTGTGTGTGTGAGGACAAATATGTGACAAGATGACATGATACAATAATCTTTTTTTTTTGTTTTTTTGTTTTGTTTTTGGTACTTAAGGGAAATAGGCATGCTAATGTGTTGAGCCCGTTGATGGTGACATCATTGAAGCGAATTAACGAGCGGGTGGTACAAATAAGTCTAACAAACTCGATCTATTGGAACGCGCACACATTTGCACTCACGGAAACGGGAAAATTGTATGCGTTTGGTGCGGGTGATAAAGGGCAATTAGGGGTGGAACTTGTTGATAATCACACCGAAAGGCCGACACCGGAGCGTGTTGATCTCGAGCTCGAAGTCAGTTAGCAAAGTTTAATGATGAATGATGATTACTACTAATCTTTGAATTGATCATGATCACCATGGTCAAATTGTTTATGTTTTATTTTCAGTTTGTGTTTGAAGTTCCTTCCATGTTTATTTGTGTACATAGAAACTTAAGGAGGATTTGTGAAGAATGTAGGTAGTTGGGGGTAGATAATGTAACTAGGAAAATGTTGGGGGACTTGTCTTTTAATGGTTTCTGAAGGAGTAAATATTAACTGCATTTGTGAATTTATGGTTTATTTTATTGAAAAACAATTTAATTCGTACAAGTTTCGTATTTACGGATTTTTTTTAGTTGTGCTCATTGGTAATTTTTGTATGATTTTTTGGAAAACAACTGAGATTTTTACAACTATATCATGTGCAATTTTACAAACATGATTAGTCAATAATGTTTTAAAACCTAGGTTGGAATACTGGTAGCACATAGAAACACAAAGCATGTCGGGCTAAATCAAATCAATTGGGTTCAAAGTATACAAACTTCTACAAATCGGGCGGGTTAACTGTGAACCATATCAGATAGGATAGTTAAACCAAATGTAAACTGGATTTTTTTTCCCTTTTAATCTCAATTATTATTATTTTTTAAACTTAAATATATATTCTATCAACTTTTATAGACTTGAAAACTTTTATTGGATATATTTCAGAGTTTAAACACTAGAATTTTAGTTGAATCTCAAATATTTAGGATCATCTTTCATAGATTTAGAATTCAAAATCGTTGAATTCCGTTATAAATATTTTTGGAATTTTATGGATTTGTTATAATATATTTTTGTATTTTTTAATTATTTTTAAATATATGTACATTTTATATAATTAATTTATCATAAATATTTGATAATATTATAATTTGATTGAACACGTCAGATCGATTCAACCAGTTATAGGACATTCACGTATTCAATTCAAACCCGAGTTTCTAAACATCGGTTGGTAATTAACTTAAAGTGGTGAAGTTAAAAGATAAAAAGATGAGGAAAGAATAAATGAGAAGAATGTTAATCATTGGTTGAGTTAGGCAGAAAATTAATTGATTTAAAGTAATACGACATAACTAATAGAAAAATATAAATATTTGAAAGGTCAATTACTTAACTTGAACGTATATACAAAGAGAATAAAGTAGTTGTTCGTTGGTAATAAATAACTTTCAACGTACAACTCTCAACATGAATTTGCCAATGAAAAAGATATTTCGCCATGTGACGTTTACTATAAAACTTATCATTGCACGTCTCCTTGGTATTAAAAGGATCTCTAATATTTTTTATATATATCCAACGAACGAAAGCTTCCTTTAAGTCCATACTAACTGTTTTATTCATACTTGATTCTTGATCTTATCATTATATTTCTTTTTAGAGTTGCCTATACAATAGATTAACTAGATTATTGATTAACTACCATTAATATTAATTGACAAAATTATGGAAGTATATGATCAATTAGGATGGGATCAGGTCCAGAATAAACCTAGATGGCTAGATAAATCAGGTATAAACCCGATATGAAGCGAAATAGTAACCGGAGCCGGCTTCGAGCATTTGTATCATATATTTGTTAGATTATACATGTAATATTAGAATGATTTACAAATAGTAATTGTGTAATAAATATAAACCAAACACTAGCGACAGATTTATACCAAAATAAATTTCAAGTACATAGTTAATTAAATTTAAATTTAAATTTCAATTTTAGTCTTAAAACCCTATTTGTTATACCCGATGCCGAATGTAACGAAAAAGTAGGACCCAATATCCGAACTGTAATCCAATTCTGTAATCCAATTCTGGTTCCGGTTCAGTTGGGAACAGGTTCAGATTTCCAGTTCTATATCTCATCCCTATGATCAATCACACATTCAACAAAAACGCATAAAAACGACAAACAAACCAAATAATAGTTTGCATAAAAACAGTCAAGCGTACTTTCGTCAAAACAAAACAAACACAAACACGAGCAACAGACATAAACAAAAAACGACACTACACCAAAACCATACATAAGATCCATGAAAAAGGTCTTCCAGCAATGAATTGGCAAAACTGAAACCTACAAAATACCTGCATTTCAATACTCAGATGGAGAGATGACATCATCAATCTTCAAGATCATCTTCACGACTTGTGTCGCAAGCAAGATCTGCTGTTGCTTCCCAATCAAGGTTTCAAACACATTCTGCTCACGCATATCATTTGTTCCACTATCGTTACAGTCTATCCCACAGCAATGATTCTTTTCCTACACCACCAAATATGTTAAAAAATATATTAATTTTTTTTTTAATTATCATATTATAAAAAGCAAATTACACGGATGGTCCTTTAAGTTTATCTAAATTTCACCAATGGTCCTTTAGTTTCAAAAATTACACTGATGGTCCTTAATTCTCAAAGGTTTTTCACCGATCATCCTTTGCACTAACTAACGTTAATTTATTCTATTAACTCACCTCATGTGCAATGCACATGAGGGTAAAAAAGTCATTTTTAATTTATATTCATTCTTAAATTAATTTGTTTATCTTAAATAGAAGTTTTTAGTTTAAGAATAAAAAGAAAAGAAATAAAAAATGACTTTTTTACCCTCATGTGCATTGCACATGGGGTGAGTTATCAGAAAAAACTAACGTCAATTAGTGTAAAGGACCATTGGTGAGAACCTTTTAAGGACCGTCAGTGTAATTTTTGAAACTAAAGGACCATTGGTGAAATTTGCTATAAACTTAAAGGACCATCCGTGTAATTTACTCTATTATATATTTATAATCATAATTACCTTAATTTGCTGAGCTTTGACAGCAGATAGTGTTTCAATGGGCTGCAGACCACTATTCTCTGCAAGAGCCATTGGTACAGAATCCAAAGCATCTGCAAAAGCCCTAATAGCATACTGTCAACAAAAAAATAATATGTTAATAAATAACTACATAAAATTAAAAAATTTCAATAATTAATCAATAGAAATATTAATATTAATATTAATATTAATGGTACCTGTTCAACTCCAGGATATTTATCAGCAGCAGCTTCAACTGCAATGGAGCATGAGATTTCTGCTGCACCGCCACCATAGACAATCGAGTTATTGCGGATCAGATTTCTAGCCACACATAATGCATCATGAATGCTTCGTTTAGTCTCCTCAATCATCATTTTGTTACCTAAATTAATCATAAAAAAAAAGTTTAAAATAATTAATTTATATTGTTAATATATATATTCGATAAAAATGCTAACTTACCACCACGAATAAATATGGTTACAGCCCTTGAGTTTGCACAATGCTCAATATAAAGCATCCGGTCTTTTGTAGTACCAAATGCCTTTTCTCTAACCAAACCAGCCTAAACATTAATTTAAACAATGTTAAAAATTAAAATAATATTTACAATTAATGTCGAATTTTAAGCAAAAATGAATAAAAATTATTACCTTTCCTAGCTTTTCAGTTGTTAGTTCCTGGAACCTGGGAACAATTCTACCACCAGTTGCTATTGCTATAAGCTCAAGTTCTACACCACCAACCCATCTGACAGCTGGCAAGTTTCTGTGCATCAGCAAGTGATTTGCTTCATCATCAAATCCCCATTGGCAAATTACCAATGTTGCCCCTACATCCTGAAAAAAAATTAAATTTTTATCAATCGCCACAACGACCAATATAGTAATATTAATATCTTATAACATAATCATATAATTATCAATTTACCTTGCATTTCTGAACCATATCATCAAAATACTTCTGTTCTTGCTTTCTTAAAGTTTGAAACTTTTCAACTGTATCAATGTCAACCTTATGTTTGGTCTTAGGTTTTGGGGGCTCAAACGGGCAGGTCAAAATAGCAATTTTTGCATCTTCAATTTGTTTTGGCATTTGAGGATGACTCATATCTTTATCAACAAGAATCCCATAAATTAGTTCAGTATCCTCAAGTTTACCACCAACTTTACCCTCAACCTTAATCAGATCTAGGTTAACATCTTTCCTCTCTAAATCAGCAACTGCCATAACTCCCTTAACAGCAATTTCAGCTAATGCACGTTTACATCGATTCACACTGCAAAACATAGTAATACACATTAATTAATTAAATTTATTAGTAGAATAATAATGGTTTGGAAAACTGTGGTATTAGAATGAAGCTTACATTTTGGAAGATAAGGTAGTCATGCAGGTTTGGACCAAAGGTTCAATATTTTTGGCACTGAAATCAAACTTATCTGATATACGTTCTAGATGATCAACAGCAATCCTTGAAGAGATTTCAAATCCTTCTGCAACTCGAATGGGATGAATTCCTCGTTCTAGAAGCTTCTCAGCTTGTTCTAATAGTGCACCAGCCATAACAACTACACCAGTTGTTCCATCACCAATTTCATAGTCTTGACTTCGGGACAGTTCAACCATAAGTTTTCCAATTTGATTGTCAACGTCCATTTGTTCCAAGATTGTTGCACCATCATTAGCTGAAAAAGAAGTTAATTGTAAGGAAAGATGAAACAATTAAACTAACAGTAACAGATGCTTCCAAATTTTAACGAGCAGAAAACTGAAGGAAAACAAAGCTTATTCCTTATATATTACAAGTAAAGCTGTAAAGATGAATTTTTTTGCTTTATATTTTGTAAAAATATCTTCATGAACCTACTTGAAAGTTGAAACATAGCATTTAATATAATATGTCACATAACATAAGCGAATGATACTCAAAACCAGATCCTGTTACACATAAGAATCTTCGTCTAACTATTGGTGGAATCCTACAGTTTCAGCTTACAACTTGTAATTAAATGAAAACATACTCAATCATTATTCAGCCACTGAAATTTATACTTGACAATACACACAATATCAGAATCATTAACCCTAATTTCTTTCATACAGATCAAATAACGGAACATTCAAAAGCAGATCGAGCCATATCTGACCATTAATCAGCTAAGAAACAAACACAGAAAAGGATATTACATCATTCTAACCACATATATATAAAATGAAAAAAAAAATGATTTAGAAATATACTGATGGTGATATCGCCGTCGGGGCTCTGGAGCATCTTGTCCATGCCTTTAGGGCCAAGAGATGTACGGAGGATGCGAGATACGGCAACGCCGGCGGCGATGTTAGCTTTTTGAGCATCTAAACCTCTTAACCTACTTTTGCTTTCTTGTTCCCTTAATATTATGAACGGCCGCCCATACTCATCGAACGCTAACGCCATTTTCTTGGATCTGTAACTCGATTAAGCTTCTAAGATTGACGAGTGAAGCCGAACTAAAAGTGAGATCGGCACACAGAGTGTGCTAGAAGAGTAATGCAGGTATTTTTAGACCTAAATTTATAAAACCCTCATGCTGCTCCTTTTATCCGTCTTTCGTGGTCGGGTCGGGTCGGGTCGGGTGAGATTTTATTGGGCTTATTTTTTTATGATTATATATCTAAAATGAAAAATTACGAAAATGACTATATTTGGAAGTAAGATTACACTACACCATTTTTAGCTAAGGCGAAATTAACGAAATGACCATTTCAAAAGCTATTGATCAATATGTGGTTATCAGATCTATGCATTTATCAACAATTCAAACATGTTACGGTTTAAATTTACATATGTGTCAATGTGGTGGTCATTACCGAAATTTTAAGGAGCAGCTCGAAATTCCAATACGTTTTAAACATGTGGCCGGTCAGATGTAACTCTCTAGGAATTGGACGAATAATGTAAAAAGATATTTGTTATTCCAAAATCAGAAAATGTCGTCTCGCAAAAATATACTTAACATTTTTATAAATTGGGTGATTGTTTTTTATTTAATCATTTAAACAAAGCTCAAAAGATTAAACTAACTACACCATGTTTTCATGAGTTTTCCCGCTTATAATGTCATGATATATAATCCAGTTGTAGATATGAAACAAGAGGATTGTTAGTTTATATCTCATGTAAAAGATGGCATGCTAAAAAACATACATATGATATATTTTGTGTGCATTACTATTTACTACTATACCTATATATATTAAATAAAATTGAACACATTAAATAGAATTTGCTCTTAATGTAAATTAGAATAATACGAGTACTATTAAACAACGTTATAAAAGACGTTTATTATTGCTTAGTAATGTATTATTATGTTCATTTTGAACATACTTTTTTGAAAATGTAACTTGCTAAAGGGAATTTATTATATATAAATATATTCATATTCATTATGCATAAGAATATTTCAAAATAATTAACTTTTTACTTTTAACATGGAGTGCCGAATCGAATATATGACATCTAGAAAGTCATTCAAAAACTCTTACTATTATGATGATTATGTTTATAAAAACTATTTTATAATATATAATATGAGTTGCGTTCAAGGAGGTCCATGATTTTTACAAAGTCCCAAGTAACAAATCTCAACCATTGATCAATATGATCAAATGGTCAAAATTAATCACATATTTTATACGTAGAGGGGTATTTTGGTCATTTGGCACTAAAATTATTTTATTTTATTTTTTATTTTAAATTTTTAAATTTTTTTTTTTTTTTTAGTTTTTAACTGAGGGGTATTTTGGTCATTTTGAAAAAAATATTTTATTTTTATTTTTTATTTTAAAATTTTTAATTTTTTTAAAAAAAAAAAAATTAAATTTTTTTTTTTATTATTATTTTTTTTAAAATTATTAAATTTTCATTAATGACACATAATGTTATTCCATAGTGAATCACATGTGATTGCATTCTGAATCACATGTGATTTAACTAAAACCTGATTTTACACTAAAATCACATGTGATTTTACACTAAAATCATATATGATTAAGTTATACACGTAATTATCAAATAAATATTATTTTTTAATTAAAAAAATTAATAAAAAAATAAAAATAATAAAAAAAATAAAAAAAATTTAAAATAAAAAATAAAAAAAATCAAAATTTTTTTTAAGTGCCAAATGACCAAAATACCCCTTCAAAATAAAAAATAAAAAAAATAAAAATTTTAAAATAAAAAAAATAAAAAAAAAATATTTTTAAAAAATGACCAAAATACCCCTCAATATATAAAATATGTGATTAATCTTGACCATTAGATCTTATTGATCAATGGTTGAAATTTGTTCCTTGGGACTTTCTAAAGATGATGGACCTCCTTAAACGTTTCTCTATATAATATTTCACATATAAATTGATTTAGACAATTGTATGCATTCTACTGCACTTTGAATTTCAGACTACTTTCATCACTATGAATATGGATACCCATGCTTGAATGGCAATGGCTATCATCTTCAATAATATCATTCGATTTGATCATTGGGTTTGGATATCACAGAATTGGGTTTATTGTTACGTTCACTCATCCAATTTATATTCACGAAGTTGAACAGCAGTAACTTTTAATTTAATTTTTTATTTTAAAAGAGTATTCCTATTTATAACAATTTGGTTGTTTGTGATGTACATGACCAGAGCATTGCAATTGTCGTTTCTTAATGTTATTCTTACCATCGGGTAAATTTTATACTTATAAGAAAGAGATCGTCCATATGAAATCTAAGATATTTTTGAATAGCATCAACATAAAAGAAGGAATAAGATGGTTTACTATAAAGTAAAATAACTATTATGCAAAATTACTCGTTTCAAATAACTCTTGCATTACAGGACATCCTTTTGTTTACAAACCCAAAATTAACAAATACATTGAATACAAAAAACAAAAACTATAACAAGAAATGTAAACCATGTTGTAGATATAATTTTTTTTCGTATAGACATCCCTAGGAGTCATAAAAACATGAATTCCAAAGGGAAACATTATTTACAACATCGTAATGATGAATGAGATCTAAAAACGGTGGTCCATTAATTGCACACCTTATTATACTTTGTAAAAAACTATTTAAAAGAAAAACCCAGTGATGACGAGGGTCGATACAATGACACCGACACTTGAGGTCTTGAAGAATAGAGCATCTCTAGTTGTTGGGCCACTAGAGGACGGGCCGTCAGCTCCATCGGGTGCACCTGCCGGTGAATCTTCAATAGCTTCAGCGGCATCCTCAGCTGCGTCAGCAGCAGTTTCGGCTGCTGAATCTGCTGCATCTCCTGCTGCATCTCCTGCATCATCAGCTGCATCGTCATCAGCAGCCGAGACATATGCCACCATGACAAGAAAGATAAGTGCAAGAACAACAAATCGGTTGCGGGCCATTTTATTTTTTCTTTATTTGATATGAGAGAAGATAATATTTATTTATTTACTCGGATACGGATTGCGATTCTATCTAAAGAAAACGAGGTGGGTTAATATAGGTGGAAAAAGTAGAGCATGTTTGTTGTTGGGAGTTAAATTCGGTAATTTAATGGCCTTTGTTTTGTTAAATTGCTAGGCCACACAAATGTTAAATCTAAAGCGAGATATATGCTAATTACATATATCGAATTTGTGATCAATATTGAATGTTGTATTTATTGGAAATTTTGTATTAGAATTAGAATTTTCACCAACTTTATACATGTAATTATATCATTATTATATATAATTAATTGTTTGTATGTTTGCATTCGTTTAGATGAGAGTTAAGCAACTAGGTAAAGCAATCTAATTAGTTGTTACTCGTGTATCTATGCATGTATTTATCAGTGCTGTTTTCTTTAAGATTTTTTTGTTACAAAAGTTAATTAAAATTCTGTTTCATGAACTGGTTTGAATGTTATTTACTTAAATTGATATCAACTTCTACATTATTTTCAATGATCAATTAAATCTAAATATAGAAATTGGAATTAGATTTTTAGCCACAATTAAATTGTATGAAAATTGCATTTTCCATTATTCATACTTAGACTCTTTTCAATTAATACCGATTAAATTAAAAAATAACGAGAACAATTACTTAAGATTCTTATGACGCATAGACCATTAGACCGTCCGTAACGGTGACCGAACGAACGGTCGTGACCGGCCAAATAAGCAAGCCCGACGCGTCGCCCTCCGTTACGGGCAAAACGCCCGACGCGTCGCCGAACCACCAACGGTCGACTAATCGACCGTTCGAATCCGAACGTTGCAAGCCTCCAACGGCTACTTTTTACCCCAAATAAATTTAATTTTTACCCCCTTTTTTACCTTATAAATACCCAATTCTTTTACCAAATAATTCACAACTCTCATTTCTTTCTCCACTCAAACACACACTCAAATCTCTCAATCACCCTCTCTAAAAAATTTCACACTTCTCATTTCTTTATCACACACACTATAATAAAAATGAGTTCCGACGATGAAATGAATGTCGCTAATTTCATTTTTGGCGACGAGGAAGAGGACAGGGTTATACATCTTGGTTTTTTACAAACGGCGGCCGCGTTTCTTGAAGGTTCTAGTTCTAATATCCCTAGAACTCCTAGAAGATACGTGAATAGGGACCGTGGCGGTGCGAATGACCGTCTCGTGGCAGCCTACTTCGCTGAAAATCCCACGTATAACGAGCATGATTTTCGCAAACGTTTCAGGATGAGTCGTGATCTTTTCACACGCATTGTTCGCGATCTCACTAATACCGTCCCATTATTTGCGCAACGATATGATGCACTTGGGAACGCAGGTACTTCTCCGCTAATGAGGTGCACTTCTGCAATTCGTCAGTTAGCATACGGGACCGTACCCGATGCTCTAGACGAATACTTACAAATTGGTGAGAAAACTAGCCGTGATAGTCTCGCAGAGTTCTGTAAAGGGGTTATGCACTTGTATGGAGATGAGTTTCTGCGAAAGCCTACTCATACTGATGTGGCGAAGCTATACGCTTTTCATGAGGAGAAACATGGGTTTCCCGGTATGCTAGGAAGCATTGATTGTACTGATTGGCCTTGGGCTCAATGTCCAAATGCTTACCGTGGGCAATATGTTAGAGGGGATCACGGGAACGAACCATTCATCTTACTTGAAGCGGTTGCCTCGCAGGATTTGTGGATTTGGCACGCGTTCTTTGGTGTCGCCGGGTCGAACAACGACATCAACGTCTTACGAGCGTCCCATATTTTCAATGATCTCAAAGACGGGAAAGCACCTGAGGTACCCTTTTTGGCAAACGGGGTGTCTTACAAATGGGGATATTATCTTACTGACGGGATATATCCGGAATGGTCTGTTCTTGTTAAGTCCATTTCACACCCAAATGCGAATGATGTTAAGCGGGTGAACTACAAGAAAGCACACGAAGCTGCAAGGAAAGACGTAGAACGAGCATTTGGCGTTCTAAAGAAAAAATGGGGTATAATAAAAACGGCTGCAAGGTCCCCAAATGTTAACAAAATAAGGGATATAATGTACACTTGTATCATATTACATAATATGATTATCAAAGACAAAGGCAGGGCCATATGTCCCGATTTTCATCCGGAAGAGCGACATAGTGAAGGCGACCCCGTACGATCACATGAAGAAGTATTGCAAGTTATCAGGGAGATCCATAATAAACAAACTCATCTTAATCTTAGATCTGATTTGGTTGAACACATTTGGAATCGACGAGCCCACCAGTAGTTTTTTTAATGTTTTTTTAATTATGTTTAATGTAATGTTTTAAATTATTTTTAATGTAATGTTTTAATTATTAATGAAATTTAAATTAAAAAAAAAAAAAATCCGAACGGTCACCCATTACGGGCATTTGGTCGCTGTCTGGTCGTGTGTTTGATCAGGAGAGAGAAAGCTGATGTGGCGCAGATGTGGCAGGGGTGACCGAACTGCGAACGGTCACCCATTACGCACAGTCTTACCAATTACCAAGTCTCATACACTGGAAACAGAATTGGATAAAATTTCCCCAAATCATCTTACCCATGACGAGTTTTGACTCTGTTTGAACCTAAAACCTCTTGTTAAAATGCCTACCACTATGCTACATTGGTGATAACATACAAATTCTACAATGTAATAATCAATAAGGAAAATGTAAAATCAAACAACTAGAAGAAACATCACAAGTTCACACCATTGAGCACAGAATAAAGTGGAATCATCACCAATAAAGAGTACTGTAACGACCTGAAATTTGTAAATAAATAAATTGTATAAAAATATGATAAATAAGGATAAATCGTTTAAAGAACGTAGGAATTGGTTTCGTGTCATTTGGACACCGTACGAGAAAGTTATGGGCGAAACCGGGTCGAGGCAACAACCGAAAAATGCAACCCTGCTGCACAAGGGAAGTTCACGGCGTGAACTTGGGTTCACGATCGTGAACTCCCTACAGGGATTGGTGTTTTCTGGCGATCGAAGTTCACGTTCAGATAGCGATCGGGAATTGTTCACGGAGCGCAAAGTTCACGACCGTGAACTAGTTCACGGCGTGAACTTGGATCATCTGCAATAAATTCGGGTTTTAGCTCATTAAATGCCATATCAAAACCCTAGTTTCCTCTTTGGCGATTTTTGAGCTCAAGTGCAGATTTTGGTTGATCTCTTCACAAATCTTTGGTAGATTTCACTCCTAGTGGAAGATTAAAGGTATATCTTCACTCCTTGATCTTTGTAGTTTAATATCTATGTATTTGGATGCTTGGGTTTGAAACCCTAGTTCTTGGGGTTATGGTGTTATAAATGATGTATACACTTAATAGATGATATATTTACAAAGGAAACAAGTGTATGATTAAGATTGGTAAGTATCTTAAGGGTTGGTTAAACCTAGGGTTTGGTAAACCACCATAATTGGGGGAAATTAGTTGATGGTACCTAGTGATAAATAGATATATTATTGGTAGTATGTGATGTTGAACATTGTATGATTGTTGTATTAGGCTTTCGGTGAAGTCTTGGAGGTTGACCGAATTGTTGGAACAAGGAAACCGGCGGAAAGAATACAGTTGGAGCATTATATTGCTAAGGTGAGTACGTGTGGACTTTATTGAGTACATAGCTGTGAAAATGTCTTTATTTACATATGTCGAGTCTATTGATAATTATGTAGAAATTTAGTATATAGAGTTAGTAATATATTGTGGAATATAGTTAACTAACTTGCTTGATGATTGACGTGATAGCCAAGGGGTTTGTTTGACATAACCATCGAGTTATGGTAAGGATGAGACGTTGTGATGACGCGGGGGATCCCCGGTCATGAGGATATGGAATGGGGAGCATTTGGGCGGATCCACATCGGCCCATTCCATGATAGTAGTCTTGCTAACTGGAAGTAGTCCGGCGAGTAACGCAGGTATAGGTAGGTTGGGCGATTCCCTCTTGCCTTTACCTTGAAGCTTATTAATGCGGGGGATCCCCGGTTAATAAGTTAATGTGGTTCTAGTTAGTTGGGGACGACCCGATAACTAGATATGATTGCTAGGAAAGCAAGGATTATAGAGTCACAATAGGGTGACTAGATAGATGGACGAGTTACTTGTATATTTGTTTATATGCCTTATGATTATTATTATTATTGGGTCTAAACCCATGTAGCTCACGAGACGTTTTTGTCTCACGTACTCCTTGTTGTTTTGCTATGTACTCAGGTTCGGGATCGAAGGTGTAGGTACGCATGGATAGAGATGCGGGGCCTAGAGTAGAAGAACACTAGAACGGATTTAGACTTAGCTTTGGTTTTGATATATTTTGTAACACCAAACTTATACTCTGATTTTCATACCAAAGGTTTTTGTAAATCCGTATTTTGAGATAGTTCTCCTCTTTATTAAATGATTATTTTGGCCAAATGTTTTGTATTAAAATTAAGGTGTTACAACTTGATATTAGAACCTGGTTTTAGTGAATTAGGTTAGATGACCATCCAATCTTAGACTGTAGCATTAGGAATGTAAGATTCCTTAAGATCATAGGTTGACCTTGAGACTTTATATTAAATTTAGGGTTGAACCTAGGGGACCGATGAAATTTGTTATGATTATGGATATTGAGTCTTATGCGACTAATGGGTTGTACACAAGGTACTAAATGTTTAATGTCTTTCGTATAGTCTTGATTGAAAGAAATGGTGACCTATGCGTCACAACTTTTGAAAGAAGATGATATGATTTGGTGGGATATTGTGTTGAGACCCTCGGAAGGGAGGTGGTGGAGAAAATGTCGTGGGATGAGTTTACCGCGAGGTTGAGAAAGAAGTTTTGTCCCGAGAGGGATTTGGAAAAGATGCACGAGAAGTTCGTGACCCTAAAGAAGGGTGATATGTCGGTTGAAGAATACTCGAGAGAGTTCACGGGATTGCTCCCGTTTGTTGCAAAAACTTACTCGGAGGAGTGAATGAGGGTAGTCCGGTACGCTTGTGGGTTACCGTGGGTTACCGTGGGTTACCGTGGGACTACCAATTGGAGGTTAAAAGGGCGGCCACACTTGATGAGACCATTAGTGCCGCCCGGGGTGTTGAGGAAGTGAATGAGGCACGTGTTGCCGAGAGGGCCCATGTGGGCGAGAAAAGGAAGGCCGAGAGCGGCTCTAGTTCGTTCAAGAAAAGGAAGTTCACATCGAGCTTCTCTAAACAAGGGAGTGTTGGCTCGTGCAAGAAGTGCGGGAAAAATCATACCGGCGTGTGCCGAGGAGGGTCAAAGACTTGCTTTAATTGTGGGAAGCCGGGGCATATGGCCCGAGAATGCAAGTCTAAATCTTTGGCCGAGGTTGAATGTTACTCGTGCCACGAGAAGGGGCACTATAGCAATGTGTGCCCGAAGAAGGGAACCGAGTCGATGGTGTCCACGGCTCAAAAGAAAGTGGAGCCGGCTAAGCTGAAGGGGGCGATCCTTCCAACTCACTCGGGAGGAGGCGATGGAGGCACACGATGTGGTGTCAGGTACTCTATTCATTAACTCCTTGCCAACTCATATATTGTTTGATTCGGGTTCCAATTATTCGTTTGTGTCTTATGAGTTCGGTTGTTGCCTCGACCCGGTTTCGCCCAAAACTTTCTCGTACGGTGTCCAAATGACACGAAACCAATTCCTACGTTCTTTAAACGATTTATCCTTATTTATCATATTTTTATACAATTTATTTATTTACAAATTTCGGGTCGTTACAAATACAAATCAAATGATTTCAACTACTACAAAAGTGACAAAGAATACACAAAATCATGTCACAATTACTAGACCTAACGTCGGTTCATACCAAATGAGCAATAAAGTTGGTCCATAAACTACACTAATAACGATACCTAAAATGTTGTGAACATGCAACAAAAATGCAAAGTTTACATAAATAAGTAGGAAAAGGAACCTACCATGCACAAGAGTTACAAGGAAGATGATACACATTAAACCATCTAGTAATAAACTAATAGTAAGGACACTTAAAATAACATATTAAAGATCACATATTCGATATGGGTAAACATTTACTAAATGGCAAGTAGAATGTTCAGAAACGGTCACGACAACGATTAGATTGTGTAAGCATCAAAAACATAGGATACATTATGGGAAAAACTGTAAGATTTACAACAGGTTTACTAGTTTAGTACAAAAACAATATCCCTAAGAATTGAAGTATACTATGTTACAAACTTACAATGTACAACTAACTTAAAAACTATTTACATAGCATACAAGCATGCAGAAAAAAGTAGAGATTGCAGCCTTGTAAAATACAGAAGCAACCGATGAAACCCTAAAAAAACTAGCATGGTCTATCTATCTATCTACACATTACATGATTGATAATACTTACATCTCTATTACAGACAAACTAAACAAGTTTGCCATAACATATGCATAAAATTACAACTGAAGAAGGGGTTAGTTATCCTAAAACAACATACAGGAAAATCGATAACTGAGCATGACAAAATGGGATGATTTTACATAACAAAATACATTGAAAACCACTAATTTTTCTCCAGCAGACAAATTCAAAAGCTATAGGAATGGGAATGAATCAAAGTCGGCTTCATCCATTATTTCTTCCCTGAATACCATTAAGCACCCAAGTTAAACATTTATATATATTTCAATTTACCACCCGTTAATTCTTTCATTATCACCAACATTTTCAACTATTTCCGTAACAAACAATTAATTCTAACTAATTAAGGCAGCAAACAAGAATCAATGTTGACACGCGTACGTTAATTTGGGAATCAATGAATCAAGATCAAGTAGTGGAAAAAGCTTTTATGATATCATAGTCAATATATATTCTCTACAATCTACATCAACATCAAGAAGTATTAATAGTAAAGCATTAAAACTATCTAGACCTGACTATAATGTATAATCCTCCTGTTAACTTTAACAACACTTGAATATTTAGTTGTTAACAGATAACTCAGCTATCACAATAATTAACAAAAACAACAGTTTTAAGTAACTTTTCAAATATCTCAAGGTCACGTTGTGGCAGGACTATTATAAGTAAGCCAAATAAAGAAGAAATTCACACAAAATGTATTTTTTTTTTACCACAATAATTCAAGAAGTCTGTAGTGTAGGGATGATATGATTCTGATTCTGCATATACCTTGGGTTGACCGTTGACCATTGACCATCTCAGTCTGACCGCATGCGTCTTCGTTTCCCGTAATCCGCGTCTCGTGACCGAGACCTGTGGTCCTCTTCTGGCACGGCTCGTGACCGGCTCCTTGACCGGGTTGATGACTGACCACGGTCCCAGTCATCTTCATAGTCAGTGGCTCGGTCCTTCTGGCGGTGGGACCGTGGCTCACGGTCCTGGTCCCGGTCCCTGTAACTGTCTTTTTCCTCTTTGTACTTGTAATCCTGATCCCGATCCCGATCATCACGGTGCCTTTTTTCAGAATTTCCCGACCATTCACGTTCTGACCCGCGTTCTTTCTCCCGGGTCGACCCGCGGGTCACTTTTTCTTGGCTAGCCTCATTACCTCCATACCCGTATTCTGACCCGCCATCTTCACCGCCATAGCTTGACTCACGGGTTCTTTGACCATGCTCCTCACCACCCCACCCACCCCCACCCATGTCACCCCACATCCCCGCTTGCGGGCCACCCTCCATCCCATTACCACCCATCATCCCCATACCACCCCCACCCATCCCTCTCCCAAAGAAAGCCGGGTTCACATGTGGCGCCACCCCAGCTAGTCCCATGGGGTTCACCCCAGGAAACTGAGGCATCATACCCGGAAACCCAGAACCCGGAAACCCGCCGTAACCCGCTCCACGACCCATAAAATTCGGGTCAAACCCACCGCCCATCGGATGCATAAACCCGCCAGGTGGACCGCCAAAAGCAGGACCACCGAACCCGCCGCCAGCTGGCCCACTTCCAAACCCGGGTGAATTCATATTCTTGGGCCCCATCTGCCCCCTACCCCTCATACCCCCACCCCCCCTATTCATACCCCCCTGCCCACCACCCCCACCCCCACCCCGCCCCCAATTACCACCACCTCTACCAAAATTCCGGCCACCATCACCGCCGGAAAAGTTATTCCCACCGCCTCTCCCCGCCACGTCATTCACGGGCCTCCTCCCCTGTGATTCGGGCTGAGATTGAATCGGGCCTTGATTCTTATTAGCATAAGAAGAGCCCATTTGCCTCATAGTCTGTGGAGACGCAAACGCCACCACACACGGTCTACCATTAAAAACATACCCGTTCATCCCGTCTTTACAAGCAGCAGCCGAGCCCGATTCATAAAAGTCAACTTGACAATACCCCTTTGACTTTCCACTAGCCCGTTCATCAAAAAACTTTATTTCTTTCACTCTTCCATATTGAGATAACACGTTTTCCAGCTCAGCATCTGTTGTCCACCAATGTAGCTCACCAACAAACAGAGTAGTAGCACCGTTTTCAGAAGGTGGTCGAACTTGATTCTCATTCACAACGGGTCGGCCCATTTGAGGACCACCACCTAACCCATGACCCGAATTAGCATTTACCATAGGTGCAGGCTCGTTTAAAACGGGTCCCACCAGATTAACGGGCTCAACCGGTGGTTTTTGAGGAACTTGAGGAACCATTCTTTTTTGCAGATCAACAGTCATACTCATATTCATACCCTCTTTATTATCAGGAACCCGTGAGCCCGTATTCGAATACATGTTTTCAGCTGCAACTCCGGGTATATCCATGGGTTCGGGTCGGGTTTCTTGAGCATTGACTTTTTGATCATGAAACCCGCCATTTCCAACATTAGCAGATGGTAAAGATTCAGCCCGTTGCATTTGCAGAAAACCTTCTCCAACATTTACATCATTGTAAAGATCATCATATTCATCATCTTCACCACCAATTTCATCATCTGCAAGTGCAGGAATTGCTCCATCCCCATGATATTGCATCTTTTGAGACCCGTTAACTTCCTCATCGCCATAATCTAACTGCTCTTCAGCCATTATTAAAGTCAATTTAAGTCAATGCCACGTCAAGATCACTGAGTTAAACAATAAATAGCTTAACCTGCATAGTAACAGCCAGAAAATGATTCAGTTGATAATTTAATATTGCTGCCAGAATCTAGTATGTTAATAATACATCTTTCTAATTGACATGATATGCAGATGAAAATAACAATAATAGCTTAACAATCGTTTATCCTCTAATGAAATTCAACTAAAAATGTCCACAGATTTCAAAAGTCAAAACCTAACAACAATTTCATAAAATACGAATAGATCTAAGGCTCAGAAGCACAGAAACTTATATTTCGAATCGAAATTGCCCAATTTCCATCTAACTAAGTTACAAAAATGATCAAAAATTCAAATCCGAAACAAGCAGAATAAATATTCAAAACTAACGTAATCACGTCAGCTCGGCAAGGAAATGAAGCTAGAAAACAAATATATATCCATACGATCAATATGTAACAATACAACAATCAGATCGAAGCTCGATCGATGCAATAAGTACAGGACGTACGAAATTAACAAATAAATTGGAGATAAAAAGGGAGAAAGATGTGTACCGGTTTAAGGTTTTGTGAGAGGAGATCAAAGTTCACACAAAATGTACCGATTAACAGATCAAAATCTGTGCGTATGTTTGTGTGTCTCTGTATCTACAGTGGGTGTTCCTCAAAGCAAAAATCACGATCTTATCTTTCTACAGCTTTCGGAAATTATAATTAAAAAAAGGAAAAATCGTATACCTAAAACTTGATTATTTTCTTTGCGCCCCTTTTCCTCCGTACTACTTCGTTAATAAAAAAAGTAAATTTCATACTTTCTTTATATTTCAAAATAAGTGATAATTGTTAACTTCATTGTGTGTTAAGTAAATACCTCGTATTATAATTAGCATTAGATATTTAGATTACATTAAAATTTGAGGTAGACAGGTTTCATATTTCTTTAATAAAGTTTAGTTAGTAATATTTAAAAGTAAAACTAAGAGTAAATGAGTTATTTTATTATATTAAAGAATATAGTTAGTGTGTGTGCTTTATTACCTTTAACTAATTAAGATAAATTATCAAAGTATATCACTTATTTTAAACGAATAAAAATAAAAAGTATATCACTTATTTGGAACGGATGAAGTATATACCATTGACTCATAAACCAAATCTTTTATAAAAGTATGTGAATGTTCAATTACACGGTTTGAGTTTTATGCTCGAATTACTTTTCGTTTCGTTACCAAAGAAGACTCCTAGGTTACCAACAATCTTTTTCAATATAGAATTTCAGATTTATGTGAGCTTCTTTTTTGGAAACGCCAAATGAAATAACGGAAGCCTACTCGCAATTTTTCAGCGAGTACCCCGAGTTCGAGCTCCGCATAAGCGGGCAAACCCAGCCCCCAAAGGGATTTCTAAGGAAAATTCCTCATATGTGCTCGTGTGAGGTGTAAGTAAAATTACGTTAATGCAACGCTCCCAAAGGGATTCGAACTCACGATCTGCAGCCCACATGGATATAAACCCAGTGCCTCAGACCAGCTAGGCTGGCCATCATTGGCTATGTAAGCTTCTAATATAGCTTTCTGAATTTATAGTTGGTCATGTAAATTCAACTAGTCGATATATGGTTACTCAGTTTCGGTTTTAAACTTGGATTATTTTTTGTCCTGTTACTCAATTCGGTTCCCTAAGGCTGGTGGGTATGGGTACCACCAGTCACATCAAAATTTTTACCATATGCCACCTAAGCAACCACGCCACATCACTTTGGAGGAAATACCCAACACACCCTCACACACAAACCTGTGGATAAATATTTATCAAATGATCATGGGAAGACTCGAAAACGAACTCAATAATAGTTAGATTACGAGCAAAGATTGGTTTCAGTTATTCAAACAATCTGACTAATATTAAATTGCACACCAGCTATATAGGTTACATTATTACATTTTGTTCTTTTTTTACCAACAAAAAGGTTATATTATTACGCGTTTACCAGTTTATCTTTTGTTCAACTAATATTTGCATAAGTTTTCCCATTGGTTAGTTTAGAGTATGCCCAAGATTAAGGGTTTGATATCCAATACAAAAACCCATGATCATTAACAAGAATCCTTTATAAGGAATGAAATTCATTCCCATACTGAAAACCAAACACTATATAAGGTTGTTATTTGCAGTAACGTGTGGCTGTAATGATGTAAAATGACTACAATGAAAATTTGACAACAGTAAGTTGCTATTAAGAACACATGATGAAAACAAAAATGTTTATAAAAACTGCAAAATGTACACAAACATGAAGCAAATAACAGCTCCCAGATTGAAAATGAATCAAAACATTCCCTTGAAAACAGGATTTGTTCTGCATATGCTTGCGCCATATTCCTCATACTCTGCTTTTGTATGGCAAGCCTGTTTACAAAAAACATTAATTAATTATTCAATAATAGGAAAAACAAAAGTCTAGTTGAAATGTGAAAATTAATTGACTTTTTTTTCAATTTCCAATAAAAAAAAAAATAATACCGTAAAAAATTCAGGTGTAGATGCAAGAACAGAGCCTCCAAACCACACAGCATATCTCTGGATAGGATGGCTGACCACATTGACTTCAACTGGCTGGGCCTACTCGGTCAACAAACTCAGTCAAACTCAGTCTTTTATTATTATTATTTATTTTTTTTATTAGGATACCTCATCAAAAACACATTTTGAAGTGTAATATATTTTAGTTATAGGTTTTAAAATATGTTCAGAGCTACGGAAATTATATGTATACTATATATATTTATACAAATTTATATATAAATATCTCAATTCGAGTACTCGTCGAGTAACCGATTACAGGCTAGGGTCGAAAAAAACATTTGAACTGTTAGAGATAAAACGTAACCATAATTAATGTTGTAATTTGACCCATTCATAAGTCAACGGGGTCGAGAAAAAGTTAACATGCTTACTTTGACTTGGCTACCAATATGTCTGATGGTAGATGCATGAACACGTGCATCCACAATCTTCTTTGTATCTCTTTGCAGCCTTCTCTGGAAGTCTTTAAACATGGTTGATCCACCAGACAACACTATATTCTGTCATAATTAATTAACAAAAGTAATTTCAGGAATTGCATAAATCTCCAATTGACAGGTGGCAGTTGGTAATTGGTTGGTGTGTACCTTATATAGAGCCCTTCTTGTGTCAATTGGTGCAGACTGAATACACTTGTCGATTACAGCAGGTAAAGGAGTTGTGAAGTCTTTATTGTATATCTCAGGATTAAAAAATATCTGCATTATAGAATTTACCAACTTATTAGCAATTAGAATAGGCCAAAATACATTTTAGTACCCTTGACTATTAAAGATGCAACATGGTACCCTGAACTTAACTAAATGGTCAATTAAGTACCTCGACTCACTAATTTGATCATGTTTTCTCACGTGATTTGCTTCTAATATCGATATATTGAGATGAACGTATATTTTTTGAAACATCAAAAGCTCCAACGAAGGTAAGTCAAGTAAGAAAACGCGATCAAATTAACGAGTCAGGGTACTAAATCGACCATTTTGTCAAGTTCAGGGTACCATGTTACACCTTTAATAGTTCAGGGTAGTAGAATACCTAGGCCAAAATACATTTTAGTACCCTGGACTATTAAAGATGCAACATGGTACCGTGAACTTAACAAAATGGTCAATTGAGTACCTCGACTCACTAATTTTGATCATGTTTTCTCACGTGATTTGCTTCTAATATCAATATTTTGAGATGAAAGTATAATTCTTGATACTTCAAAAGCTCCAACGAAGGTAAGACAAGTAAGAAAACGTGATCAAATTAACGAGTCAGGGTACTAAATCGACCATTTTGTCAAGTTCAGGGTACCATGTTACCATGTTGCACCTTTAATAGTTCAGGGTAGTAGAAGACCTAGTCAGCCAAGTTCAGGGTACTAAAATGTAATTTAGCCATTAAAACAAGATAAATTCGGTTAAAAAAAAAAAGAAAAAAAGACGAGACCTCAGGACCAAGAAACCGTTCATAGCCAACATCACATGAGTACGGTGCCCCAGTCTTCGGTTTAATACCTCTCCATTGTTTAATGTACTTATTTGGTTCTTTGTCATGCTTATTGTACTCCTATACAATTAAATAAAATATAAATACGGTCATTAAATATTTAAATAATGTAATTAAGATAATATACATTACCTTGACAATGTCTGCACACGTGTAGCAATAAGTCTCCTTAATCTTGCGAGCTACTTCAAGTGAATCTTCAGGAGGAACATTCTCCCCTCTTTCCTGCATGACCCGATAATAACACAAATCAATTAAATAAAAAATAAAAATAATCCAAAAATAATATGAAAATAATATAAAAAAAATCAGCATACACGCATGAGCTGTTGGACGAATAAAGTAACGTCTTTTCCCGAAACGGGTATTGACTTTATACTACTCCCGATAACATAACCTTCTGCAACGGGTACAACATGGGTCGCCCCATCTCCCACATCTACTACAACACCTGTCATCTCACACTATACATATATATATATATATATACAATAATGTAAAATAAATTATAAATCCATAATATTTGAAATTTTGTTAATAAAGTCGAAATTTTTAGCAATAATAATTTCAAGAACCGACCTTAGATGTGGTGTAACCAGCAGCAAGAGCAAGTACAGGCTGGACAGCAATATAAAGACCAGGAACATTAAATGTCTCAAACATGATTTCACCAGTATACTCTCGGCTTTCTGGTGGAGTCAACGGGCTCTCGGTCAGTAAAAAGTAGTGATCCTCTGGATCACACCTCAGGTAATTAAATATACACTGCTGCCAGAAACGTTCCATTGCATCCCAATTCTCCACCTGTCCGTGTTTGATTGGGTAAGTTAGATTGTAAGTACTTCCGGTTCTTGATTTAGAAATAGCTTCCTCCCCAATGAAGAAATCAAGATCAGCCATTACACCAGCACTGTGTTGGGCTAGCCAACTGCTGCTACTCTTGTTAGAGGTGCGATTTTGCTGAGCTATGAATGATTCGTTGACTGCAACTACTGTTGGAGCAATGAAACAGGGCTCCACGTTGCCTGCAAATCCCATTTTAGTATACCTGCAGTACCAAACACCATACGTTATATTGAATTATTGATTCTAGCCATCAATTGATTGAGTAATCCATGTATTGTTTGAGGAATTTTATCAAACAGGTGGTGTGAGATACCACGTAAATGAATCTGGTTCAGGAATTTTATCAAACAGTTGGTGATCAATTAGAATAATGCGTATTGAAGCAAATGAAACACGTTAATCATAATTAGTAATTACCCGGTGCCGTTGTCGATTACTACAGCAGGACGAGATGTTGAAGGATCCATGATGAGAGACTGAAGAGTGTAGAGAAACAACGATCTTATTGAAGTGAAATTGGATCTGCACTTGAGATCCGATATGAGGTTTAAGGAAGGAAGTGATCATGGTCGTTGGGGGAAACCGATGAACGTCGATTGTAAGCGAAAGCGGCAATTCAACAACCAATATTGAAGATGATTCATGATGTCAATGAGTGTAGTTCCGTCCATTTGATTTCATTGGAAAAGAGAGCATAATCGTGTCGAAATTATTGCAAAAAGAGAAAGTGGTTCCATCAAATTCACCATCATTACGACACGAATCCACTAACCCACTATAGCTTTATCCCTAATTGAACAATCAAATTGAGTCACTTAATCTCGTTGTGTCTGATCGTTTGGATCTCGGCGTCTGATTTGGAGGTTGCCGTACGTTGGATCCGGTAAGTGGTTTGACACGATCTTCTACTCTCCAACTGCCCCCTTGCTCCTCGTTGTCCTGGTCCGATTAGGTTAACCCGGAAGTGTGATGGGCCAACCACGGTGACTCCAAACAAAAATATATTTATTTATTTTTATATTGAAAATATATACTTCCTCCGATTTAAAATAAGTGATACATCGTTGGTTTCACGGTTTTTAAGGCAAAATATGATAATGATAATTACATTAGATTAATTAGATGGTTAGTGGGGAATGAGTCCCATAAATTTTGAATAAAGTGAGGTTAATGATGTTTAAAAGTAAAATTAAGGGTAAAGATGTCATTTCATTTTATTAAAGTAGATAGTTAGTGGGTTCAAGTTCCGTCGTGGACGTGAGTTTATTCCCCATAGGTGGAAGGTTAGAGGGAAGGCATACTGACCCTTGTGGATGTCGATGCACACATAGGAGCTATATGAACCAATCATTACAATCATCTAATTGATCCACACAGATAACAAAATCTAGCTTCGACCGAGTCGATATAATCCAACATTGTCTAATCTTTGACTTAAGCACAAAGTCAACTATTCTTTAACAATTTCTTTACTTGCTAAAGATTTCATTAATCATCATTTCATTTACCATCGACCTTTAATTATGATTCATCAACCATCATATACCCGATTCCAAATTCAACTTGAAAACACTCAACGGATCAAAGTCGCATAATCCGACTATATCTCTTTTAATTATTCCATTAACCTTTTCACATACACACAATCGATATATTATGCTCTCATCATTCACTAGACATTCATAACGAGAGTCAAAGTCCATCTTTGACCAAGTCAACCAATCACAAATTAACTAATCTTGACTTTGCATAAAGTCAACCATACTTTTCCCAACTAACAAATTCTCTACTCACGGGGTACTACCCCGCAATTTAACACTTCTGGTTCTACTTATTATTATTTCCTTAATAATTGTTCCTGTTTTTTTTTTCTTCCAACTTTTCAATTTCTCCCCAAATAATCCGAGAGTCGCACCTTTACTTAAGGTCACACAAACATTTACCGTTTCTTGACCTTCATTTGGTCACTCATACTATCACTTGTATTCTTGTAACCATCTTTGTACCACATCGATCAATATCATAACTTTTTATTCTCAATTATCGGTATTAGATCCTCTACCACAATACATTCCACAATCTTATACAAGTTTACTATATCTTGGTTACCAAATAGTAATTTGCTCACTAGGAGTTTCTCTTTCCTCATATTCCAAATCGTAGGCATCTCCTACACAAAGACAACCTAAATGCAATCCGCATTTCAAACCAAATTCTCATTTGTTATAGAATAATAACAATACTCATTAATCAAATGGCTTTTACATTCATTATGTATATATATATATATATAAACATTATATAAACACACAATTCATACATTTAACTATTTTATCGAGATGATCGGAAAGCCTCCAATCCATCAAGATCCAAATTGTCACAGTGATTGGAACATCTCCAATCACGGAATGGAACCATTGGGATTCGCCCAACCGATTCCACCCCCAAATATCATAGTAGCTGGGGATCTCCCGAACTACCACATCACGTTTTCCTCAAATCCAATTGATCTTAGGTACCATACTAGTATACCTTTTTTCACATCACATAACTTCACTACCAGCTTACACATTCAATTGTCGATTTATTCATTATACAATCTAGCACATTTCCCATAATACCACATTATCACTTTCTTTCATATTTATCATATTTCCCATTTGACATACTACTTTACACGCTCCATATAACATTACCTTCCCATTGTCATATGCTTTCAAAGGCCATCACATAAGGCCATCACCCGCGGGTAAACTAATAAAATCTCCAATTACTATTTAACCGTTTCACTTACACATTCACCACCCTTAGCCGGTTCATTTCCTTATTACCAAACTTCCAAATCTTTTTGTCACCACTAGAGTAACCACCAATCCATTCCATTAACCACAATTCACCGGTCAACACGGTCATCTTTGAGTCAACTAATCGACTCCGGTCTCCATTTGTAACCCATGACTTACCACCCAGTTGCCCAACACTCGATGTTCTATTCTTTATACATCACGAGACTTAGAAATATTTCTGTCCCAATCGTAGCCTTACACTACACTGTGTCATATATTATCATACCATTACTATGATGCCTTACCAATAATTGTCTTCTTACCCTTAATATCGAATCCATCATTCCGGACACAAAACTTAGCTATGGCTATATGCCAACTTTTACTCAACCATTTTCAACAATCAAAATTCGTCATTCCCGACACTTATCATTTCCCACATATTTTCCATTCATGAGTTTCAAGGCATCACTATACCTTTAGCCATCATTTTCTTTACCACTCATGTATAATAATATTTCATTACTCATCCGGATTCCCGCCGGATATCCAAGTTCCAATTCCCAAGTTTCTATTTCTAAAATTATCATCCATACTAACAATTCTTACCATAGTACTTCATTGTACTACTATCCTTTTGTTGAAACACATTTACCATCCTCGTGGTTCTTCCTTTGGTACTACATAATAACATCAACCCTTATATCCTTACTACATGCGACACACTTATCTATAATCCTTTCCAATACATACTTCCATACACATAACTAACCGGGAAGACTATTCCCAAAAATAAATCTCCACGTCATACGACTCATCTCCAATTTCTAAAAACACTAATACGTGCAACAACCAAACCATTAAGCCATAATCACATAGCATCAATTTTCACCTAAGATCTCCGAGGTTACATCATGAACCCCTCTCTAGATTTCCTTCCGGGCAGACTTATCCTTTCAACTCATTCGCGAGTTCCTTTCACAACATCTTGTACCGTGCTCTCTTCCCCAAAGTTTCATACAACACATTCCACCGTGTCAGCGCCTCATCCTTCAACAATGGCGATGCCAACGTCACCATATCATTCCTCCTTCGTTTGCTACTCTCTAGCACTTGCTCAATCTACCGAGTCCACCACATCGTGACCTCTTGTCACACCCCGCCAAAAATGAGTTTTACTTCATTTAAAATGTTTTGCGGAAGAACAAAGGTGTAACGTTCATGACAACATAGCAAAAATTAAGTAAACAAACAACCACGCAATAACAAAAAATAAAGGTTTGTTTCACTTTCCAAAAGTAGAAAGTTTCCAAAAATAGTAAGTTTCCTAAAATAGAAATTGTTTGAAATGAAATGATTGTTCGTAAACTTAATGTTTTAATCATGGCTCACGACAATCCCAATGCTCATATCCTCCGAACTCCACTGCACCTAATTACCTGGAAAAACATAAATAGTAAAAGGGTCAACAATAATGTTGAGTGAATCCACAGGGTTAAAGTAAAGTGTAAGGTAAAGTAAATGTTTTTGCTACTCAAAATGTTTGTTATGAAAATGATTTATGACTGAAAATGTATAAGGTTCAACACTCACATGATATGAGAAGTAAATATGAAAAGTGAAGTGTAATTGTAGAATATCTACAATTACTAGTTATGTTTATGAAAATGTGTTGAAAAAATTGTTATGTTTGACATCGCATGAACTGTTATCCCCAACAGGTAGCTAGTCTATTGAGTTAATATACCAACCCCTAAGTCCACAATCAACACTTCAACTCCAGTATGTTGTTATTTTATGGATATACACTCCCGAAAGATGTCTTGGATAAACCAAGTAATGATCAAATAATGTTGGGAGGATGAGTGTCAGCCAATAGTACTATCTGCATATCCATGGTCTAGATCCACTAGCTAATGATTGCTGGTAACCTTAGTCCGGTATTATAATTGTTTGTCATGCCAATGCGATAATGAAAATGTATAGATGTTGTTGTACAGTCATAGTAAACAGTAGCAGTTGTGTTTATGTTTTCCACCCCAAAGTTTATAAAAACAGTAAAAAGAGTAAAAGGGGTCTGTGGACTCACCTGGCAAAGCTTAGCGACAAGTACTTAAGACAGAGGAATCCTTTGGAGACTCCTAGCTTCCTAAATGATTTAACTAATGATTAGACTAAGCTAACACATGCGATTCTATACACGATATAAGTTAAGCATTGTGTATTTCATGTTATGTTTTATGTTTTGTGACATCGAATGAATTTGGGTTATTGGACCTTAATAGGTCGAAATGAAATGAAATGGACTTCGAAATGAAATGAAATGGGCTTGGGTTAGGCTTAATGGGCCTAGATTGGGCCTATTGGGCCTAAATGGGCTTAATGGGCCATTAGGTTGGGCCACTTGGGCCTCTTATTGGGCTTAGGTCCACTTAGATTGGGCCATGAATTGGGCTTGGCCCAATTGGGTTCGGTTTGGTTAGGTATGGGCCAAAGGTTTGGGCTTTGGTCCAAATGGGCTTGGATACTAATGGGCCAACTAAGGTTTGGGCCCTATGGACTAGAGTAGATCGATATGGGCCAAGTACGGGGCTTGGCCCGATTGGGTATTCGGGTTGGGTCCACGGTTTGGGTCAAGATCCGTCCTTGACCCGGTTTGACTTATTGGTCAACATTGGTCAAAATTAGTCAACAAAAGTCAACACTTGGGTTCTAGATTTCGGCTAGGGTTTAGGGTATACTATAATTCGGTCAACAAAAGTCAACTACGGTCAATCTAGCTATTGTATGGTCAAATAATCAAACATGCAATTCAATTAGGGTTAGGGTTCGGCTAGGGTTGGCCGAAGGCCAAAACCCTACGGGTTCTAGCTAGATCGAGTCTATATCGGCTTGGTTTGAGGGTTTATGGGTCTAGATCGGGTATAGGTTCGAACTAGGGACTAAATCTATAGTTTTAGCATGTCAAATTCGAGATCTAGGGTTCCTATGTACGGATCTAGCAATCAAAACAACAAATCATGATCAAGCTTATCACATACACACACAATCGCACACAATCCGTACGTATGCATGCATGTAGCCACGGATTTGGAAGCTAACCGAGACCACATGGCCTAGGGCCATGGTCTCGGGTTCGAAACAGTAAACAAGCAAGGATCAAACAAGGAAAAACGAGGGTTATGGTATCATACCTTGATCGGATTTGGGAGAAGACGAGCAAAAGGGTTTGGGTTGCTTTGATCGGACGAACAAACGGAGGAAGTATATGGGTTGTGTTTTGGCCAAAATCAATGAATCAAAGGGGTTTAGGGTTCGGCCAAATGAGGTATTTATATGGGAGCATTAGGGTTTTGGAAGTAGAGTTTGAGTACCACAAGGACTCTTTTAAGTTTAGATGGATAAGATCAAGCAAATCAAATAAGGAAGAGATAAACATCACCACACTTGGTGGTTCGGCCGATCAAGGGTCACGAGCAAGGGTCTAGGCCGGCCACATTGGTGGTCGGTCTAGGTTCGAGTCGGTTTCAGAAGTTTGGTTCATTCGAGTCACGTTTAAGTTAAATCGTTTCGTTTATTGTTTTATCGAGAAAGTTATTGTTTAAGAAATGTTTTAAGCTAAATGCGTGTCACCATAAGTAAATAAAATGTTGTGTTGACTAAAATAATCAAACACTAATGTATGGTGTAAAAATATGTATGTTTGTTGTATATAAGGAATGCCAAAAATAGAAATGTCTAAAAATAGAAACTTTCTAAATAAGGAAAGTTCTAGAAATGAAATGAAGTTACATACCAGAAATATCGAGTTGTCACACCTCTGACTCAGAACTTCCGAATTACACAACGGTTTCACACGCTATGAAGGTCTTATACAACATCCTTCCATTTCTTCCAACAAGGTCTTGCTACCCTTTTTTTTGTAGATACTTCTCACTACGGACTTCGCCATTCGATGACTCTTCCTTCATACGGGTATTAGAATCATTCCGCCTACCCTCATTCATTCAGTTATCCAAAATCTAGTTCATATCATCATTCATAACACTTCCCAGTTTAGTGGAGCTCGAAAACACATCAAATAATATTCAAACGGTCAACTCAACAGTACCCATCAAATAATATTCAAACGGTCAACTCAACAGTCGAAAACACACAACTAGATCAAAACATGGCATTTCTCATAGGGGTCGACCCTATCATACCAATGCCCTACGGTCTCAAAAGATTCACATAGCACAATTCATAACAACTTCTATAGGCCCCCTAGGTTCAACCATAAACTTAACAATAAGTCTCACGGTCAACCTATCGATTGAAGGGTTTCATTTGACTCGATCAACCACTTGGGTCGACCGCCTAGCATGCTTGGTTCGAACCTTGCTGACCAAGAACATGAACTTGTTCTTGACCGGTTAAACCAACTAGCTGATTTAATCCCTAAATGCGGAACTGGGATTAAACCTAATCCTTAAACCCTAAAGGATTGGGATCTTGGAGATTTAGATTAGGTTAACAAGAAAGAAACCTTGTACGAAGAACTCGAACACACACATTGCTTGTGTGGTTCGTTCGACCATCAACCAAAGAACCCTAGGGTTCTTTGGTCGAATTCGTCCAAGAGGGAGAAGGGAAGAAAAGGTTTTCCCAAAACATACCTTGTTGATTGCTTAAGATAGATCCACTGATGATGAACAAACCAAGCGATCTTCTAGTTGATCTAAGCAAAGAACTTGTTCTTCGAAACTCGAAGAACACGAAGAACGAACGAAGAACACGAAGAACACAAAACTTGTGTTCTTCCCTTGATCTTAGTTCGGCCGAAAATAGGAGAGGGAGGGAGGGAATTTTCGTGGCTTATGTTAAGTGTTAAGGGGTTTAGGGTTTAACCTAAGCCTCTTATTTATATAGAAATAAGTTACGCTTAGAACCCTTCTAGTTTAATTAATATTAGAACTTTAATTAAACTTCCTTTTAACACTTCCATCCCTTATAGTTTAACTAGTTTATTATTGTTGCACTTAACTACTAAATGTCTAGTATTAATACACTAATAATTCGGTACCCATATACACGAATTATATACTTGTATTTATACTTCTAATAGTTAATTATATAATAACCTTTATATAATTTATACAACAATATTATCCAATTACTATATGATTTAATTGCTTTAAATCATATCATGGATAACCTTAATTAACACATTGTATATTTACTCAACTAGTAAATGTACAACTACTTGTATTAATTAGTTAGTTAAACTAATCTAGTAATAAGTTAAACTTAACTTAATAGTTAACTGATTCATAATGACTATTATGAATCATTCCTCTTCGTAGTATAATTGCTTATCTTGCTCGTATTACATGTACTCACTGCATGGATGTATCATCATAGGTTGACTGACTGTGCACACAATTCCTTCATCGATCTCAAGGAATCTTACATTCCTATAGCTACAGTCTAAGACTAGGATGGTCATCCAACCTAATTCACTTAAACTATAGCTCTGATACCATGTTGTAACACCCGTATTTTTAAAACATCGTTTAAATCATTTAAAATACATTTTTCCAATATTTGACATATTGTCCAAAATATAGTTTAACAAAAACTTTAAAACTTTATCAGAGTTCACAAAAATACGGTGTCACCAAGTATATCAAAACCATAGGCAAACGGGATCTACCTAAGAGCTCCCGAGCCAAACATCTCTAGGCGACTTCTAGTGCAACCTTCTATCACTTCAAACCTGTACCTGAGTATATAGCCACAAAACAAACGTAGTACGTGAGACAAAATAGTCTCGTGAGATACATGGGTTTTAGACCCAAATAATAATAATAATTGCTTCATAAATATATATATAAAATATACATATACTACATCAATATAGGCTAGTCACCCTATAGTGACCCAATCGATCATGCTTCCCTAGCAAACATATCTAGTACTTAAACATATAGGTACCAGAAGCACATTAACTTATTAACCGGGGATCCCCCGCATTAATAAGCTTCAACATATCTAACTGTCGGGTCGTCCCCGCACTAGTTAGAGGCTCAAGATACCGGCAAGAAGTAGTCGCCCAATCTACCGATACCTGCCTTACTCGCCGGAATACGTCCAGTTAGCAAGACTTGTTAGGTCACAACAACCCTGGTTAGTTTGATAATTGTTAGGATTAATAATTTACTTAAGACAATTAAGGTGATTAACACAGTAATTTAGTCAAACGTATATTATTCCACAAAGTGTGGCTTGTAGCGGAAATACAAGACCACTTAAACAATTACAAAGATAGATATGTGAATGTGTAAATTGGTGTATACTCCTTTGCAAGATGATCTCTATTTATAATGTTATAGAGATCTTACATAATTGGCAAAGGAGTAACCGAAGGACTAACTAAATGAAATGACTAAGATCAAGGGATTTGATCTTAGTCCGTTACTATACTGACTGTGAGTCAGTCCTTCTACTCGGTATTGGTTTTCCAATACCGAGTGCTGATACTGAGTGGCCAGTATTGGCCAAACTCAGTATCACTTCAAACTTAGCTATTTTAATCTACATTTTAATCTAAGCTATTCTAGATTGTTTTGTTATCCTAAGATTCATACAAGAGGCAAGGCTTTTTGCCTTAACAATCTCCCCCTATCTAATGATAACAAAACAATTACAAAGATATACTAAACAAAATAAACTATAGGCTGCAAAGTCTTCTTCTTTAGTCTTTGTTGATCGATTCAAACTCGTAGAAGACTTCTTTCTTCACATGGATGAACTCTTCTCTTTTCTTCAGTTCATCTTGCCTATTGTTTAGTACAGCAACTATCTTCTTTCTAAACCAAGCATCCTCTCTCTTGGTTATCATCCATTTAAGACCCACCAAATGGCTGATAGGAGCTGTTGCCAAGTCTGCTTCAGTAATGAAGCACTCTCTGTCCTCTGAGTCAGTATACATATATCCAGATGTTGGATATATGGTACCCTTTTGATCCTGAAAAATAAGATTAGGAGGAACAGTCTATTTAGGGAACACTCTGAATGTATTCAGGCACTCAGGTTTGTTGTTTTTGACAGCTTCAGTCATAACACTGAGTGCCCTATAATCTGCTGCATAAAGAATGCCCTGTTCGTAACATACAACAGATACAGCCCAGATTTCATCCATCATTACTTGGGCTTCAGAAGACCTGGATTTCAATTCTTTAATCATTCTAGCAATTTTAATCCAGTCTTGTACTCCCATATTCTGAATATCATGTAGAAAGAACTTCAGTGGAGGACTGACTGGCCCAGTGCATGTTGTAGTAATGCATCTGTCAATTTTCACTTTAATTTTGTTTACAAACTCATTCAGCCAGTATGTGTTCTTTACATTGTGAAAAACTCTGTTTCTCAGCATGTTCATCCTGTTTTCCCTGTATCTGGATCTTTGAGCAACAATGTTCCAATATTGTTGGAGAACATCATCACCTGTTCTTCTGACAGTATGAGGCTTCCATGAATCATTTGCCTCAGTATCAGTTTCAGGATCTTCTTCCTTGACAGGGAAATATCTTTGAGCTTCAACCTCATCCTCAGTATGTGGAACAGATCTTCTGGGTCTAGTATTCAGTGGAGCTGGATCTGCTTCTTCACTTGATTCTGAGGACATAACCACATTTGTCATTCTTCTGGTTACTGGTCTTCTAGAAATTCTAGAAGGTCCTTCAGCTTGAGGTGAGATAGGTTTTCTTGTATGCTCTTCATCATCTGAGAATGATGATGAAGAGGTTTCTTTATTTGCTTCATCCAGTGCAAAGTTAAAAAATCTTCTGATGCCACTGGATGTTCTTCATCTTCATCATCAGCAATAGGCCACACAAAAGGCCTATACACAATAATCTGCAAGTTGTTCAGCTCAGTAGCAACTTGCTGAGGTTGATCAGTATTAGTCTCCCCCTGAGCAGATGGCTAAGATGGTTCTTCTTCAAGTTGTTCCAAGACTGATCTTCCTCTTTGTCTGTTTCTTTCATATCTAAACCGAAGAGGTTCAGTATGAGGTGTTTGCTGATGTTGTTGTTGTTGTTGTGGAGGTTGATCTTCATTTAGTTTTCTTCTTTTCTCCCCCTGAGCAGATGGCTCAGGTTGATCAACCTCTTGATCTCTTTGTCTTTTCTCCCCCTTATTGTTATCATTGGATGGGGAGATAATGGGTTCAGTATCACCACCCATGTCCCCCTGTGGATCTTCAGGACTTGGGGCGAGCATAGGTTCAGTGTCAGCCTGCCTTGCACTATGAGTATGTGCAGGAGATGGTGATCTTCGAGGCTCAGTGGCAGGACCTGCTTCATCAATATTGCCTCCAGTGGAAGGTGGTGGAGGTGGTGAAAGCTGTTGTTGTTGTTGCTGTAGGAGTGCCACTGATTGCTTCAAGGAGTCAATCTCAGTACTCATTGCATCCATCCTGGCCAGAATGTTATTCTGAGTATTCTGAATGGCCAAGATTTGATTCAGAATTGTTTGTAAAGCTCCATGTACTTCCTGAGACTGAGTAGCCTGTCCTCTTTGACCCTGCACAGATGGTGCTAAAGTAACAAAAAAATAAAACTGTTTAGTAAGACAAGTTTATCAAATAGAGTTGTGGTATTGATTAACCCTATAATCATGTAAACAGAATTTGGAAGTCTGTATTTCATCTGGTTCATGATGAAATATTGTGGACTAGTGCAAAGCATGTGTAAGAAGTGTTTTAGTAAAAGTGAGTGTGAAATTTGAAGTAGCTCAGTGTACGATAAGTCACATTTACTAAAAGGTTTGGTTGGGAAATTCAAAGCCTGGGATATGCTTCTTGTTATTTTCAATGTTTATCACTCGGTATTAAAGTGATAACAGTAATGTGGCTTTGACCCATGGAGAATTTTGGCAAATGTGGCTTAAAGGGTTTTTGATCATTTCTTGAACAATGTTGCCCAACTCAAAATAAGTTGGACATCATTCAAGCAGCACCAATGGGTGTCAGTGTGACATCAACCATTATTGTCCCTTTAAATGGTGGAACAACTGTAGACTGACCATGATCTTTTTGAAAAGCTCAGTATATGAATTTTGCATAGCAGCAGTGGGCTTACTATGTTGGCCATAAGAGTATATATTTGAAAGTTCGATTGAGACTGTGGTCAGTATTGAGTTGGTACTGGCCAATACATAGTCTCTATGGGGGAAATATATATATATATATATATATATATATATATATATATATATATATATATATATATATATATATATATATATATATATATATATATATATATATATATATATATATATATATATATATAAGTTTAAGGATTTTTTAGAAATTCATACCTGAGACTTTATCTGATTCTCTTCTGGCATCAAGAGAGGTCGGTGCTGGATCATTTTGGATTCTGATTTGAGGCACCAACACCTTCATGAGGTTCTTCTCTGCCAATATCTGCACCTTCCAGTGTATGATGCTCAAATTGAAGTTCTACATCAAGAGGATCATGGGGTTCCTCAATAGGTTGAGCTGTAGCATCTGGTTCAGGACCTGGAAGGTCAGCATTGGCTGCAGCAGCACTTTGTGCTTGAAAAGATGCAGTAAGAGATGGTACATTTCCAAGTTGCATCTCTTCTGATGAAAGGTTTCCCATAATAGCTGGAGAAAGATTTCTTCTTCTTCTGTGGAGAACCAGTGGTGTGTCTTCTAAGCTCTCAGTATTAGAAGCAGTTTCAATATGAGGAGCATCAGGATTCTGTGCTGGTGGTGATGAGACTGCTGCTGGTTGAGCTTCCACCATCTCAGTATCTGGATCATCGTTTCCACCATTTCCACTGTCAGCATCAGTATCAGCATTTTCTGATTCAGTATCAGAAGATTGTGCATCATTAATGTGTGCCTGGACTATAGCCCACATAGAGTGACTCATTACAGGCTCTCCTTCTCTTGGGCTGTAGAAGAAAATCTTCTCATGAAGAGGAGGAAGATCCACTCTTGGGCTGTTGAATTCATCATATATATGTGCAGGCATCTCATTCTTAAAAATGAGAGAAAGAAATCTGCAGAAAGGAACATTTAATTCTCTGATTTTAGCCCGAATTAGAGAGGCTAATTCTTCAAAAATTAGTCGAGCATAGTCAATGTCCCTTCCATGATACATGGCGTGAACCATCTGCATACCAAATTCATTGATTTGGTCAAAGGCTCCAGTCTTGTGAGTCATACACCGAATGATTGTAGAGATCAGTATACCCCACATTGGACCAAATTCATTTCTTTTAATGATCCCCGTAGTACCTCTGCGTCCGATAAGGGGTAACACTGATCTAGCCTCTTCTCTGTCAACGAATGGCTCATACTGGGCGTGAGCAGGAAGACCCAGAGCTTCCCGAATTATGGCTGTGGAGACGAAGGTTCTTCTTTGGTCACGAATAACCCAACCAGTAATCATGTCTGGTGAGTCAATTTTAGCAGAGTACCAGAACTCACATAGCATTTCTGGGTAAATGGCTCTAGGATATCTTATCTAGGGGTGTTCACTATTCGGATATAACCGGATTGTCCAATTGGACATTTTGGATTGGACTATTTGGATTGGTTATTTGGTTTTTTGGATCGGTTTGAACTTAAACCAAATTAATAGTTTGGATTTCGGATTGGATTTGGTTTCCCTTGTGAAAACCGGATTGTCCAAAAAAACCGAATAGTAATATAAAACATACAAGAAGACATACAAGACATTGATAAACTTGATGAAGGTATAAATTTTATAGCTTATAAAAAAATTCACTTGTTTATAATATTTTGATTTAATTTTAACAACTAATAATTGTATTTCTTTTCTCTCTTAGAATTATCTCAATTAGGAGGGGACCTAAGCATTCTTGATTTGTGATAGATTAATTAATCAACACTTGGTTATCTATTGTGATAAACTACTTCTTTTTGCATTATAAGCAATTAGGGTACTCCTTTTCTTTACATTTCTTATACTAAATTGATTTATATACTAACAATTGTTCAATTTTATATTATATTGGTTGGCGATTACCGATATTTTTGGAGTTTTTTTATGAAAGCTTTAGTTGTTGGTGGAAGTGACCTTGCATATATGATTGTAAATGTCACAAGTTATAAATTATAGTTGTTTTTATGTACATAGTAGTTTATCATTTTGGAATTGTACATATCGAACTTAATATTATTTATGTTATATACTTTTGTAGTATTTTGAAAATTTGAAGGAAAAACCAAATGGATAAAACCAAACCAACCAAATTGTTATTTGGTTCGGATCGGTTTGGTTCTCGAATTAGCTTGAACGGTTCGGTTTGAACTTTTGAAAACCGGATTTTATTTGGTTTCATCTATTTGGCTTGGATAAAACCAAACCGCCCAAACGAACACCCCTAATCTTATCAGTGCTTGAGTGATTGGGCAGTTCTTCAGAAATGTAACCATGTGTGTGAATTCGGGACACGCCCAAGCTTGAGGAATATTGAAATTTGCGGTGATATTGTTCTTCGCAAATTTTGGGAGTTCATCATTTCTAAATTGTGTTGCCGGTGCAGCCTCCGGTGCGAAGAACGTAACATTGGCCATCTGTGATTTTGATTTTTAAGAAATTTACTTGCAAAGAAAGATTGAAATCGTTAATCGCAGAGAGAATCGTAATCGTAAGTAAGAAATAACTGAAGAAAGAAAATGTTAAAGAAAGAGAAAAAAAGTTATTTATACATAAATTAAGGATATTTACGGTATTGGGAAGTTAAACCGGCTGATTTGACAGCCTTATCCTGTATCAACGGTAACTTTCCTATTAAGAAAGGTTACCGTTGGGCAGTATAGAGATTAAAAGTCAGTGGTATCACTCCAGGACTCCAATACCGAGTTAAAAAAAATTAAATTAAAAAAAATGAAAAATTATAAAAACATTTAATTTAAACTATAAATTAATAAAAAATAAAAATTTATAAAATTTGATAAATCAGACGAGTGATACTGAGTTGATCAGTATTGGAAGTAATACTGATCAGTCGGTATCAGAAAAATTTCAGTAAAATTAAGGATTCAGCATACCCAATTGTCCTAGTAAGTACATAAACCTTTCCTCGGAGAGAGGTTTAGTAAACACATCGGCCAATTGGTCATCAGTAGGAACGAAATCTACCTCAACCTTACCCTTTTCCACATTATCTCGAATAAAGTGGTGTCTGATATCAATGTGCTTTGTTCTGGAGTGATGGACTGGGTTTTCAGTGATAGCAATAGCACTCTTGTTATCACAATGTATTGGTGTCTTTTGGAAATTAAACCCATAGTCCATTAGTTGATACTGCATCCACAAGAGTTGAGCACATCAACTTCCTGCAGTAACGTATTCTGCTTATGCAGTGGAAGTTGCTACTGAATTTTGTTTCTTGGATGACCAGCCAACTAGTCTGCCACCGAGGAACTGACATCCTCCACTTGTGCTCTTCCTGTCCAACCGACAACCTGCAAAATCTGCATCTGTATACCCTTCAAGATCAAAGTTTGAGTCTTTGGGGGTACCAAAGACCCATGTTAGGAGTACCTGAAAGATATCTAAAAATCCGCTTAACAGCTTTCATATGTGATTCTTTAGGATCAGCCTGATACCGAGCACACAAACAAGTTGCAAACATGATATCAGGCCTGCTAGCTGCTAAGTAAAGTAAAGAACCAATCATACCTCGGTATGTGGATTGACATACTGGTTTACTAGTTTCATCTTTACTTATTTTATCCTGAGTACCCATAGGAGTATGCATGGATGATAAATTTTCAAATTTATATTTCTTGAGCATATCATGCACATACTTACTTTGATTTATAAAAGTGCCATCAGGCTTTTGTTCAACTTGTAAACCAAGAAAGTAAGTAATTTCTCCCATCATACTCATCTGATACTGAGATGACATTATTTTAGCAAACCAGTCACACATTGACTTGTCAGTGGAGCCAAAAATAATATCATCCACATATATTTGAATGAGTAAAATGTCAGAACCTTTTCTCTTTGAAAATAATGTTTTATCAATTTTACCTCTTATAAACTTATTTTCAATTAAGTACTCAGACAGGGTATCATACCAGGCTCTGGGAGCTTGTTTGAGCCCATATAGAGCTTTATCAAGCTTGAAAACGTAATTAGGAAATTTAGGATCAACAATACCTGGTGGTTGTTTGACATAAACTTCCTCCTGTAGTTTTCCATTAAGAAAAGCACTTTTGACATCCATCTGATAAACTTTGAAATTCTTGAAAGCTGCATATGCAAGATACAACCTAATAGCTTCAATTCTTGCAACTGGTGCAAAAGTTTCATCATAGTCAATGCCTTCTTCTTGCCTGTATCCCTGAGCAACCAGTCTTGCTTTGTTCCTGATGACAACACCATCCTTGTCCATTTTGTTTCTGAACACCCACTTAGTACCAATTGTAGTTTTACCAGCAGGGGGTGGTACTAAGTTCCAAACTTTATTTCTTTCAAACTCTGTCTATTCTTCTTGCATAGCTTCTACCCAGTCTTCATCTAATAAAGCTTCATCAGATTTCTTTGGTTCCATGGTAGATAAGAAACTTGAGAAGAAACAGAAGTTTGCAGTTGCTTGGGGTTCAAACTCTAACCTTCTTCTTGTTTGAACACCTTGTTCAATGGGACCAATAATATTTGCATGAGGATGATCTCTATGTTCCCTTAGATTGTTTCCTAAGGAAACATTTGAAGCAAGATCTACAATATCTTGTAGTGGTGATGGATTGTCTGCCTGATACTGTGTTGAATCCTGATCAGTATCAGACAATACTGGTTGCTGTTCTTCTGAATTTTACAGATTTGATGTGGACTCTTGAGCAGTATTTGAAGATTCTCCTTCTTCATAAGTTGAGTTACACTATTATTTCTTTAAAGATCAAAATAAAATTATCCTTTTAATTGTTTCATTTTATCTTGTATTTAATATATATATATATATATAAATTCGTATATATGTATTTATAATAATAAACTTGTAACATTCTAATAAGAATATTACACCTAATTTATACTTATACATTTTAACTTGAACTAATTAAAATGTGTATAAACTTATCATATCTTTTAAAATTCAATTTTACTTAAATAAAAATAAACGAAAAATTTAAATACATATACATATTTATACATAATTAAATACACCTTGTTAATTTTAGAACTTAAAAATTAACACCTTCTTTATCAATACCCTAATTTAATTACACGAACCCTAATCTTGTTTTTGACCAATCAAAACTAGGGTTTTGACTTTCTTGATCAAACACATTATTTTAATTAAAAGATTAATTTCAATCAATCTTTTTTAAACAATAAACTTTGTTTAAATTCTAAGATAGATTATAACTTTTAATAAATTTATTTAAACTCTTTAATTTAAACCTTATAGACAATAAACTTTGTCTAAATTACTAGGTTTAAAGAACTAGCTTTAATAAACTTATCAAAATAATAATTAAACCTATTAGACATAAACTTGTCTAATTAACTAGGTTTTAGATTATTATCCTAATTAACTCTTTTAATCTATTAAACTCAAACTATTTTAATGTTCTAGGGTTCTTAGGGTTTTCGAAAATCTTAACACTAAGAAACTTTTCCATCAATTAAACTAGGCTAGTTTAACATACTTGGTGTCCAAGTTTCCTCCTAGATTTTGAAAATCTTAAGGCTTTTAGGAAAGAATCCTTTTGATCAATTAAACATATCTTGTTTAATATACTTGATCCTAGGGTTTTCCTTGGTCACGAAATTTCTAAGGGATTATGGAAAGAATCCTTTTGATCAATTAAACATATCTTGTTTAATATACTTGATCATAGGGTTCTTCCATGGTTTTCGAAATTTGCTAGGGTTTTCTAGAAACCTTCTTGACCAATTAAACTTAGACTAGTTTAATGTTCTTGGTCTTAGGGTTCTTCCCTATTTTCGAAAATAATGAAGAAGAAAGAAGAATGCTTGAAACAAAAAAAACTTGTAAATTAAAGTAAACAAACAACTTTGTTAATCTAGTCTAGATCTCTAAACCATCGCTCTGATACCACTGAAGGGTTTCATTTGACTCGATCAACCACTTGGGTCGACCGCCTAGCATGCTTGGTTCGAACCTTGCTGACCAAGAACATGAACTTGTTCTTGACCGGTTAAACCAACTAGCTGATTTAATCCCTAAATGCGGAACTGGGATTAAACCTAATCCTTAAACCCTAAAGGATTGGGATCTTGGAGATTTAGATTAGGTTAACAAGAAAGAAACCTTGTACGAAGTACTCGAACACACGCATTGCTTGTGTGGTTCGTTCGACCATCAACCAAAGAACCCTAGGGTTCTTTGGTCGAATTCGTCCAAGAGGGAGAAGGGAAGAAAAGGTTTTCCCAAAACATACCTTGTTGATTGCTTAAGATAGATCCACTGATGATGAACAAACCAAGCGATCTTCTAGTTGATCTAAGCAAAGAACTTGTTCTTCGAAACTCGAAGAACACGAAGAACGAACGAAGAACACGAAGAACACAAAACTTGTGTTCTTCCCTTGATCTTAGTTCGGCCGAAAATAGGAGAGGGAGGGAGGGAATTTTCGTGGCTTATGTTAAGTGTTAAGGGGTTTAGGGTTTACCCTAAGCCTCTTATTTATATAGAAATAAGTTACGCTTAGAACCCTTCTAGTTTAATTAATATTAGAACTTTAATTAAACTTCCTTTTAACACTTCCATCCCTTATAGTTTAACTAGTTTATTATTGTTGCACTTAACTACTAAATGTCTAGTATTAATACACTAATAATTCGGTACCCATATACACGAATTATATACTTGTATTTATACTTCTAATAGTTAATTATATAATAACCTTTATATAATTTATACAACAATATTATCCAATTACTATATGATTTAATTGCTTTAAATCATATCATGGATAACCTTTAATTAACACATTGTATATTTACTCAACTAGTAAATGTACAACTACTTGTATTAATTAGTTAGTTAAACTAATCTAGTAATAAGTTAAACTTAACTTAATACTTAACTGATTCATAATGACTATTATGAATCATTCCTCTTCGTAGTATCATTGCTTATCTTGCTCGTATTACATGTACTCACCGGTGTGACCCTTAAGTGTTTCGTAGGCATGGATGTATCATCATAGGTTGACTGACTGTGCACACAATTCCTTCAGACTCCCACTTGTGCAAGTCTGTAACCTTTATCTTAATGATACGAGCTACAGTGGCCTTCTAGATGGGCATGTAGGTAACCAACCCCATAAAAACAGCTTACGTAACCCAGGTATGGTTTATGAAAAACTCTTTAATAGTGTCTCCTAGTAAAGAACACTTTGTCTCTACTTCTTGGGCAAACTATGTTAGGCTCATCCCTTGCAGCACGATATTTGTGATAACGAATACGAGCATGGTAGAAAATATCAACTCATGTATTCGAAATCATTTTATGACTTCTTGATTCAAACTGCTGTGATAAACGACAAAGAACAGATCAGTTCGTTTGGGCACGGCCGTGCACTTGTCAGTTTCTCATCAAGTCAAAGGACCTATAAATATCTCTCCTAAAGAGGAGGTGCAATTACCATCTTGTATATTTCGATTTAAAAATACAACTTCCTTTGTACCCAGTATCGCCTCGTATGACAAACGTATTTCAGTATTGTCTAAGTTGAACCAAAGCACATTAGTCATCGTATCCTAAACCAAATACCTCAGGTTTAAGGACAATCCTAGTGAACAATACTTTTGAACTTTTCAACCACGAAGTATTGTCACGGTGGTCAATCCAATATTCGTTGAGCCTCCAACAGAATATCACCGATATTTGGTTTACACAAAACTTGTGTAGCTATCTTCGAAGAACTTTCGAATCTACCACCAAATACCGCGATGACGTTAACGTCCCATCGAGGTTCCCACCAAGACGAGTAGTCACGGATTTTGTGTCTTCTTGAATAAATATACTTTTATTCGTGGATCTTGTAAAACATACAAAGTCTGAATAAAAATGATACTAACTCATGTACTATTCCTCACTGGACATAGATACTGATTTATTACTGGATCATTACTTATTCCTTTCGTTTGTGTTGATTACTTAATGATTCTTACAACCTAGATTGTAACTTTATCACTAAACCAATCATTTCTATTAAACTAAAGACATAAGACGAGTATTTAGGAATACTATTACTTTTGTCTTTGCTAGATATTGTTCTTGCAACAATTTAGAACATATTCTAGTCTTGCCTTTTATGTAATTCGGTAAACATAGGAGGATTGGAAATTAACTCCTTAGTTTCTTGAATTCATAAAATCATCCTTGTAACTAAAGCCTCTTTTAGTTACTTGATTTGTAGATATCTTTACTAGTTAAAGAAATTTCCTTAAATGATTGTGTTATCCACTAAAGTGTTTAACAACCTATTAGATATGCAATAATCAATCACAAGACTTGTGATCACGCTATTAGGTTTGCAATAATCTAATTGATCATTTATTATTTCTCTTAACTATTTGGCTAACGACATGGTAAAATCTTGTTGTTAATGTCTTGCTAACTTGCTGAATTCACTAACATCTTTAATGAATTACGTTAGTCTTAGCTCCCACTTACTTTTATGGAACTTAAGCATCTCTTAAACTACTACTTTGACCTAGTCAATAACTTGTAGTTTAATCTTTTAAGAATTTTATCAATAATTAAGATCATCCTTTGGATTTGCGAATATCCAACGTTCCTTTTAAGGGAATCATGATCTTTATTGATTACTGTATCTAGCAAGTATAAAACACTTGGAATGATACTATCAATTCTTAAATACATTAGTACTCTTTTAAGAATCTTATTTAATGCCAAAGTCATTTCTTGGATTTCTCAAATATCCATGATTCCTATTAGGGAATTACGACTTGATTAAATATTGTATTTATTACAAGTATAAAAGACTTGCAATAATACCTTTTAATTCTTTAAAGACTTTAATATAGTTATGTCCCTTTTAAGAGTCATTTAATGTCTAAGTTATATTACTTGGATTATGCGAATATCCAACTATTCCTATTAGGGAATTATGACTTCATTAAATCCTTTATTACAAGTATAAAAGACTTGTAATAATACTCTTTAAAGTCTATCTTGATTATATCCAATATAATCATACTATATTAATACTAATACTTTAAAACTTTCTATCATAAGTAATGACTATTACTTAAGATGTTTTAACTAATTTCAATAACTTTTGAACCTTATGCTTCCATAAAACTTTTAAAGACTTTTATTAGAAAGACTTTCTAACTACTAGTATTTAAATACCTTGAGCTATCAAGACATTATTTGTACAACAATCAAACAAATATATAAATATAAACATGAAACATAAGTAAATCATAACTTGACTTACAATCTAGTCATAAAACTTTGACTAGTGTAATTATCGCACATGCACACAATATGATTCAACCATGGATTCGAGATTAATCAAAAACAAAATGAAACTTGTTTTAACAAAAATAAAATTATTCAAACAATAAAATAAAATTGTTTAAAACGAATCCACTATAAAAAAAAACGAATCATAAAAACTTGGTGCTCGTGGGATCATCACTATCTCATGCCGGTCATCTCACTTATCATCTTATGCAATAAACGATTGCTAAAGTTGAGTTACTTGTAATAAAATTTTACAAGTAGGAAGCGAGTATCTAGAAGTTGGTCAAGTCAACTAAGGAGCAAGCATTGCCTCCTACCCTTTGACCTTTGCCACAACCAAGACACCGTTTCTCGGTTCTTGTTTGGCTTTACCTTCTTGACCCTTTTGTTTGACTCCATTACCCTTTAGGAACGTCGTGGCTGGGATCGGTTTTATCCTTTCCCTTTCCACTGCGCCTCTTTCTCTTATCACTACCATCATCGGTTACTAATAGATCATTCTTAAACTTGGTCCCCAAATCAACTCAGTAGTCTTGAGCACGTAATGTAGCTCAACAATGGATTGCTCCATGTTATGCATGTTGTACTTGACTACATAAGACTTATAGTCATCTAACAACGAGTTGAGTATTATTACTGCTGCTAACTGCAACGGTACTGGGTATCCTATTCATCCAAGATGATCCATGTGCTCTTTCGTTTTCATGACGTGAGCACTTACCGATGATCCCTTAACCATCTTGCAAGATTTGAACACCCTATAAGCGTAATATGCTTATCTGGTTCATTTCAAGCATTCGCGGTAGGAGCATTTAGTATTGCTTTTTCTAGGACATTTCCTTTTCTCTCATGCGTAAGCATAATCCGAAGATTACGCTTCCAATAGAGAAACATTGACCCAGTCAATTCGTCCTTTTCTAGAAACAAGCGTAGTGAGAGATTGTTGGTACGTGTCGTTATGGTTGTTGCTGCCATCTACAAATCAAACCCAGTTTAATTAGTAATCATCAACAAACATTCTCTAAAATATATTATAAACCCATAATTAATATTTTAGGCCTAGGATCCATATGTCACATTCTCGCCGCAAGGTTTGGGCACTTCCCGACGAGACATGCTATTTCTGGTAGGTAACTTCCTTACCGATCGTATCAAGACTTGACACGATTCCTAGGGGTCGTAGAATCTTTAGACTTATAACTTATTACAACTTTGTACAATCTAATCGTACATTTCTAAGTTAGTAATAAAGTCTAGTATGTTTATTCTACTCAAGTACTTTTTGGGCCGGGACTCCCGATTATCACCAAAGTAGATCAGACCATCTAAGACAGTGCGATGCTCTGCGCCGGGACTCCCGATTATCACAGAACCTTACGCACCCTAACACTCGCAATGATTTGAATCCATATCTAAGGTTCTTTATCCTTACAATATGAATATCGTTGAACAAGTGAGGTGTTCCATTAGGTGGATAGTACTTCGATCTAAGATTTTCTTGGGTTTGTTTAAGTCTTAAAACTAAACTTAAACTTTTATTCCAATCTTAATCCTTGTTTAAAATGTGTGACATTGAAGGATTGAAACGTCCAACAAGACACCTTTTTAAAACTTAAGAACTATTCTTTAAAACTTATAGTTTCAAGAATTTATACGATCTTACATGTATACCTAAAACGAGGTGTACAAAACGTTTTACTAAGTTTTTGTGAGAAACCTTTTTTCTAATAAAACTTACTTGTTTTATATTACTTGAAAAAAAACTTATAAAACTTATGTTAAACTTTTAAGACTTTTATGATTCATAAACTTGAAACATAAACCTAGTTTAACACACATAGTTTTTCATATGTCTAATAATGAAATTAAACATTTGTTATACTTTATTAGATTCGACCATAACTTATGCCTTAATGACATACTTACAAACTTTGTGATTTTTTTGTGTAGCTCCCACTAGCTTCAACAATCATGATGAAACTTAAGCCAACACAATCACCGGTTTATACTTGGTGAAACTAATAAACCTATTATATAAAGACTATATATAATAATTCTTTAGTTTGTTTAAACCTTTCTTATATTTAACTTGAACTAGTTAAATATAGGTTCTTGTTATTTATACTTGATCATTAATCTAGTATATTACATAACTTGTAAAATACTTATATCATACTTGTATAATTATCTAGTTATAATAACTTATAACTTTATACACCTTGATATACATAATAATATAACTTTGTATATTTCTAGTTAATAATATAATTTTAACTTGTACAATTACTAGTTATAATTAAATCATAACTTTGTACATTCTAGTTTTAATTATATTATAACTTATACAATAACTAGTTACACTATTATTTCTTTAAAGATCAAAATAACATTATCCTTTTAATTGTTTCATTTTATCTTGTATTTAATATATATATATATATATATATATATATATATATATATATATAAATTCGTATATATGTATTTATAATAATAAACTTGTAACATTCTGATAAGAATATTACACCTAATTTATACTTATACATTTTAACTTGAACTAATTAAAATGTGTATAAACTTATCATATCTTTTAAAATTCAATTTTACTTAAATAAAAATAAACGAAAAATTTAAATACATATACATATTTATACATAATTAAATACACCTTGTTAATTTTAGAACTTAAAAATTAACACCTTCTTTATCAATACCCTAATTTAATTACACGAACCCTAATCTTGTTTTTGACCAATCAAAACTAGGGTTTTGACTTTCTTGATCAAACACATTATTTTAATTAAAAGATTAATTTCAATCAATCTTTTTTAAACAATAAACTTTGTTTAAATTCTAAGATAGATTATAACTTTTAATAAATTTATTTACACTCTTTAATTTAAACCTTATAGACAATAAACTTTGTCTAAATTACTAGGTTTAAAGAACTAGCTTTAATAAACTTATCAAAATAATAATTAAACCTATTAGACATAAACTTGTCTAATTAACTAGGTTTTAGATTATTATCCTAATTAACTCTTTTAATCTATTAAACTCAAACTATTTTAATGTTCTAGGGTTCTTAGGGTTTTCGAAAATCTTAACACTAAGAAACTTTTCCACCAATTAAACTAGGCTAGTTTAACATACTTGGTGTCCAAGTTTCCTCCTAGATTTTGAAAATCTTAAGGCTTTTAGGAAAGAATCCTTTTGATCAATTAAACATATCTTGTTTAATATACTTGATCCTAGGGTTTTCCTTGGTCACGAAATTTCTAAGGGATTATGGAAAGAATCCTTTTGATCAATTAAACATATCTTGTTTAATATACTTGATCCTAGGGTTCTTCCATGGTTTTCGAAATTTGCTAGGGTTTTCTAGAAACCTTCTTGACCAATTAAACTTAGACTAGTTTAATGTTCTTGGTCTTAGGGTTCTTCCCTATTTTCGAAAATAATGAAGAAGAAAGAAGAATGCTTGAAACAAAAAAAACTTGTAAATTAAAGTAAACAAACAACTTTGTTAATCTAGTCTAGATCTCTAAACCATCGCTCTGATACCACTGAAGGGTTTCATTTGACTCGATCAACCACTTGGGTCGACCGCCTAGCATGCTTGGTTCGAACCTTGCTGACCAAGAACATGAACTTGTTCTTGACCGGATAAACCAACTAGCTGATTTAATCCCTAAATGCGGAACTGGGATTAAACCTAATCCTTAAACCCTAAAGGATTGGGATCTTGGAGATTTAGATTAGGTTAACAAGAAAGAAACCTTGTACGAAGAACTCGAACACACGCATTGCTTGTGTGGTTCGTTCGACCATCAACCAAAGAACCCTAGGGTTCTTTGGTCGAATTCGTCCAAGAGGGAGAAGGGAAGAAAAGGTTTTCCCAAAACATACCTTGTTGATTGCTTAAGATAGATCCACTGATGATGAACAAACCAAGCGATCTTCTAGTTGCTCTAAGCAAAGAACTTGTTCTTCGAAACTCGAAGAACACGAAGAACGAACGAAGAACACGAAGAACACAAAACTTGTGTTCTTCCCTTGATCTTAGTTCGGCCGAAAATAGGAGAGGGAGGGAGGGAATTTTCGTGGCTTATGTTAAGTGTTAAGGGGTTTAGGGTTTACCCTAAGCCTCTTATTTATATAGAAATAAGTTACGCTTTGAACCCTTCTAGTTTAATTAATATTAGAACTTTAATTAAACTTCCTTTTAACACTTCCATCCCTTATAGTTTAACTAGTTTATTATTGTTGCACTTAACTACTAAATGTCTAGTATTAATACACTAATAATTCGGTACCCATATACACGAATTATATACTTGTATTTATACTTCTAATAGTTAATTATATAATAACCTTTATATAATTTATACAACAATATTATCCAATTACTATATGATTTAATTGCTTTAAATCATATCATGGATAACCTTTAATTAACACATTGTATATTTACTCAACTAGTAAATGTACAACTACTTGTATTAATTAGTTAGTTAAACTAATCTAGTAATAAGTTAAACTTAACTTAATACTTAACTGATTCATAATGACTATTATGAATCATTCCTCTTCGTAGTATCATTGCTTATCTTGCTCGTATTACATGTACTCACCGGTGTGACCCTTAAGTGTTTCGTAGGCATGGATGTATCATCATAGGTTGACTGACTGTGCACACAATTCCTTCACTCCATACTACCAGTCATGTGTCTTGAGCAGCCACTATCTAGATACCATTTTCTGTCACCCTGCACAAGACACAAATAATAAGTTAGTTCTTTTTAGGAACCCATTTTTGAATGGGACCTTTGGTAGGAAAAACAGGGTTTGGTTTGTACTCTTTTGGAGGAGAGGTCAGTATCACTTCAGAAATAACCTTTGAGGTTTTCTTTGGTGATACCGACTTAGTTTCTCTCCTTTTCTTTGGTACTGAGTACCTAGGACTTGAGAGATCAGTCCAGCATTCATCTCCTTTGTGACCAGTATGATGACATCGATAACATTTTCTAGGTCTGTTTCGAAAAATATTTTGATAGGGAACTTTTGAAAATTGTTTAATTGTTTGTTGATCAGTATTAGTGAATTTTGCAAACTTTTGACTCAAAATTTTGATCTGATCACCAATAGATTTTAAAATGTTATTTTTGTCATTTTTTAATGGAGTTTTAATTGTATTTTTGACAGATTTTGGAGGAGATGATTCTGGTGTTTTAATTTTATTTTGCATAGAAGTCTTTTTATCAATGGACTTCTTGTTTGTGACACTTGAAGATCCTGTTGAAGTTGTTTTCTTTTTATCATGTTTTAGAATGACAACTTGAACAAGTTCTTTAGATTATTGAGTAGTTGACTTTGCTGTTCCTGTGAATTCAGTATTAGTTAAAACAGTTTGAGTAGCATTAATTTTCTTTTCTGTATTCTCAGGTTCTTTATATATCTCAAACGTAGTAGTGTTAAATAAAACTTCAAATGGAGGAACAGCAGAAATGTCACACTGTAATATTTCGAGGTCAGTATCAAGAATTTCTCTTTCAGGAAATTCAATACTGAGCTCTTGTAGTTCAGTATAGCACTTAGAACAGATGGAAGGACCATTTGGTTTTTCAAAAGTGATTTTATCCTCATCATCTGTTTCAGTTTGACATCCTATTTCACAAAAAGTTTTTGCTTTTACAAACTGAATAGGGTTCATATCCGGAAACTCTTCAAATAAATCAGCAAAATTATTTCTATTTTTTAATTGAGGATCAACACCAAGTGCAGCCCTTACATTTTCTGGAAATTGTTGATTTAGACATTTATTTAGTTTAATAGATGCATTTCCCCAAGATTTACACTGATTTTCAAATTTTTCTTTTTCCAGTTTGTGTAAATGAGCTTTATCAGCTAATCTTTGGTTAATGTCTTGTAAGTTTAAAAAATCTAATTCTAAATCTTTAAATTTCGCTAATTTATCTAAATGTTCATTATTTACCCTTTCAAGTTCATGAATTGTTAATTTTAATGCTTTTTCTCTCTGTACTAAAGTTTTAAGATCAACAATCATATACTCAAAAATCTTTTCTTTTTCATTATCTGAATAAGTTTGAAAGGAACTCACCTTGTACAACTGAGTGGAATCCCAATCAGTATGGACACTCATTTTCTCAGCTTCTTTGATATCTCTCTCAAAGGAGCTCTTCAAATCTTCTTCAGTAAAAGCCATAAAGGCTTTGTTCTCAATTTCTTCCTCATCATCACTTATTTCCTCATCCATCCAAGCCTCTGAGTAAAGTGCTTGATGAGGTGCACCATTCCCTGCTGCATTCTTCCCCTTGCTCCAGTTCTTGAGTTTAACATACTTGTCTCGATACCTTTTAGCTCGGTATGCAATCTTGTCATTCTGATCAGTTTCAGTTGACTTGGTATGACAATTCGCAGCAATGTGCCCAGGCTTTCCACACCTATAGCAGAGACCTGATCTTGGGTCAGTATTGGAAGAGCTAACACCAAGCCTCTTCTTTTTCAACTGATCCAGCTTCAAGGACATAAGAGCCATTTGTGTTTCAAGCTCTTCCGCCTCAGCATCAGCAAGATCAACTTCTGGTTCTTCAGGTTCGGTTACAGTATATGCCTGTTGCACAACTAGAGCCATACCAGTGGAAGACTTGTCAGTTTTCTTCCAGTTGATCAGTCTTGCAGCATTATTCTCTTCATGATTCAACATTAATCCATACAAAGTTTGAAGAGTGTATGACTCAATGTTGTTAGCAGCATTGACAGAATTTGTCATGTCAAGAAACTGTTGAGGAAGACTATCCAAGAACTTTTGAACAAGCTCTCATTCTTCCTTTACAATCCCTACACTGATTAAATCATGGACAACAGTATTGAAACTGTTGTAGAGAGTAGTAATGTCTTCATTTGGACTAGAAAAGAAGTTTTCATACTTCCTTCTCATATTCCTTTTCCTCTGCAACTTCACCTTGGGTGTGCCTTCATAAGTGATTGATAGACTATCCCACATAGCCTTTGCTGTTGGCAATTTCATAATTGCATTAAGTATTTCTTTGGTAACAGCATTACCAATCACTCCCTTAGCTCTTGAGTCTAGACTGAATAACTGACGGTCAGTATCAGTCCAGGTGTGCTTCAGTTTAGGAACTGTTCTTGTGCTCTCAGGAGCATCATCAGTAGCAGCAACGGGTTCCACAGTTTGTGGGATGATAGGACCATCATTTAGCACAGTAAGCATCTCATGATGAATGGATTCAAGATACCACTGAGCCTTAAGCTTCCATTGGTGAAAGTATTTTCCATCAAAAATGGGCACTCCCTTACCAGACATTACTGGGGCAACGATTGTAGACATTTTGGATTTTTGAGTAGTGGAAGGATAAGTATAAGGAATGGCTGCCAGGGTTAAAAGATCGACTAAATAAGAGTTAATTTAGCCTGCTCTGATACCAGTTGTTAGGTCACAACAACCATGGTTAGTTTGATAATTGTTAGGATTAATAATTTACTTAAGACAATTAAGGTGATTAACACAGTAATTTAGTCAAACGTATATTATTCCACAAAGTGTGGCTTGTAGTGGAAATACAAGACCACTTGAACAATTACAAAGATAGATATGTGAATGTGTAAATTGGTGTATACTCCTTTGCAAGATGATCTCTATTTATAATGTTATAGAGATCTTACATAATTGGCAAAGGAGTAACCGAAGGACTAACTAAATGAAATGACTAAGATCAAGGGATTTGATCTTAGTCCGTTACTATACTGACTGTGAGTCAGTCCTTCTACTCGGTATTGGTTTTCCAATACCGAGTGCTAATACTGAGTGGCCAGTATTGGCCAAACTCAGTATCACTTCAAACTTAGCTATTTTAATCTACATTTTAATCTAAGCTATTCTAGATTGTTTTGTTATCCTAAGATTCATACAAGAGGCAAGGCTTTTTGCCTTAACAAGACTATTAACGTGGAAGAGTCGATGGGAATTCATCCCAACTGCCCCTCAATCCACACCTCATGATCGGGAGTCGCTCGTATCATCACATCATCTCAATATCATCATAACTCAACAGTTATGCTAATCAAAGCACATGGCTATCTCATCTATCATCAAACAAGTTAGTTATCTAATAATAACTATATATAACTAGTTCAACACAGTGTGAACGTACCTGTATGCTCACATAGACCCAATCATAAGCAGCCCACATCTACTTCTACATATATGAACCCTATGAGGTTCACACTTACTTATTTCATAAGATACATTTCTTATTTATTGATATCATGATACTTTTATCTTTTATTTGACTATAATACATATTTATTACTAGTCATACCATACATCCATATTTTTACATAATCGTTCTTCACTTTTATTAGTATAATTTACTAATAAATATTCATTACTATAAAATCATCGCTACTTACTTTAGTTTGTCATATTTACCTTTGAAATCATCAATTATACTAGACATAGTCTAGTATCACATTATACCTACTTACTTATCTTTTAAGTCACTATCTTTATCAAAATATTTATTAATAAAGACCCATAAAATTATCATATATGTTTTCAAAAGCTCTTTGCTATGTACTCAGTTTAAAAGTCTCATGTACTCACCTTAGCGATAGCTAAATCCATATCGTGTTCATCAACACGAATCCTTGCTTCCCGCCTTTGGAATATCTCCAACTTTTAGGTCCTTGCAACCTATCAACATAATAATCACAATTCTAGTTATCATCCATAACTAGATAACACATAATTTCTATTATCATCTTTAACCACCAAGTTCATCCAACTTGGTGGAAATCCCAAGATCTTAGTTCCAAGGTTTCACCAACGAAACTCAAATCCAACCACAACCCAAGGTCGACATCATTAGTCTCCAATATTAGTCTCATAACACTAATTAGTCTCCAACACCCTTTCCCCCCAGATTTTGGTGACATTCAAAACCCTAGGTTTAACCAATCTTAAGATTCTTACAAATCTTAAGCATACACTTCTTTTCTTTGTTAAAATACCATCTATTAAGTGTATACAACCTTTATTTTACCATTTAAGAAAACCCCAAGAACTAGGGTTCGAGATCCATGCTTTTACTTCCATGGATCTAAAGTAATAAACATCAAGGAGTGAAGATTTACCTTAATCTTCAACAATAGAAGAAAAATCAGTTGATTCGGACCCCAAAATCGGCTTCGAATGACCTTTTCCACTCAAAATATGTATAAGAACTTAGAGAGAGAGTTGGGGTTTCCAGTTTGGCACTTAATGGCCAAAAACCCGTATTTAAGGTGTTCCAGACGAAAATCAACAGTAACTGATCAGCATTAAGTGGGTCAGCACTAACGGAGTCAGCATTAACAGAATCAACACTAACTGATCAGCACTAACGGAATCAACACTAACGGAATCAGCACTAACTGATCAGCACTAATTGATCAGCACTAACGGAATCAGCACTAACTGATCAGCACTAACGGAATCAACGCTAACGGAATCAACACTAACGGAATCAACACTAACGGAATCAGCACTAACAAGATGACGATAAAGAACCGATATCCTTTGCCGAGGATAGATGATTTATTTGATCAACTTCAAGGAGCCGATTATTTTTCCAAGATTGATTTGAGATCGGGTTACCATCAAGATCGTGTTAAAGAAGGTGACACCGAGAAGACGGCCTTTAGAACTCGTTATGGGCATTATGAATTTTTAGTTATGTCATTCGGTTTGACGAATGCCCCGGCTATTTTTATGGATCTCATGAATAGGGTTTGTAAACCTTTTCTCGATAAATTTCTCATAGTATTTATTGATGACATTCTTATTTTCTCCAAAACCGAAGAAGAACATGAAGAACATTTAAGGCAAACTCTAGAAGTTTTGAAGCGAGAAAAATTGTATGCTAAGTTCTCAAAGTGTGAATTTTGGTTGCGGGAAGTTCAATTCTTAGGTCATGTGGTATCTCGAAGCGGGATAAAAGTTGACCCGTCTAAGATCGAGGCGGTGAAGAATTGGGAAGCACCGAAGACCCCGACCGAAGTTAGAAGTTTTCTTGGGTTAGCCGGTTATTACCGAAGGTTTATTGAAGATTTTTCCCGAGTGGCGGTTCCACTCACAAGACTAACGAGAAAAGATGTGAAGTTTGAATGGGGGAAAAAGCAACAGGATGCTTTTGCCTTGTTGAAAGAGAAATTGTGCAATGCACCGATCCTCACTCTACCCGACGGTATGGAAGATTTCGTAGTGTATAGTGACGCCTCGAATAAAGGTCTCGGTTGTGTTTTAATGCAAAGAGGTAAGGTGATAGCTTATGCTTACAGACAATTGAAGAATGCGGAAGAAAGGTATACAACACACGATTTAGAGTTGGCGGCGATCATTTTTGCCTTGAAGATTTGGAGGCATTACTTGTACGGTACAAGGTGTATTTTGTACACGGATCACAAAAGTCTCAAGTATGTGTTCACACAAAAAGACTTGAATATGAGACAAAGAAGGTGGATCGAGTTGATTAATGACTATGATTGCGAGATCGTTTATCATGAAGGAAAGGCTAACGTGGTAGCCGACGCCTTGAGTATAGGCAAGAGAGGTTGGGAAAGGACCAAGTATTTGAGGAAAATGATCAAGGGCTAAAAACCGTGAATGGCCGGATTTGGGTTCCGAAAAGTGTTAGTTATTTGTCTAAGTATTAACTCCTCTATAGTTATTACCCGGACATTGATATCAGCTGTTAGTATCAGCTGATATAACTCTCAGTGCATAGTCTTCTAGTTTTGAGCGATTTAAAGTGTCATTTCAAGTATAGAGTTTTAGTTAGTGTGTACTATCTATTTCCGCAAACTCTGTACTGTATTAAGTTGTTTTAATAAACTCTTAATCATTGAAATCTTGTTGTTCATTATATTATCTTCGTAAATCAGTCTTAACGCAACACGTTAGTGTTGTTGGGATCCAACACCTCTTCTTCTCCTTATGGCGACCTGAAATACTATCCAGCTCATCCCGATCAATTTCGTTCTTAATTTCGAATTCTCCTTGTTTATCATGGTGATGGTGATGGCGATGGCCGTACTTGTGCTTGAACTTCAACCACTTCCTCGGGACCTGATCGCCGAGCGATTCCAGCTCGAAACTAATGGTTTTGTCCGATAAGATCACGTCGTTACCGTATGACAGCTTGCTCCGAGGGATCATCACCGTCTTATGAAACTTCCGGCATGGATGACGTCGGACGAACCTCACTGGAATCCGACTAGTCTTATCGTAAAAGTGACGGTTGATATGATTTGATCTAGCAAGCCTCTTACGCGCCATCGGATCAATCGAGCTAACGACGAACGTTTGAATATCCGGCAACCGATCGTTAGCGTTTGTTTCGATTAAGTCCGATTTCAATTTGTCGGTCGGGAGAGCGATCTGAATCGGCGACAGGGATAGCTTCCATTGAATACTTGGATTCATCATCAGTCGGGATGGAGATCGGATTAAACTCGATACGAGCGGTGGAGACGGCCAATAACAAGAACGTGAAGATGGTGAAAACGGCGATCCTTTTCTCCATGGTCATCGAGATCATCTGTGTTAATGTTTGTGTGCGAATGTGTGAGACATTAAAAGGAAAGAGGAAAGAGGAAGGAGATAGTGAGGGTAAAATTGTTGATTGAAAAAAGTTAACAACAAATTTTAACGGATGTTAGTATTAGGGACCAAAACCAATACGAAGTGTAAACCACAGTGACCACGGGTGTAATTACTGAGACTTAGGGACCAAATCCAAAACATTGTGTATACCACAGGGACCATTCGTGTAATTTACTCTAAAAACTTGTACACTAAACAAATTACTCGTGCATTGAGGTATTATTTTTCATGAACACAAATGCAAGTTTCTAATGCGTATAAATTATAATAATTTTTTAAAATAGTCGTTGAGACTATCGTTAACAAAATCATACTATTATTATTTCTTACTAGTAGGATATTAGTGTTGCGTGTGGGTAATGCATCAGAGAATGTGGACAGTGTGGTGGTTTGGACGACTATGATGTCCGGAAATGACAAGTATGGATGAATTTGTAGATAATGGTGGATGGTGGTCGTGGTAGTGATGTTGGGTGGTGGTAGTCGCGTTGGTGGTGGTAGTAGTGTGGTGGTGGTTGGTTGTGGTGATGAGTGGTGGTTATAATTTCAAGTTTATAAATTTTTAATAAATTAATAAAGATAATAAGATAATGAATAAATTAGTTAGCTCATTTAGTTAGGACATTGTGTTGATATAATAGATGTCATATGTTCAAGTTTTGCATATTTTGTATTAAACACAAATCTTTATATCTTTATATATAATAAAATAAAGCATATTTGAAATCTCGCCACGTCACTCTTTCCACGTCATAATGACGTCATAATTTGTTGCCACGTAGTTGCCATGTAAGATGCCAGCTCATAATATTTTGATCTTTTTTATTTTTTTAAAATAGAAATTTAAATATGGAAATGGTTATGATTCGATGATTAATTTGTGATCTCTTAAAAAAGATTATGATTCTGCAGAATCACCTAATTCTGCAGAATCACCTAATTCTGGTTATCTTATTGTAATTCATTAAGTTCCACTTCTTTTAAGAAGTCTTTTATGGGAGATAAATTATTTCTTAAAATTTCAACGGTTATGTGAGGTTAACATTCCGGATTTTCTACTTCTGCATACCACGTCTGCATCATCCATCCCAACCTATTTTTACAGTTGTGCTTCAATCTCTTCTCGTCATTTCAGGCGGTGATTTTTGAAGTAGTTATTGTAACACCCTAAAATTTACAAGATTTTAAAAAATTTTGTGTGCAAGATTATAATAAAAAAGGTCCCATAAATAATTCCCAAAATAATTATTTGATATAAAAATGTATTTAATGCGGAAAAGTCTTAAATAAATTCGGAGTCTTAAAAATAATAAAAACGTTCCACATCAGCACTCAGAAATAGTACAGCAGCCAACCGTCCACCTTCTCTTTTCCTTTGCTAGTACCTGAAAATGGGAGGGAGATTTTGGGTCAGCGGGGAAGCTGAGTGAATAATCTCAAAATGTAAACAACTACAACATACAATACATGAGGGCACACAAGTGAACTCCTACTCATTTGCTACTCAGTTAATTTCTCAGTTTTTGTATCTTTTAAATTTATATAGCGCGCTTGTGTAAATCGAGTCGAGAGATCAACCTCGCCTCTCCTTACACTAAAATGCCACTCAGGCTACCACACAGAATTTCCACACAGAATTACCACTCAGATTTATTAATTATTTTTATGTTTTCAACTCATAACATAAACCACACAGATAGCCCTGTCACATAGTAGCACAAAATGACTCGGTACCGGCTCAAATACTCGGCACGTCTGTCTCAGATCAGTGATAGATAAAACAGCCACTCAGATACTCAGATAACAGGTCAATCACACCGACAGTAAAATAGATCAAAACAGTTAACCACATAAGTCATGCACGTATCGTTATAACTGAATACACGGTGAGAATACTCACCTCGAATAACCGTAAGCTCCTAAATATCCTCGGTACTGAAGAGCGTCTCTAACCGGTCCTAGAAGGTCCTACAATGTACAAGGAAGCTCGGGTTAGGATTAGGCTCAAAGGTTGCTTCAGCAGAAACTAAACAGCACTCAGCACTTTCGCGGGAACGGCTATAGCTCTCAAACCGCTCACTAGATATTATTCAAATTTTTACAGTAGCTAAATGACTCAGAGGACTACAATTTTACAGAAGACTTCGGAAGCTAGATCCAAACGGAAAAGGCTCAAAACAGGCTCACGAGACAGAATAGCTGAACCGAAAACTATCCAGCGAAGGTTTACTAAAACAACAATAACTTTTATACCGTGAATCAGATTAACGAGCCGTCAGCGTCGTTGGAAAGAGGGCTCAGAAACCTAGAAACCAACACGGGCCAAAAATCCAGAAACGTATCTTAAGTGTGACAAAAACGGACTGAAACCCAGACTACAGTTTCTGCCTAAAATCCAGCATGACGTTAAAAATCCGTTTTAATTCCCGACATCAACCCGTTTACTCCCGAGACCCCCGACAGCCCCAAAAATAACTTTTTATCACGGGAGTTTATATTCACATCATCTCATTAAATTTGTTGAAGAAAACTATTTGGTTTAGGAAACCAAGAACCCTACGGGTTCGGTTTCCGGTTATTAAATCGTGTAGCTAAAACAACAACGGTTTTTACCCAACCCGGAACCGACACCCACTACATTTTAGCGGCCCAAAGCTCACATATACATCTGCAAGTTTAACCAAAAACAAGGACTGGACATATAGAATCCACAATGACAAAACGAAACCGATACAAACAACCAAGCTCTCATACCCAAGACCCGACCAATAATCAATCAGAATTCAAACCCGCAGCCCTTAATAATTCCTCAGAAACAAGTTAGTCAAGGGATTGAATCAGAAATCTAACGAGCAGGAACCACAACACCAAAACAAAAGAAAATTACCGAATTTCTGAGCTCTCCGTCTTGACCACGATCGGGAATTACTTCGGCTTGCTGGAACTAAAACACGACAGGTTTGAGTTTCCCCCTCTCCTGCTCAATTCTCTGCTTTATCGGAGATCACCGGAAACAAAGATACATCACTAATTAGAACATATGGTTCGGATGGAAAGAAAAGAACCGGAAGAGAAAGAACATCTCACCGAAGAACATCCTACGCAAATCTGCTCGAAAATTTCACTATTCAATCCGACATCTGCTCACTCGAATTAATACTCCTCGATCCTGATTTCTTCTGCCCAAACTCGAATCAAAACAATAGAGTGAGTGCTCGTATAAAGGAAGCGATTGCAAGAACAAATAGCCGGAATCAAAGAGAGTTTATTACCTTGGATTTGTTTCTGCTCGATCATGGTGGAACGGAAGAAGAAGATTGGGAGATGGTGACTGCCTCACGAATTTGATGAGGAGAAAGGCAGTGTCGGCAATTAGGGTATAGGGGTAAAGGCTCATGGAAATTACTTAACGTTAAAGAGTAGGCCAGGCTTTAAGACTAAATTATGAAGTTTAATAATGACCAGACTTGGGCCACTAATCTGCAATGCCACCTTCTCGTTAGTAGGCCACAAGCTTTAATTTATTCACCCCAAAAACAAGGCTGACTTTATTACAACAACCTACAAACCGGAAACAAGAGTAGAGGCAACCCGGCTCGCTATCTCGGGCCAGACTAGGAAAACGGAACTCCTTGGGTTCGAATTAATGAAACCGAATTGGGGAGGCCTTGGCTAAGAGGCCGGCCTCCTAATGACTCACGTATAATCACATACCAACTTGTTGGGCTCGGGAATTTAATAGTCACGTAGATATGGTACTCGACACTCATCAGGAGATATGTTAGCCTCGGGATTATAATGTGGTATAAAGATAATTCTCAAATTATCTAAACGGTATTATAAACAACACTCTAGTTATTATTAGTCAATCCTCATGATTAATTAAGCGCGAATCAAATGACACTCTTGTCATTAAATGAAATACGACACATTTAAAGTTCTCAAATTAAACACACATTAAAGCACATATATCCCATATAAATCTCAAATAAATAAATACCACATAATTTATTTAGTAAAAGTGAATAATTTAATTACAATAATTTTTAGGGCGTTACAGTTATGGTTGAACTGTTTTCACCCTAGCTTATATTCGGGGAAGACGTTCACACGCTTATGTCCATGTAATGTGTAAGTAGTTAATTTTTTATTTTTGAATCAGGGTTCGTCATGATGTTGCTATTGGTAATCATATTGGGGAATTTTCGATTTATAATTTTCATCATGATGTTACTATTGGTAGTTAAAATTCTCCACAGTGTTCAACAACATCATCAAATATGCAAATTAATTTATGATTTTCTTAATACTGAAAATTATAATGTTATATCCCAAAAAATTATTATCTTATTATTTTATCGAGTTTTTCAATTTTTACATTGGCCCAAATCGGGACGGGATAGATTTATTATTTTAGAGAGTTTATTAATTTACTCACTATTACTTTAAAGTGTTTCTACTGTATGCGGTAGATTTTATATTCTCACCATGTATATTTCCATCATTCTTACTTGGTTTAAACAATGCATATATTATGAAAAGATTATGCAAAACCTAATTCACATTCAATCCCTACAGGCGGCATCATAGTTACGAACTTTTTATTTCCACTGAATTTGTCTTTGAATTTGAAGGGGCAGCAATGTAAGAACTTTTAGTTTCACATTATTTGTTTGTTTAATCTTTTGCTTATTGTTTGTATTATTTTTCACAACTCAATGTTCTCTAATTTTAATTTATAAAAATACATAATATAGTTCGGGAATTAATTGTTTGTTACTTATTTTAAGATTTACTTATAATTATGATTTAAGAAAGTGTTTTTTTTCCTGTCTTTACAGTTGATATTCTGAAAATATATGAGGATATTTGTTTTATTATGAAATTATTTCAAAACTACATTTTTTCAGATGATTGGAATATTCTTAAAAGAGTAAAAATTATGAAAATTTATATAAGTCACCCGTGATTTATCACGGGTTATAGGCTAGTATGTTCGATAATAGAAAACATGTTGATCGAAAATTAAGTACCGCCAATTCTAAAAAAATTCACACATATTATATATAATACTAGTAAAATGATTTATCTATCAGATAACACTCCGCGTTATGTTTATTTTTCTTAATTAATTATACGTCAATATGTATATCTAGTTATCTACCCAGTTTTGACTTGAGTGAACATCACAACGGTTGACAAATACTCTCTATCATTTGAGTCAAAATTTTCAATTTCCTATATAATTTAAGACAATTTTTTATTGGATTCTCCGTTTAAATCTTAAGAAAAAACAATCTCTATTGTTGAATTTAACATTTTGTTAGTTGTTACAAATATTTTTTCGTAAACCTATGGAGTAGAGTTAAATATTTTTGCATGCCTTGGTTTTTATAAGTATTAATCATTTTGACAACTTGCTTAATATAATTATTTCCATTGTTAAACAAGGTACTGTTATTCATTTTTATACGACTTATCATGTATTTAAAAGTAGGCACATCCTTTAATGGACACACATGTAGGGTTCGTTGGCCACATGTAATGCATTTTGATGAGTCCGGTTTATTTGGTACCTCACCAAGTAATTGAAAAAATACAGTTACAATCAAATATTTACTTTCTAATATATGGATATAATTAAACTTAAATGAAAAACAAATGTGCACTTTTAAATTATTTATGTGTAAACAATTGATATATATATATATATATATATATATATATATATATATATATATATATATATATATATATATATATATATATATATATATATATATATATATATATATTAGCAATGAAACAAATTTGATGTAAGCATATCATAAAACCTATTCATAAATATAGTACATGTTTGGTGAAGCAAAACATGATAAAAAGACCCCCACCACATGCTAACACATGTTGAGATAGGATAAAACTCTACAACCAAATACTCACAATAATAATCAAATGTATAATCAAACTAAGGGTGGGGAGTATCTGTTTGAAGCTCAACAAGTAGCTCATATTAGACCATGCATAACTAAAAGGTACTCCCTCCGTCCCACTTTAATTGTCCACTACAAAAAAGCACACAGTTTAAGAAAAGTACATTAATTATATAATGTCACCAATCAAATTTTCTCTTTCACACTTAAATGTTTTTTGATTGGTTGAAATTTAGGAAATGACACTCTTTGTGGGACAAACTAAAATAGTATACTGGACATTTAAAATGGGACGGAGGGAGTAGTAATTTTTATACCACATATTCCTATAACTAAATTATGTTTGATCGCTATTATTACATTACTTTTTTTCTCTTCAAACAAAACATATGATAAATCTCAATCAAATCCACATACATCGATAAATCCTTTCCTTTGTGAAATTGGGAGGCCTAGTCTTACATTTTGCACACATTTAAAATTTTGAAACAATGACCTTTTCATAAAGGAAAATACTAATGACAGCCCTAATCCTAAGGGATGTCATTAAGAAGATAAAATACACAAAAGACAACCCTTGAATTTTAGGAATATTATTTTTTTAATTAATGTACAAATTTTTTATGCATGTTAGTGACAACCCTAAGGACTGTTATTAGCAAAACTCTTAAAAAAAAAATCTCATTTACTTCTTTCTGGTTCAGTCATCATCATTACCAATTTAGTAAATTTTTAAATTACAAGAACACCCCTAGGCCCTAGTTGACTAAGTTTGTCAACTTTCACTAAAACAAAGCCTGTGAAGCCTAAATTTATGTCATTTTCATTGGTTTTTGCGAGTACAACACCCACAAACACTATTACCCGGTTACCCCAGTCCCCTTGCAATGGACAAAATGGCCTTTGTATTTTTAGAAATAACAAACTGATATTTCAGAAATTAATTATAATAAATACTTTTAGATCGAATCTAAAAGAAATCAAAAAACAAGATCCAACAACATGTATAAAGTTGCAATATCCTAGTGCTTATGTTCTACTGGTAAAACTTAATGCTTGTAATATATGCGATTAAGCTCTTATGATGACTATTTGATAAATATTTACCTAAATAAAAAGTGAAATGTGACCCTCTATCAAATCATTTGGAAACTTATAAGAGTTTAGATACTCAAAATCAGTTAGATCCCAATATCGATTTGGGCCATAAGTTGGCTTTGTAGTATTTTCTGTTAAACCAAATAAGTCCAAATAGAAACAATAAAAAACAAAATAAATAAAATATATTCGAGAAAGAAATAAAATAAAATATAAGAGTGGAAGTGTCCTACAAGTATCCAATGGACAAAGGCACCCATGCGTAGGTTAGCTGTATGCACAATCATGACACCTCTAACTGAATTACAAACCACAGTGGACCTATAGACCCTTTAATGCGCCTCTTGCTTAACCTACGCCTCGTGCTTAACCTACGCTTCCATTTCTCTCATTCTGACACAAACACTTTCTCACACAGCACAAATACACACTAGTTTTACTTGCAGCAGTGAAATTAATGGATCTCTTCTCTCCACTCATACATCTTTATCGTCGTTGTCTGCAAGCTTAATTGCGCTGTACCTACACTCTCTGATCCACAATTTACTCTACAAAATCCTGCTCTATGTCATATTATAATTGCAAAATCTCCGGTGCTTTCATCGCCGCAGCTGTTGTTGTATTGATCTCCGATCGGGTGCCGGCGTGCTTCTCGCCATTGCTGCTCGTGTTCAGAACAGGTATTGTTTAGAGATCTTCCTATTTGGTTAGCATTTGATTCATTTTTGCTGTAATTTGGTTGGCGGAAAAGATGAATCCGTTGTGTTGTATTGCTCCGGTGTCGATTGAGAAGGATCGGACGGATTCTCCGTCGTCTGCAGTTGTTAAGCCTCAGTCTGAGTCTCAGTTAGGGTTTGAGAGTTCGGTGAGGAGCGTGAGACCTGCGAGTTTTTCGACCCAGGTTTCGTCTGTCGGTACTGAATCGGACAATGTGTTTCATGAAGCTGAGGATTCCGAGATTGAAGTGAGGGAAAAGGATTCTTCGATTCCGAAATCGATTGTTTTTGGTGGAAATGGAGGTGGTGTTGTGGCCGGAATTTTGTATAAATGGGTGAACTATGGCAAAGGATGGAGATCGAGATGGTTTACATTGGAAGATGGGGTGTTGTCTTACTACAAAACTCATGGACCTGATAAAATCGTGCTCAGTCCAGGGAGAGAGAAAGGATGTAAGGTCATTGGGGAGGAATCGATTAGGTATATGAGGAAATGCAGTAATGGGAGCAATTACAACCGATTTGGTTCAAAACAATGGAAACCATATGGAGAAATACATTTGAAGGTTTCATTACTTTCGTATCTTACTATAATTGCTATTTCATATAGATTTTTGCACTTTCATAGATCAGTACTAGAAAAAAAATGTTTAATTTATAATATTGCAGAGTCAAATATACATTAACCTAACAATTGCAGTTTCTAACAATGCACAAAGAGAAAATAAATTAACTTCAATTTGCTAGAGTGATTACAAAATTGATCCAAAAGATGGCAATACTATCATCTGCTCGACATAATCTAGTGTTCTTTTTTTTATTCTTCATTTTAGCAATTATAACTGTTAGGTTGTAACAAAAGGACAAGCATAATGGGATGTGTTGTGCAATTGTCGGTGTGAAGTGTACTTGTTTTAACTAATTTACCATGACATTGCTACCATATAAACAGGGAGAACAGGACATTTGGTTAGGTGGCAATTTAAGAATTTTGTTATTTGGACTTTATGGAACACCTAAAGATTCTCTTTAGCTTTTAAACAAAATAGATATGGCAGTTACTTGATTGTTCTGATCTCTGAAACAGTCACTGTGTACTTTAAATGGAAAGATTTTGTTTTCATGCTGAATTTAAGAAGTTTGTAGAATGATTCCCTAAACGGGCTAACTTTTATGTGCTGACTAGACCTAATCGAGCCCGTATGATGTACAGGTGTCATCTGTAAGAGCAAGCAAGTCAGATGACAAAAGACTATCGATATTTTCTGGAACAAAAACTCTTCATTTAAGATGCATTTCTAGAGAAGATAGAGGTGCATGGATTGAATCCCTTTTAGCTGCTAAGGATAAATTCCCAAGATTGTCTACAGGGGATCTTGTTCCAACTGAAAACATGGTTATTTCAACTGAAAAATTAAGGTCAAGATTATCACAAGAAGGAATTACAGAGGAAATCATAAAAGATTGTGAGTCAATTATGTTGACCGAACTCTCTGCCCTGCAAAACCAAATGAAGGCTCTTCAACTTAAACATATTGTTCTCCTAGACACGTTAAGACAGTTAGAGGTATGATTTTATTTTTTATTTATTTTATGATGAAAGATATACAACAAATCTTGCATTGATTGTGTAAATCTCTGATTTTTAGACCGAAAAAATCGAGCTGGAAACAACTGTGGTTGATGAAACAAAAGAGCGGGATTCTTCTTGTGGACAAGATAGAAGATTCAGTGGTAAGCAAGTTTTTTTTAAGTTTATATTCTCATTGACTAGGTTAGAGAAATACACGTTGCTATACACACACACACACACACACACACACACTAACTTACTTATTTTACAAAAATGCTTTTAATTACTGGTAATAAATGGAATTATTTTATGGCCAAATACATTTTACTACCCTGAACTTGGCTGACTAGATATTCTACTACCTTGAACTTGACAAAATGGTCGATTTAGTACCCTGACTCATTAATTTGACAGCATTTTCTTACTTGAATTACTTTCTTTGGAGTTTTTGACGAGCTAAAAAATATACATTCGTCTCAATATCTTGATACTACAAGCAAATCACGTGAGAAAACAAGGGTACTAAATCGACCATTTTGTCAAGTTCAGGGTACCATGCTACACCTTTAATAGTTCAGGGTACTAAAATGCATTTTGATGTTGCAACAGATTTCTATTCCATCTTGTCTGAAGGGAGTGGAAGTGATTCAGATGCAGACAACGAGAGCCGATACGGAGTAGACATTGAATCAGATGAAGAAAACGGGACATTTTTTGACACAAATGAGTTCATGTCAGCTGATGTTTTAAGATGTGCTTCTTATCGCAGTAGAGAAAATAACACATCTAATTCTTTATCAAATGAAAAAGATTTTTTTTTATCTGGTCGGTTACGAGGGGCAGGAACGGAAATTAATATAATTCAGTTTCCTGATATCAAGAGAAGAAGAAGTTTACCGGAACCAAAAGAAAAGGAAAAACCAGTTGGTTTATGGTCTATAATTAAGGATAACATTGGGAAGGATTTGTCTGGTGTTTGTCTACCTGTTTACTTTAATGAACCTTTGTCTTCTTTGCAAAAATGCTTTGAGGATTTGGAGTATTCTTGTTTGGTTGACCGAGCTTTGGAATGGGGAAAGCAGGTCAGGTACTCTCAGCTATGCTTATTATTCATGGCAATTCCTTATATTTACTCCATGAATATTCCTCATTTTTCTTTAAAGTTTAATACTTTAATTAATCTTGTGTATTGTTCGAACTAGAGGTGAAAAAATGGGCGGATCTTGTAAGGTCGGTTGGGTGGTCGGAAACAATTTTTTTTCCAAGATTTCAACTTTTTTTTAAATATAAGATAAATTACAGAAATGGTCCCTGTGGTCTTTCAAATTGAATTCTATGGTTATATCCTTATACTTTTTTTTCGTGATTTTTGTCCATATGATCTTCAAGTTTCTTTTTTGTAATTAAGGTTATAAAAAAAGAAACTAAAAATTAATTAAAAACAATTAGTCTTCTTAAAAATATATATGAATAAGGGTATTTTGGTCATTTCATGTCAAGATGTATAAAAAAAATTGAATTTTGAAGACCAAAGGGACACTTTTTGTAATTTACTCAAAATATAATTAGTGTGGAATATGGTTACAATAGTTATAACATGCCAATGATTATCTGATTTTTTTGAATAAGATGGGTTAGAAGGTTTTATGCATTATATTACACTCTGGGGGACTTTCGACCCGTTCAATTTCAACCCATTAGAGATAAAACATAACCCGCATTGACCCGTATTTGAAGTTCAACTGACATTTAATCTGAATTGATGCAGGGGAATGATTTGATGAGAATACTAAACATTGCAGCTTTTGCTGTTTCTGGTTATGCATCAACTGAAGGCCGCCAATGCAAACCCTTTAATCCTCTCTTAGGGGAGACTTATGAAGCAGATTATCCCGATAAAGGCCTTCGTTTCTTTTCTGAAAAAGTAAATATTAATTCTTTCTCATTAATTATTATTATACACCATTTCTTTTTTACATAACAGCTGGCGAAATGCTAGATTCAGGCATGTTAGGTTGGGTAACTGATCAAAACGGAAATTTTTTTAGTTATTTTTAGGTCCTTTTTTAGCCTTTTTTGGTAAATAGTTAGTTTATTATATTTAATTATTGCAACAATAATCTAATTTTTTTAAATAATATGAGCTCTGAGAAAGTTAATATTCATTCTCATAAATTATTATACACCATTTCTTTTTTACATAACAGCTGGAAAAATGCTAGATTCAGGCATGTTAGGTTGGGTAACTGATCAAAATGGAAATTTTTTTAGTTATTTTTAGGTCCTTTTTTAGCCTTTTTTGGTAAATAGTTAGTTTATTATATTTAATTATTTCAATAATAATCTAATTTTTTTAAATAATATGAGCTCTGAGAAAGTTAATATTCATTCTCATAAATTATTATACACCAATTCTTTTTTACATAACAGCTAGAAAAATGCGATATTCAGGCATGTTAGGTTGGGTAACTGATCAAAACAGAAACTTTTAGTTATTTTCAGGTCCTTTTTAGCCTTTTTTGGTAAATAGTTAGTTTATTAAAGTTATATTATTTCAATAATAATCTAATTTTTAAAATAAAATGAGCTTGGGACTTTTATGCAATAAAAATACATTTTGCGCAACTTTTGACCCGTTTGTAAGTTGATTTTGACCCGCTTATAAGTTCATGTTACTATGTTAGGTTGGTAACTGATCAAAACGGAAAATTTTAGGTTATTTTTAGGTCCTTTTTTAGCCTTTTAGGTAAATAGTTACTGTATTAAAGTATTATCATTTCAATAAAAATATAATTTTTAGATAAAATGAGGTCTGAAAATATTAATATTCATTCTCATTCATTATCATACACCATTTCTTATTTACGTAACAGCTGGCAAAATCCGAGATTCATACATTTTAGATTTTTTGGTTATTTTCAGGCCCTTTTTTAGCCTTTTAGGTAAATATTTGTTTTTTAAAGTTATATTATTTCAATAAAAATCTAAAAATTTTAAATTAAAACCAGCTTGGAACTTTTATGCAATAAAAATACATTCTGGGCCACTTTTGACCCGTTTATAAGTTTAATTTTGACCCGTTTGTATATTTTTAAATCTTTTAAGGTGAGTCACCACCCTATGATAGTTGCCTGTCACTGCGAGGGCAGAGGTTGGAAATTCTGGGCAGATTCAAACCTGAAGGGCAAATTTTGGGGCAGGTCTATACAACTGGACCCCGTGGGTGCCCTAACTCTACAGTTTGAAGATGGTGAAACATTTCAATGGTGCAAAGTAACTACCTCAATTTACAACATCATTCTTGGTAAAATTTACTGTGATCATTATGGTACAATGCGTATAAAGGGTAGTGGTAATTACTCTTGCAAACTCAAGTTCAAAGAACAGTCAATCATTGACCGAAATCCACATCAGGTAATAATAATCTTTTACAAAAAAGTAAAAGTTATATCTTTAGTAGCATCTTCAATGTATCCTTTTCACTATTATATATCAATTAAAATGTAATAATATACTGTATTTTTTTTTTCTTGAATTTTTTAATTTCAGGATTTTTGTACCTGTATTTTCCAATTTCGTTTTACGAAATAAAAAATTAATTTTGTAAGGGTATTTTGGTCATTTTAGGTCAAAATAGACCAAAAAAAGTAATTTTGAAAACCATAGGTACACAAATCACGAAATTATAAAAATACAGGGACAAAATTGTAATATATACACTTGATGTATCTTTTTCACTATTATATATCAATTAAAATGTAATAATATACTTATTTTTTAATTTCAGGATTTTTGTACCTGTATTTTCCAATTTTGTTTTACAAAATAAAAAAATAATTTTGTAAGGGTATTTTGGTCATTTTAGGTCAAAATAGACCAAAAAAAGTAATTTTGAAAACCATAGGTACAAAAATCACGAAATTAAAAAATGCAGGGACAAAATTGTAATGTATACACTTGATGTATCTTTTTCACTATTATATACCAATTAAAATGTAATAATATACTGTATTTTTTTCCTTGAATTTTTTAATTTCAGGATTTTTTCAATTTCATTTTACGACATAAAAAGGATATAAAAAATTAAAAACAATTTAAAAGTCACAAAATAAAAAAAATACAGGGACAAAATTGTAGAATTTCTGTAATTTACTGTTTTTAAAATTACTAAAAATATGATGTTTTCTGTTACTATCTAAAACAAATTTCTTGAATTCATTTTCATTTCATTTACTAGTTTTATACTTTTGTAACTGATAATTTTTTAATTAATGAAATGAAATGCAGGTTCATGGGTTTGTGCATGATAACAGAACAGGAGAAAAAGTAGCAATGTTGATTGGAAAATGGGATGAAGGCATGTATTACGTATTAGGCGATCCAACAACAAAACCAAAAGGATATGATCCAATGACAGAAGCCGTATTACTTTGGGAAAGAGATAAATCTGGTGCTACTAAAACAAGATATAATCTTACACCATTTGCAATATCATTAAATGAAATTACACCTGGACTAAAAGACAAACTGCCTCCAACTGATTCTCGGCTTAGGCCAGATCAACGACATTTGGAGAACGGTGAATATGAACTTGCTAATTCTGAGAAACTCAGACTCGAGCAGTTACAAAGACAGGTACACCACTTTTTTACTGTCCTTTTAAACTTTAAAATAAGCCAGAATTTCTTTTATATCCTTCTAAAATTCGTTAATTATTTCTATATCCTTCAAAGACTCATAAATTATCTCTATATCCTTCCAAACCTTTGAAATTCTCGTTTATGTCCAAAAATCTATTTGGATATTTATTAAAGGGAAAATTGCATATAATAGTAACATACTTTTTAATTTTCAAAAAAAAGCAACAATTTTGCAATTTGGGAAACGTTTTACTCGGAATGACGCTAGTCAGTATTTTATAGGAGGAGATGAAGAAGGGGTCGACATGGAAGAACTGTTTAAGAATTATTGCTCAAATCAGTTTAAGCTTAATTGGAATAAAATTAGAAAAATTAAATAACCAGCTACGTCATTTCGTGTAAAATGTTTCCCAAATTGCAAAAATTTAAAATTTATAAGTCCGTTGCTATTTTTGATAATCTTGATAGTTCATTGCTAGAATTAGGAATCACCTAATAGTATGTTGCCATTTTATGTAATTTGCCCTTTATTAAATCATTGTAATTGTAATATCAATAATCATTATCATCAAATTCATTTATTTAAATGAATGAATTTGATGATAACTATTATTGATATTGTAATGATGTAATGGATATAAAGGAGACTTTTAATAGTTTGGAAGGATTTGGAGGTAATTAAAAAGTTTAGAAGGGTATATAGATAATTTATGAGTTTTGAAATGATAAAAGAAATTTTCCTTAAAAATAATTTATTATTTATTTATGTAATTATAGGCTAGAAGAGTGCAAGAAAGAGGATGGAGACCAAGGTGGTTCGAAAGGGATGAAGATGGTTGTTTCCGTTATGTTGGTGGATACTGGGAAACAAGAGACAAAAAGGATTGGAATGGAATTCCAGATATATTTGGTCAAACCGTTGACTTACCGGAAGACCAACATTGACCATCACCACAAGAACATTTGGTATAGGTAATGTTGTAGCTATTAAACTCTTGCTATGGTAGCTGGGTTTTTATTTTTATTTTTATTTTATTTTATTTTGTAACAGAGACTGTTGTTTAGTATATATAATTCCTAAAAAGTAATAAAAGGAAATCATGCAAAAACTATATTGTTTCGGAAACTATGTTTGTTAAGTATGATTTACATCAAGAACCACTACTGAATTGGACCGAATCGAGCTATACGGTCACGTGCCCGGGTTTAATTTTCATGCAAAATTGGTTCTCGGTCCGCTTCGGTCCAGTATGAAATCTAAAAGAGTCGAAGAAAATTGGAAAACCTTCTCGGTTCGGTCCAGTATGAAATCTAAAAGAGTCGAAGAAAATTGGAAAACTGTGGTTCTCGGTTCGGTCCAGTCTTCAAGGCGTCATTGGTTCGGTCCTCTGTCCGGCCAAAACCATGAGTTCGGTTTCGAGTGATTTGGTTCGGCCCGGTCCAATATTTTCATGCAAAATCGGTCCGGCCAAAACTATCGTTTTTGTTTTGGCGTGATTCGGTTCAGTTCAGTAATTTATGCAAAATCGGTCTGGCCAAAACCATTGGTTCGGTTTCAAGCGATTTGGTTCGGTCCAATATTTTCATGCAAAATTGGTTCCCGGTCTGCTTTGATCCACTCAAACCGAAAAGAATTGAAGAAAATTGGAAAATTGTGTTTCTCAATTCGCTTCGATACAGTCTGAAAACTGTAAAGAGACAAAGAAAATTGGAAAACTACGGTTATCAATCATATTCTCGGTTCAAAATCAATCATATTCTCAGTTCAAAATCAATCATATTCTCGGTTCAAAATCAATCATATTCTCGGTTCGGTTTTGAGCATTCAATCAACATTAAATTCTTCTCCTTGATTTTTAGTTTCGTGTTATTTTTTCTTCATATTCTGCTGAATACGAACCCGAAAAGTGAGAAATGAAATTATGATTTGATTTCCTGCTATATATAAAAATTTTGCTCATCCACAATCGATAAGTATGCAATGTTATTACCATGAAATTTGTGCGATGATTAACGCAAGATTGGAGAGAAGTAAAAACTTTTTATACTTATATTATACTAAAACACTACGAGTTCATTCCCTAAACAATGTTATAATTGAATTTCTTAACAAATTTAAAAAATGAATTTGTTGTATAGTCATTTACGATTGAAATAAAAATGACGGTCCAGATTGATCGTGGTTCTTAATGATCCAAATGTACGATTAATGATTTCTTGTATTGTTAATTAGCTAACAAGTTATCATGATAATTTGGTAGTTTCTTTAGTATTACGTTTATTATTTCCAAGTATATATTTTATATTATCATTAAATACATATTTTATATCATCTGTGGTTGGTTGTGAAACGTAAGCTAAAGATTCAAGAGCGTAACATGTGATTGTTTAAGAAGAAGAATAAGACCAAAGAGCACGTATTTTGTTTAGACGTTTGAACCGCACGTTTGTTTTTTCTTAGTATATATGGTATTCAGTCATATTTTTTATGTATTAATATATTTACTGAGGTAAAAACTCATTACTAGAAAAACTAAAAATATGTTAGTCGGTACACCAATGTCTAGAATAATTGAAAGTAAAGTAAGTACATAAGACCACATTGGGTCTAATAAACAAACAATTGATCATGACTATATATTCTTGAATGTAGTGTTGTTGGTCTCATTTTCAAATTGCTAGAAAACATGAAAATAGATTCCAATTATAAAAACCAAACCCATGAAACCCTTTTTGATATTACCCACGCACCCACACGTACGTTGAAAACACTCTTCCCAAAGCGCACCTAGAGACACAAATGGTGCACCACTTTAGTATTGGGTGCGACCATGAGTCCTTGTTACATGGACAAACATACAAGGATGGTCTTATGGAATCAATGTCTATAGTTATGGTGTTTTTTATTAAAAAATTATGTTCATAGCACTTTTTCCATTTTTTTTTCTTTTAAAGTACATGTCTATGCTATCTGTTGAAATGTATGGTCCTGTATATTGCATAACTGTGAGTGGAATAATATACCGAAACTATGAGGCTAAAAGCTTTTAAGACACAACATCTTGTCATTTATTTGAGAAAAAAAAAGATGCTAAAAATAATACAATATTAAACAAATATTGACGAAAATTTGGAAGCGGTGAACATTTTTCTAACTTTTACAGGTTCATGCCAATCTTCATTAAAATTTGGAAGAAAAATTTGGATTTCCAATTCTAGTCAACAATTGAAGAAAAAATCAAAAAATAAAATAAAATTTGAGCTTGACAGAACAAAGACATAAGATAGTTTCATTTATGTGTTGGAACTTGGAAGGTAACATAAGAAATGGCTTTTCTTGGCAAAAAGACATCCCTTTCACCTGCTTTTGTAGGCCATCAAAAAGGAACTTTATTTTGATACAAATATTTTTAAACGACATTTATAGATATAACGTGTTATTAGAATGGGGAACACAGCAAAGATTACTTGGTCAGTAGTCTTTATCTATTTTATTTTAAAAATGTATTTTCTTTATCTATTTTATTTTAAAAATGTATTTTCTGTATAAGACATTTTGAAATGGTCGAGCTTATGTTTTGAAAATACGTGACCGAATTGTTACTGTGACCATTGTCTATAAACTTAACTCATTGGATCCTTAGGTCCATGCGTACGCCTTCGTCAGGAAGCACGTCCACAGGAAGAGCTCGTCAAGAACTCAAGAAGCACATCACGGTTGACACGGGCACGTCACGAGCAGGCGTCGGTAGCCTCCCGTCTATCACACGACGAGTAATGCCTCTCGTCAGCAGGCATATGAGGGGATGAGGTGGGGTAGGTTAAGTTTTTTAATATTTTTTTTTAAATGATAATGAGTTAATGATGTGTTGTTGTTGACATAATCTTGTTAGTAACTCATCAGTAGGGAAGAGACTACTGATATGTTTAGTGACGCATTACTGCTAGGAGAGACCTTAGCAACAGTTTATTAAATGACTTAGCACCCCTCCTTATAATATTTTTAAATAATAAAAGTTATGAGTTATATGTTATATGCCGTATTATCACATTTAACATGACAAGGTTAATTACTAATCAATTTAGGTTATTGATAAAATTAGATGTCGTGACTCGTGAGTTCAATTTTTTTTTTTTATAATATATAGGGAGAATAGTTATTACTTAAAGGATTTTTTAAACTTAAATTTTATTGAATTAAATGTATTTCTTAAGGATAAAGGATTTCTATGTGATAGTAAATAAGGAGAATAGTTATTACTTAAAATCATGTGGTCCAGCGGAGCTGCCATCCAATACAACAAAATCGTATCATGGAGTCAGACTGTAACAACACATCCAAAATTACTATTTTGCACCCTCGCTTTGTAAAAGAAGTTGTGTTATATTTGGCTATAGCCCGTGGGTATGGAACAATTTTAGGTGGACATGCACGATAACATTTCATGCTTCATTCACCCTTTGTACTAGGGGGTGGCAATTCGGGGTCGGGTTGACGGGTTCGGGTTCGCAGGTTGACGGGTTAGAAACGTTCAACCCGAAACCGACCTGTTTATATAAACGGGTCAGATATCTCAACCCTAACCTGTTTAACTTCAACCCAAACCTAAGCCATATAACCTATTTAATAAAACATGTTAAACAGGTTATCAGGTCAAACAAGTTAAACATGTCAAAATGTTATTGTTATTACACAAATTCATAACAAAATACTAAACACCAAATTACTAAGTAATATTTTTTATTTTTATCTAACTCTTTATTACGTTTTAACTAGTAAACTATAAATTAAATATAAATATATAGTTTTTAAAATATATTTTATTAATTAAACGGGTTGGCGGGTCGGCCCATTTAAATTTTCATTGACCTGAACCTAACCTGTTTAATAAACGGGTCAACTGACTCAACCCAAGACTGACCCAATTATTTTTTACCTCAACCCAAACCTGTTTATTTTCGTGTCGGTTTCAGGTCGGGTTTCGTGTCGGGTCATAAATTGCCACCCCTACTTTGTACCACTAGAGATCATAGTATTTAAATTAAAGAAAATAATAATAACAACTTAAGAGTTGTTAATAAGAAGTCAAACTAATACTTCCTTCGTATCAAAATAAGTGACACAAATTGACTTACACGTTTTTTGAGGCAAAAGATTAAAGTAGAGGTTAAAATATATTAAAGTACATAGTTAGTGGAGAAGGAGTCCCACTTTCCTTGAATAAAGTGATATTAATGAGTTTTAAAAGTAAAAGTAAGGGTATAAGGGTAATTTCACTTTATTAAAGTGGATAGTTAGTGGGTATGAGTCCCACTATTTTTACCAAATAAGGAAAGTTTTCAAAGTGGGTCACTTATTTTGATACACCCTAAAATGGAAAGTGTGTCACTTATTTTGATACGGAGGAAGTATAAAGACAGCTTCTGAATAATTACACGTTAAAAATTCTCCTATTAACAAGTCGTTCATCGAACTAACCCCTAATCATCGCCCTATGTAAACAACCTTTATGCTACTGTACAAAAAGGTTATGTTGAGCTCGTCGCGAGCTCGGTCATATATTCTAATTGATTGAATGTAGAATCTGATATTCATTAATTTATGTGTTTTTTCTATTACATGTTACTGTTATTAAACGCGAGTTTAGGTTGTAGATCCTAATATTTTAAAGTCTACTTTATCAAACAAACATATTTTCTTTTCGACAAACAGGTTTAAAATCTAATTCCGTTAACCAATCATATCTTCAATCGTCAGAAACTATTGAAAGGAAATCTATTAACTCCATATATTTGTTTTACAATAAAGAAATTCATCGATTTATAACTTACTAGTATAACAAAAAACATTAAATCAACTACATATGGTTTGATAAATGTATCATTAAAATTAAATGTACAATATATTTGCAAAGAATCCAATGAAATGAGTAACACTTAAAAATGAAATGAGAATGTCTAAAAGGGTAATTCCACATGAAAAACATTGGACCGTACATTATATTATTTTTCATATTTGGAAATACACAATCACACATAGCTAAAGATTTTCGCCATTAATGTCCATAGAAGAACTCCAACACCTTTTGTTCCTTTCAAGAGACACACATAAAAACACACACATTCACACACAAATTCACCTTTTTCTGTCTTTTCTGATTTCCCCCACTTTTCACCTTCCGCCGGAAAAAAAACTGTTGCAGAGCCGCTGCCGCCATGGCTGACGCCGGATTTCACCGGCTTCCGCTTACTTTAGATCCCACCGCACAAGAATTCCGACCGATGTTTCCTTACGCCACGACCGCCGCTTTACCGTTAATACCAAACCATATATATTACTCATTTCCTGCACCGGCGCCTGCACCAGTGCCGCCGGCGTTTATGAATTCCGGTTCGTCTCCAGCACTCCCTCCACCGTCAACAGTTCCGACACGTGCACTGCTGTTGAGCTCCGTTTCCACCGACGTGAGTGAGTCATCGGTACGGCGAGAATTGGAAGTGTTCGGCGATGTGAGAGCCGTACAGATGGAACGACTACGAGACGGAATCGTGACCGTTTATTTTTACGATCTCCGGCAAGCGACGGAGGCGTTGAAGGAGATTCAAGGTCAGCACATGCAACAACAGTACCGATTACGGAAACACTTTGACGGACTTTCAATATTATCTCCGTACAGTCCACCTCCACCTCCACTCCCACCACCGGCGCGTGGACTTCTCTCCGGTAGAGCTATCTGGGCCCAGTTTACTTTCCCCGTCGCCGGTGGATTTCCTGACGCTTACAATCAAGGCACAATCGTTGTATTCAACTTGGATTCTGATGTCTCCACCGCTGCCATTAAAGAAGTTTTTGAAGCTTTTGGTAAATTAAGATTATTATTTGGAGTCGTATTTATTTCATTTACCATTTTGGAGCCAAAAATGCATTATGTGATTGCCATTTTTTTGTACAAAATTTAACACGCTTTAAAACCTCTGAATTTTGGCTTTTTTTCTAGTCAGCCAAAAGTCGAATATAAGTAATTTTGTCACTAAATGTTAAGACAAGTTTTATGTGGGGCAAATATTTGGGCATGTTTTGAGTGTGATAGGTCGCTTTCCTGTCTATTTGAAAGACAAATCTTTGATGATGGTGATATTTTTGTAACTATTTTTATGTTCAATACCATATTTCTATTAATTTAAACTAAAATAATGGGTATAGACTAATTCCTTTTGTAGGGTGTGTGAAAGAAATTAAAGATACACCATTAAAGAAAAACCAAAAATTAGTAGAGTTTTACGACACAAGAGATGCGGCGAAAGCCGTCGCCTCAGTCAACGGTCAAGAAGTCAACGGGAAGCAGGTGGTGGTGGAGTTCAGCCGTCACGGTGGTCATAAGCAAAATAAATTAATCCCTATTAATCCGAGGACAATTCATCCGCCACCTGTCGCTCCTTACCGCCCACAACCACCGCCACCAACACCATGCAGCCGCGAGGGTAATAATGTAATTTCACCGCGTGTTGGTTTAAAGAAAACCGGTAAGAATTTGTATAAGCATCAGCCGCCACCGGAGAAACAATCCAGATGGGTGGCTGGCGGTGATGGTGGCCGGAATAAGCTCTGGAAGGAATCACGGTACACCCGAGAAAAAACTGATTTTAGGTTTTTAATCAAAGAAGACGCTGTTATTTCGAGCTTTTGTGATTCACGAACCACTGTAATGATCAAGAACATTCCGAACAAATACAGGTTTCGATCATTAAAATAATTTAAAATCCATAAAAACCTAACCAAAAAATTGAAAATTTGAAATATTGTTTTTGCAGCCAGAAACTGTTGCTAAACATGTTGGACAACCATTGCATTCACTGCAACGAGCAGGTGGCAGAAGATGGTGATAAACAACCGTTATCTTCTTATGATTTTGTGTATCTACCGATCGATTTCGTGTATGTTTTTTCTTATGGGTGTTTAATTATTTAATTGTGAAACTTAATTTATTATTAAGATAAAATAAAATGTGTGATTTTATGCATATTTGGACAGGAATAAATGCAATGTAGGATATGGGTTCGTGAACATGACATCACCGGAGGCAACATGGAGGTTATATAAGTCATTTCACCACCAAAATTGGGAGGTTTTTAACTCCAAGAAAATTTGTGAGGTTTCTTATGCTAGATTGCAGGTATTCTTATTATCTCGATAACTAAAAGTTGTGTATCTATGGACGCTTATTTTAAAACGTCTATTTCTTAAAAGAATGTGATAGGCTTTTTTTTTTCTGCTAAGCAAGTAAAATTGCTATAACATAAACCCTAAAAACGCCCACCTCCTATAACACTTTATAATACAAATCCAATAAACATCTTTAACCAATCACAAAATTATATAATTAACTGTATAATACTAGTTGCAAAGATGTTAAGTGTACGTATAAATCAACTATCTTCTGTTATCCGTTCCAATATTTTCTTATTAAATTTGTTAAAATAGTAAAACTTGATGCATCTTGTAACTTTCAAAGTCTTGCTCGATGTAAAAATGAGCACTTCACTTGTGTCAACTTATTAAGGGATTTCTAATCCATAGTAATACTAAATTACTAAATGTCTTTTATGTCCCTACATTTAAATTATCAAAACCTTCATTTTCAATTATAATAAGAGTAAAATCGGTATAACACAAAAGTATTATGGACTCATGTATATATTTTTTACTCTAATTAAGGAAATTTTAGTTTATTAAACGTTCATAAGCATATGCCTATAATGCCTATAGAGCATGTAACACCTCGATTTTTAAAACACCTTTTAAATCACATTTTTAAATAAAATATTACAAAGTCCAATATCTAAAAATACGGTTTAAAAAAAACCTTTTAAAATATTATCAGAGTTGTGTTTATAAAACACAGTGTTACAAAGATAATATCATAACCATAGGATAACGGGATCTACTTATAAGCTCCCGAATTAAAACATCTCTAGGCCACTTCTATCGCGACCTTCTAATCCTTCAATTTCGAACCTGAGTACATAGCCAAAAACAAAGTAGTACGTGAGACAAAATAGTCTCGTGAGATATATGGGTTTTCTACCCATTCTCGAATATAATAAAAGTCATATTCAATACTTTTCTTTATTCATTTATTTCTTATTAACTTGTGATCTTATCATTTTTTTTTATATATATATGCTAGTAAGCTAACCATAAGCTTATTCTCATCACAATCACATACTTGTAAGCTAACCTGTGTTTACACATACTTTATCACATATGCTACGGACCTCTCCGTAGCAAACTCCCCCGATGTGGGTTATCCAGGTAAACTCCCCATCTCCGGGTTATCTATTGCTCCCTCGATTTCCGTGTTATCTGAAACTCCCCCGCTTTTCGGGTTATCTATTTCTCGACGCATTACCCTTGCGCAGGGTGGTACCGCCCCAAGTAGGTGTCACTAACTCCCCCAACTTGTGTGAGTTATCTATGATCCGGATCCTTTTCTCAACACATATTGAAATCATCAAATACGGGCATATGCCCCAATAATACATACTCAAACATAAATTAGAATACATCTATTCTAATTATCATATTATTCTTGTTTTTTATTCGATTTCAATATTGACTTTACCAAGTCCTTTATTAAATAAAACATATTTATCATTTATCAAAATTATATTACTTTAACTTATCTTTGACTACAATGCATATTTGTTACTAGTCACTTTATATCTATTCTCTTAGCAATTCAATCACTACATTTATTAGTATAATATACTAATCAATAAGGTGTGCATTATTAGTATAATATACTAATCAATAGGGTGTGCATTTCGGATTATTCGGAATTTCGAATATTAAAAAATCACATATTTCAGATATCTGAAATTTTGGATAGTGGATTTTCGCTATTTGAATCCTAATCTGAAATTTTGGATATCCGAAATTCGGATATCCGAAATTTCGGATACAAATATCGGATAATTCGAAATATCCGAAAATCCGAAGTTTCGCAATTCATTGAATGATATTACCAGTAAATTAAGTCAATTAGCACAATTATTTCAATATTTATAAACTAAATATAAGATCTTTAACTATATGGAACATGAAGCTATCATAAACATATTAATATAGACAAAACATATCGGTGTATTCTTGATATTAGATAATATTAAATATTTACAAATAAAAAATCGACAAAAAATCGGATATCGGATATCCGAAATATCCGAAAATTCGTAATATTGGTATTCGAATCTGAATCCGAAAATTCGGATATCTGAATTTCGGATATCCGAATTTTCGGATAATTCCAGATCGGATTTCGTATATTTTTTTTGGATTTTCGGATATCGGATATATTTGCACACCCCTACTAATCAATACTTGATACTTGAAATTTATTGTTATTAGCTTTATTAATTCATATTATTAATAAGCCAAATATCATATTTTCTTAATCATTACTCTTAGTCAAACATCATATTAATAAAGAATTATTAATTACTTTTCGTTATCATAATCTCTTTCAAAAATCATTAGTCATTTAGACATACTTAAATAGTCTATTACTTGCATTCTCTTATCCTTTTAATCATATCTTTATTAAAAACATTTATTAATAAAGAGTCATAAAATATAATAGTTTTCAAAAATCATTTGCTATGTACTCAGTAAAAGTCTCATGTACTCACCTTAGCCTAGCTAACTCCAAATCGTGTTCCTTGACACGAATCCTTGCTTTCCAACGTGTGTAATGTCACCAATCTTTAGGTCTTCTTGACCTACCATTAATATCATCATATAATCTAGTTATTGTCCATAACTAGTTACCAAGAACTCTATAACAACATTCCTAATCACCAAGTTCATCCAACTTGGTGAAATCTCAAAGCCCTAGTTCAGGATTTCTATCAACAAAACTCGAATCCAACAAGAACACAAGGTTCATAAGCTTAAAAAGAGTGTTTTCACTCATTTTAGTCATCTTCCTCAAAGATAACTTGGTAGGTTATCCAAACCACCATTTCTCCCCAAATAAAATTTATAAACTAACTAGATAACATCAACAATCAAGAAATCTTACTTTTGATGTTTGAATCTCCAAAGATGGTGAATATTTGAGCTAAGAATCACCAAAATCGTCACTTCTCTATCTTGAATCGGCTGCACACTTTGGGGTGGAGAGAAATGAGCAAAAACCCTAGAAATCCCGTTTTTAAAGCTGGCCTCGTAATAGTTCGCGTGTCGTGAACTCCTCGCGTTCGGGAACGGGTCGTAAACTCTAAGATCAAAAACCGCAAATTCTCTGTCGATAGTTCGCGTTCCCGAACTCCTGCCGGCAGCTAGGCTGCACTTTTTGTTCCTTGTTTTGACCCGCTTTCGACCTTAACCATATCAAACGATGTCCAAATGACACGAAACCAATTCTCACGTGTTTCAAACGATTTATCCTTATTTATCTTATATTTATATAATTATTTGATTAACAATTTCGGGTCGTTACAGTGCACGTTAGAGTCCTAATGAAACTAGAATCAAGCTAATCCATGATATTTAGATGAGAAGTTAAAGATTTGAGTGTGTGTGTGTTCATGGTGTTAGTGTGTGTTAAGAGAGAGAATGATGGAGGTGATAAGCTTTCAGAATTGTATATCTGTAAAAGTGAGGGAAAGCTTTACTTGAAAGTCAAAGTTACAATCTTATATATTCCTACCACTTAACAAGTGAAAAGTTAACTAACGGACTTTAAAGGTCAAAAAAAGGTCAAAATTATTACATAAATGGTCCTAACAGCACGCCTTAACGAAACCCTATTATTAAATATAGAATGCTGGTCAAAGCTTAAACTAGAAATGAATTGAACATTTAGTGAATTTTATTATTGCTAGAATATGATTGATGCTAATTATCGTCAACGTGGTATCTACTAAAATGGTTAAAACTTTATTATTTTTCCTTATATTGGTAGTAAATTTTACCATAAAACTATTAATAAAACTAATAAAATTTGATTATTCGGAATAAATGTACTTCTTCATATCACAATAAGTGATACATTTGGAAGATCACGGAGTTTGAGGCAAAAGATCAAAAATAAAATTAAAATAAATTAAAATAGATAGTTAGTGGATGATGGTGTTATTTTTTTTTTAAAATAAAGTGATATTAATTAGTTTTAAAAGTAAAAGTAAGGGTATAAGGGTAATTTTACTTTATTAAAGTAGATCGTTAGTGGAGGTTGGGTCCACATTTTTGTCAAATAAAGTAACTTTTTAAATGTATCACTTATTGTGAGACACTCATAAATGAAAAGTGTATCACATATTGTGATACGGAGGAAGCATTACTATTTTAAATTTTTATACCGAAAATAGTAAAAACTAAAAAGTATTTAAAATGTGATCGATCACAGGGATTGGAGGCGCTAAAGGAACATTTCAAAAACTCAAAGTTTCCACGGGAGGCAGAAGAGTACATGCCGGTTGTATTCACGCCGCCGCGGGATGGCCGGACATTGACGGAACCCATGCCGATCATAGGCCGTAGCAGTGGCAGCACCACCACCGTCACGTCATCATCATCGTCGATGTCTTCGGAAGTGGGAATAGGTCATGATTTGACAGATGTCATGTCTTGTTCTGACAATTTGCTTGTAGAAGATACGAAATCTGACGCCACTATCACCACCACTGCGGCTGACGGCGGGAACGGAGATAATGACGGTTTTATGGGATTGATGTTGAAATAATCTGAAAGTGTATTAATTAGGTGATATGATAGCTTCTTTTGTACTGTGCATGGATGTATGATTGCGTCAGCAGAGTAGTATAAGTAGTAGCTAAAGTCTATAAATTTCATATTAAATGAATGACTTTATCATACATATTCTAAACTATTACTTAATTTTTCTAAACTATTTACTTTTCTTTAATGAAAATTTGTATGGAATCTGTCTTAGTTTTTATATCTATATTGGATTTTTTTAATTATATTTTTAATCTCTATCATTTAGTTTGAATTTTTTTTCATGAAATAAATAGAAACGTACGTGGTAAGAAACATTTCTCTTTTTATGCATACTTGCATGCTTTAGTTAAGTTCAATGCTGAGAAACCCTCGCTAACTCATCCTAGAACTACAAATTCCTTAATAAAGTTCAATTTAATAAAATACGAGTTTCATATAACCCTAAGAGCCACATCATTATCGGGTGTCATCGTGAGTGCCCAAACTAGCGAAATTGTCGTGTGGGGAGAGATCGTTTGGATATTTTTTGAGGTATTTTATTAGTGAGTAATATTTAAATGATGATGTTAGGTACTAATTATGTTGTAATGAATAGTCTAGGGGGTAGATGGTAACATTGTATAATATTTTAGTTAAGTTTAGCATTAGTGTTAATTAACTAGGGAATTAAGGCCATGGTATATAGACCATAGTGTAAGCCTTAATTCTCCAACTTTTTGCATTAATCATTTCCAATATTCCAGCAAATTGTTCTCTCTAACTTCTCTCTACTCTCTCTCTAAATCCCTAATTGTTCTTCATCACTTTTCCATCTAGAATCATCATCCAACATCAAGTATTGATTGATTCAGTGTTTTTATGCTTTTCAATTGGTATCAGAGCATAATTTCAATCTGAAAACGATCCATTTCCATCACTTGGTGTTAAAATCAGAAGATCAAGAGGGTTTTTCAAAGTTTTTGAAGAAAAATGGGTCAAAAATCAAAAACCGGATTTGAGGTACTAATTCTTGTTCTTATGGATTGAATAACTTCATTTTGTTTTAGAATCGAGTTAGAATCGAATCCAATCCATTCTGATGAAGAATTTGGATTTTTAGCAAAAACCATTAAAGCTTCAAAAACCATTAAAATTCAAAATTTTCGTTAGATCTAGGTTGATTTTGGTTAAGTCTGTAGTAATGGATTGAAGGAAAAAGTATTTGGGTCATTTTGCAAAAAGAATCGGAGATTTTGGTTAAGAAACGAGCATTTTAGGATCAAATTAGTGGGTTTTTAGTTCTGTTCGTCACTGTTCTGCTCAAGAACGACGTAACTGTTCTCGGCCCGAGAACAGTAACAAGTTCTGCCCGAACTCATCTTCAAGTTCGGACCGAACTCATCTTCAAGTTCGGCCCAAACATCAGAACACAGTTCGGCCCGAACATCACCCAAACTTCGGCTCGAACATCACCCAATCTTCGGCCCGAACTATACCCAATCTTCGGTCCGAACTATACTCAAACCTTGGCTCGAACATCATTCAATCTTCGGCCCGAACTATACTCAAACTTTGGCTCGAACATCATTCAATCTTCGGCCCGAACTTCATTCAATCTTCAGCCCGAACTTCATTCAAAATCTTCGGCCCGAACTCCCAAAAGTCTTCGGCCCGAACTTCTTTTTTCCAGAATTAATTTTTGTGCGGTCGTTTTTCTTACCAATAAGAAATGACTTCTAAGGACGCCTTGTCCATTGGATCAGACACAAAACCACCTGTTCTCTACCGAGGAGAATACGGTCAATGGAAGAAACGGTTTACTCCATTTCATCCTGAGCCAACAAGCCGGTCCAAATATCCTTGACTCCCTTACAACCGGACCCACTAAGTTCTATCGTGCAGTGGCTCCAGCCCCAAACTCTGAACCAGCACTACCAAATCATCATTTCATCCGCTAAGGAACATCCTTTGGACCAAATCATCGGAAATCCAGAGTCTTCGGGTCAAACCAGAAGGGCTACAGCAGATGAATGTCACCATGCATCATTCTTAAGTTCCACTGATCCAAAGAAAGTCAGTGAAGCGCTTTCCATCCAGACTGGATCATTGCTATGCAAGAAGAAATTAATCAATTTGAAAGATTAAAAGTCTGGTGCTTAGTTCTTAAAACCCCGGGTTCATCAGTCATCGGAACTAAGTGGATTTTTAAGAACAAGAAAGATGAAAATGGAATCGTCATTCGTAACAAAGCAAGGTTGGTTGCTAAGGGTTACGCCCAACAGGAAGGCATTGATTACGAAGAAACATTTGCTCCTGTTGCCCGTATAGAAGCCATTCGAATCTTCTTAGCATATGCAGCTCACAAAAACTTTACTATCTATCAGATGGATGTAAAGACTGCATTCCTAAATGGTATTCTAAAAGAGGAGGTGTTTGTTCATGAACCAGAAGGGTTTGTAAATCCAAATTATGTCTATGTTCTCGACAAAGCTCTATATGGCTTGAAACAGGCCCCTAGGGCATGGTATGATGTTCTTTCCCAATTCTTAGTCGAATCTTGCTTTTCAAAGGGAAAAGTTGATACGACTCTGTTTATCAAACGTCAAGGGGAAGATATTATACTTATTCAGATCTATGTCGATGACATTATTTTTGGGTCTACAAATCCAAAATATTGCAAACGTTTTTCCGACCTCATGGTCAAACGCTTTGAAATGACCATGATGGGGGAGATGAATTTCTTCCTAGGTCTTCAAGTTCGTCAACTTACAACTGGCATCTTCATCAATCAATCAAAGTATATCTCTGATCTGCTGAAGAAGTATCTCATGGACGATTGTAAACCTATTGCAACACCGATTTTCACGACCGCCAAACTAAATGCTGATCTGGATGGTAAACCGGTAGATGTCACAAACTATTGGGGTATGATTGGATCACTACTTTACTTAACGGCCAGTCGTCCGGACATCACGTTCTCAACATGCATCTGTGCTCGGTATCAGGCTGCTCCCAAAGAATCTCATTTTCTGGCAGTCAAACGAATCTTCCGTTACCTAAAAGGCACCAGAGATCTTGGTCTTTGGTATCCCAAAGAGACCTCATTTGATCTTTCTGCCTTCTCTGATGCTGATCATGCTGGGTGTATGCTGGACAGGAAGAGTACATCTAGGGGAGTTCAATTTTTGGGAGATAAGCTAGTCAGCTGGTCATCAAGAAAGCAAAACTGTGTCTCACTATCAACCGCTGAAGCAGAATATGTTGCGGCCGCTAGCTGTCTGTCCCAGGTGATATAATGCAATCACAATTAAAGGACTATGGCTTTTCCTATAGCCGCATTCCTTTATATTGTGATTCCAGAAGTGCAATTGCAATATCCTGCAATCCAGTTCAACATTCTAAAACTAAACATATCGATCTTCGATATCATTTTATCAAAGATCACGTTGAACTGGGCAATGTTGAATTGTACTTCGTATCCACCGATTTTCAATTGGCTGATTTGTTTACCAAGGCTTTAGACGAAAAACATTTTAATTATCTGGTCTCAATGCTTGGTATGCTAAATCTCAAAACCTAATTGTCTACAATTTTTATTTTTCAATTTGTTAAATCGTTGCATTCTTCGTATCATCACAATGGCTTTCAAGAAACTCGTCTTGAAACCCGGTCGTGAAATGGTCGTCAACTGTCAAAGTAGAGACTTCACTCATCTCATCAGTAACGGGGGAGCTGATGCTACGTCACTTAATTCCTTCTCTCGACAATTCTTAGGATTTTTCTTTATTTCTACCTAATTTTTAATTTTTTAATTTGTTAATTTTTATTGATTATTTTTCCTTTTATTTTATTTTCTTTCAATTTAAAAAAATCAAAACTTTAAAATTTATTTTTCCAAAAAACTCTTCGGGCCGAACTTCTTACTGTTCCCGGCCCGAAGTTTTAAGTCGGTCTAAGGATGTTCGGCTCGAACTTCATCTCACCTATAAATATCTCGGTCGAACTTCACTACTCCTTTCTACCTATTCTCGAACACACACACTGTAACACCTCAAATTTTAAATACAAAATATTTGCCCAAAATAAAACATTTTTCATAAATAGAAGAACTATCCCAAAAATATGGATTTACAAAAACCTTTGGTATGAATCAGAGTATAAAGTTTTGGTGTTACAAAATATATCAAAACCAAAGCTAAGCATAAATCCAATCTAAAGTTCTTCTACTCTAGGTCCCGCAACTCTATCCGTGCGAACCTAAGCCTTCGATCCCGAACCTGAGTACATAGCAAAACAAAACAAGGAGTACGTGAGACAAAAACGTCTCGTGAGCTACATGGGTTTAGACCCGATAATAATAAAGGTAATCGAATGGCATACAGACAAACATGTAAGTAATCATCCATCTATCTAGTCACCCTATTGTGACTCTAATACTTGCTTTCCTAACAATCATATCTAGCTATCGGGTTGCCCCCGAACTAACTAGAACCACCTTGACTTATTAACCGAAATCCATCGCCATTAATAAGCCTCAAGATACCGGTAAGAGGGATTCGCCCAATCTACCGATACCTGCATTACTCGCCGGACTACCTCCAGTTAGCAAGACTACTATCGTGGTGGAGTCGATGGGAATCCACCCAACTGCCCCTCACACCACACCTCATGATCGGGGGTCCCCCGCATCATCACATCATCTCAACATATCATAACTCGATGGTTATTTCAATCTAGCTCTCGGCTATCACGTCTATCATCAAACAAGTTAGTTCAATACAACTATCGGTATAACTAACTACTAGCTACTAGTCTACACAAATAAGCAAATAGACCATAACACAAGTAATAAAAGGTATTTCATAGGCTATGTACTCAGTAAATTCCACACGTACTCACCTTAGCAATAAAGATGTTTTAACCGTATTCTTTCCGCCGGTTCCTTGTTCACAATTCGTCCACTTCAATACTTCACTGAATGCCTAAACAATAATCATACAATGTTCAACATCACAATCTACTAATAATGTGTTCATCTACCTCTAGATAACATCCATCAATCCAATTCCCCAATTATGGTGATTTACCAAACCCTAGGTTTAACCAACCCTTAAGATTCTTACCAATCGAAATCATACCCTTGTTTCCTTTACCAATATACCATTTATTAAGTGTACACACCATTTACATCACCATAAACCCTAACCCCATGAACTAGGGTTTCAAACCCTAGCTTCAAGATCCATAGATATTGAGCTACAAAGATGAAAGAGTGAAGGTATACCTTTAATCTTCCTCTAGAAGTGAAATCTACTAAGGATTTGTGAAGGAATCAACCCAAACCAGTTGCTATGCTCAAAAATCGCCAAGGGAGAAAACTAGGGTTTGGATATGGCAATTAATGAGCTCAACCCGACTTTAATGCTGGTCGTCCAGAGTTCACGACGCGAACTAAGTTCGCGTCGCTAACTTTGCATGCTCGGCATACTTAGCGATCGTTATCCCAAACGCGAACTACATAGCGACCACTTGCCAAACTTCCTGGAGCTACTTCGCGATCGCGAAGTAGAGTTCGCGTCGCGAACTTCTCACGGCAGCTAGGCTGCACTTTTCCAATCTTGTCTCGACCCGGTTTCGCCCATAACTTTCTCATACGGTGTCCAAACGACACGAAACCAATTCCTACGTGTTTTATATGATTTATCCATAATTATCATATTTTTACATATTTTATTTATTTACAAATTCGGGTCGTTACACACACTACGAAACCGGCGAAAACACACAGTTAATACAAATCTCTTGATTCTCGTTCTATTCTGCTCGAACCTGTTACGAGTCCCTACCAATCGACTACACACTTGTTTTCGGTAAGATTTAACCCATCAATTTCACCATTTTCATGCTAGATCTTATCAGTCTCACTGTTTTCGATTTGCACTTTATCTAGGGTTTCTATATACTGAATTCGTTCGATCTAGGGCCCCTTAGGTTAGAACATGTTATCTAGTGTAGTCGCCTAGGTAAATCGATCCCTATTACACAGTTTTTCACCGTAAAAATCGATCTACGAACGATCTGAATTCAAAACTGTTAAAAGTCCTTAACATCGTAAATGTCTTCGCCTCGAACTAGTGTTACAACTTCGGCCGGAACTTCTGTTACAACTTCGGCCCGAACTTCTTAAACAACTTCGACTCGAGCATATCACTATTCCCGGCCCGAAGACCTCTTGCATCTTCGACCCGAACTTCTTCTGCCCGAAGTTGTTATGCATGTTCGGCCCGAACTTCTTTTTGAAAATTCCAAATCTCGGGCCGGACACTTTCATTTCTTTTTATTTTTTCTAAGTTTTTTTATTTTATAAAGTTTATATTTATAATTATAATTTACAAATTTTATTTATTAAATATTTTTAATAAAATTAAAATTTTTATATTATTCTTATATTTAAATACTATATACTATTAAAATTACTTAGGACTTTCTCGTCTCGTTCAGTGAACATCAAAATCGTGTCATTTATTTTATTAACACTGAGTACTAACTTTACTTATTGTTTTGTGCCACTTTTTCTTAGTGTCTAATTCTCAGATGGCGGTAGAACAAATCCTTGACGAGAACACCCTGGTTCCTCTCTATAGGATCAAAACACTGACAGAGAACAACCCGTACTGGGCCCTGGAAGAAGAAATCTCTTTCACCATCGCTTTCCCGGTTCATTCCCATGTTCTCCAACGTCATCCTCTATTCTACTTGATGAATGACAGGCCGTCGGTTCCAGCGGTGTATGTTCAACAATTCTTCACTAACCTAATCCTGGTGACATCAACAGCCCCACACCACTTCGAAACAATGATTGATGAACAACCAATTCAATTCACAAAAGATGATCTTTATGACATCTTCCGGTTACCTCGTGGCGACACAAGACCACCACTCACTACATTTGAACCACAGCTGCCATTCCAAGAAGTGTATTACGGAATACACGACCTTGGTCTTGACCTACCTCAGAATACAATTGACCTCAGAGAATTCAAAAAGAAAAATATGGCAAGGAGCTGGTCCCATGTCTTCACTATCTTCAACCGATGCATGACAGGAAAGTCATCCGGTCACGACAGGGCCTCAATAAACGTTCACCACGCCTATCATGCCCTATGCTATAACCGACATTATGACTATGCTGCTTATTTGTGGGAAGAATTCAAGATCTCCAAATCAAAGGAACCACAATATCTGCCATACCCGAGGTTCTGGTCCATTATGATCGAACACTTCATGTGACGATATCCAAACATTCATATCAGAGATGTTGCAAATCGATTTATACCTTCAAGTGTTACGTTCCTAAGGAGCAACAGTGGTACAACTGCTGTCAATGATGCCGCGATCCCTCTCCCACTCTTTAAAATTGCAAACTTCAATCTTGATAGGATCAGACAATACCGGGATCTTCATTATCCTGACTGGAGACCCGAGGGTGCACAACCGCAACCGGACCAACGAGCTGGTCCTCTACAACAACCAGCTGCTCCTGAACAACCAGCTGCTCCACTACAACAACAACAGGCTCAACCACACCAACCACCACCTCATCAACCACGTCCTAGACGTCGACCAGCTCAACAACAACAACCACCGACTCACCGACGTGCTAAACGACTTCGCATCTCATCCAGCGATGCCTCAGGAAGTGGGTCGGTTGCCACTACATCTTCCCAACAACTTCCACCTCCACCAACTCAACCCATCATACGACAACCCAGACAACCAGCTGTACCTTCCTCTCCTTCCTCATCAGAAGATTCAGCTGCCACTATCTCTGATCGACCAGATTCACCACCATCACCATACGGTCCACCTTCACCACCACCGCAAGGTCCACATTCACCACAAGGTCCACTGTCACCACCACCACAAGGATCCCCAAACCCCTTTGATGATCCTTTCTTCTCGACTCCTTCTCCACCACACACCCAACCACCAATCACCTCAACCATCCCAACTACCGCAGCCACCCAACCACCAATCACAACCACCATTCCGACGTCAACAACCTCCGTTCCTCCAATCTCATCCACCATCCCAACTACCACAACAACAATACCACCACTCACGTCCATAATCCAAACTTCCACAACCACCGCTCCACCAACCACAACCACCGTTCCACCTACCACAACCACCGCTCCACCAACCACAACCACCGTTCCACCTATCACAACCACCGTTCCACCTATCACAACCACAATTCCACTAGTTACAACTACAACACCACCAATAGACACCTCACTTCCACCATTCTCCATCACAACTGGTACCGCCTCGAGGGTCGTTACAACTCCACCTGCAACAGTTGTTATGACCCTCCCTCAACAGTCTACACTATCAGTGGCTACCACTACCACCACAACTGCAATGCCAAATCCAGAACTGCAGCTCATCCCTCATCTCGCCTCAACAATCCAAACACTTAGTACGAGGCTGGAAAACCTTGAGGGTAGACTGGCGACTGTTTCTCCTCTTCCACCGGCATCTGATCCATTTAACCGAGAAATGCTCCTGGAAGCATCCCGTTCATTTACAATAGAACAAATTAAAGCGATGTTCAACTATCGCTTGGAAGAACTGGTCGAGCCACGCAATCCAGGATCCCTCATATACAGAAGGCCGGGTGACCCTGAGGATGATCCTCAGGGAGGGGGACAACGAAGAATACTGGAACACGGTGGGTCCAGTTCTCAACATCAAGGAGGTGCGAGTCATTCACAACAACACCCAGCTCCTCTCGTCAAACACAGGGAGGAGGCCCACAAGACTACGATTATATCTATGACTGGGCGGTTGTTGAGTTTGATTATAATCAGGTGATGCACGTTGAACCACTCAACCAGTGGCGTGTAGATGAAAGTGAAGACATCTTGCCACAAAACAACCGTATGCCAAGTGAGATGACTGCAGAAGAAAAACTCGAATCCATGAGTCATCTCCAATCTATTAATTTTGAGGTTGAGAATCATCGCAAAGACAACGTTCAACAGGTTCTAAGAAAAGAGGCGGACACAATTATTGATCTACAAAGTGACCCGGAAGAGGAAACTCTTGTGAAAGAGGCTTTTAACGAACCACCTCCAACTGCCAACTCTCCTCCAAACGACGACTCTGACAGCGACAAACCAAGGGAGGATGAACCATTTGATGTAAAAAGATACCCCTTCACCCGAGAAAATTATCACAGATACTTCCGAAACTACGATCAACTGGTTGCCGCCAAAACACCAGCACCGGAACCACCTATTGCCTCCCCTACACATGATGTGCCGGTCTTATCCTATAGCGAGAAGCGAGCGGCGGATAGAGCTAACAAACGCCGTCTAAAGATCTCCAAAAAATGCCTATTCCAATAAGTTAAAATGCCATTTGTTGAAGACCGCTTCTCAGCTATTTTCCAGGAGACAGAGCTGCCTATAATTTATCAAGATTTGTACAAAGAAGTGATTCTGCCATTCAGAGAAAAGAAAATGTATTACCTCACAATGCATTACCTTAGGGGCAAAACAGATCGCTACAACAAGTCTCCAATAACATAGCTCCTAGAGATAACGACCGACCATTTCTCAGGCTACTACTGGTACACCATCTTCCATATTCGCAGAGCAGACGATCAGCTGTACACGATTACTGAAGGAGACTTCTATATTCTCGAACCTAGATATATAGAATGTCTTTACAACAAAGTACGCTTACTTCCAGACACCCCTCACCCAATTCAAAATCATGCGAGAAATTTCGCTCAGGCTGATCTGAAGCGCTTCATGCTCGTTAAATCTCTAGCTGCTCGAATGGAAGATGTCCTGATGGCTGTTGAGAGTGGAACAACAAAGGTTCACTTGGCTGCACCTTATAGATCACTTCCCTTCGAAATTCAAACTCGGAGAACGGTTGCTCTAGGTGAACCCAACTTGGGAATGACTTACACAAACTACTTCAACGAAAGAGTCTTCTTCCGTGTGTCAGACATTGCCAAGTACTGTGACGACACATTAAACCTCCTGAAGAAAAAATTGGAGAAAAAGGGGAGGCACATGAACAGCGATCCAAGCAACCCAGAAAACACCTCTCTTCGAAGCAATATTGACACACTAATCACTGCCATTAAGGAAAGACTAAGCTGGCGAATAGTGATTAGACATTTTGAGGTTCACCTGGGTGTACGAGACAAAAGCAAAACGCCTACCTACACAACTGAAGTTAGTAATCCGCCACTACAATTCGGTCAATATCATGGGCACAGGTGGCTGGACGAATCAGTTGATTGCCAAAAACCATATGCGAGACGTGGTCGGCGTTAACTTTCAAAGGCTGGGAGGCACTTCACCTGCTCCAATCAATGGCTTCTGATCAAAACAGACTCAGAACCCGATCATCTAAAGAAAGCACAACGAAGCTCAATCATCCTTCAAATGCAAAAACTCTCTTCCAACCTTCCGACGATGTTTAAGGTACGTCTTCAAATCTCAAAACTTTTTCTTACTTTTGATTTGTCGAGGGGGAGAAATAGTAATTCTAGGGGGAGAATTACTATTTCTAGGGGGAGAAACTTTAGAAAAATCAAAACAAAAATACCCAACATGAATAAACAAACGAAAAATATTTTCATAAAGACAATACCTTCCCATGGTTTATCAGATCCGGCGTAACCTATCCAGGGAAATATCTCAGCCAACTGGTAAATGTGAGGGTATACGTCTAGGGTATAGAACTAGGTGAGTGCAAGGTGATGTGAAAACATGATAAATCTAAGAAAACACACCTTTGAGTGCATCCGAACCGCAAAATAAACCGGGAAACCACACAAAAAAGTGATCATTCATGCGTTGAATGTTTCATAAGACTTTACTCGCCCAGTAAAGCAAATTCACACCACCACCAACCACTCAAATTCCTCCCATCAGGAATTTGTTTCATTTCATAAAGGGATGTAGCACATAATCTACTGACTGCTCATTTGGAGTTTGTCGGTATTGAAAATATAACCTCCTGCCCCGGGTTACGTCTCATTTGTATGCACAGTGTGTCTAGTTCTCACCCTCAAGAACCTTCCAATATAGGACACTTGCACTACAAAAATGGATCTCAGTGAATCCGTCGGAACACTTGTAGTGGCATCACAATCTGATGTTTCACGAGGATTGAGTGGAAATCCTGCTAGAGCTAAAATCACGCCAACTCTAAACGCATGTCACACATTTGAATCAACGGTTGTGCAAACGACTACAGATTCATACCGTGTGCTAACGGATACTCTATGTGAGTCCGGTGTTACCTTAAAAGAACAAGTTGTTGTGCCTTAAACTTCAAAATCATTCAGGCAACAACTTATACCGGAAACACATAAAATTCCGATGAAAAATCCATGTGAACTAAAATGCAACATCTTAAAAGGCTGATTAAAAATGCACATGAGCGTAAGAGACCACTCTCAAATTACTCTTATGATCTGCTAAAACCATCATGATCTTCCCCGGAGCCACCGACAATATAGGGACTAAAAAGTGAGGGTCCTAGGTCTAGGTGAGCAGAATCAAGTATCATGGGATCTTGATTGGGGTGCGCTGAGGTAAAAATTGAGAGGGGGTATGAAGTATGTGGTGCAAATCAGCTTATCACATGGTAAAAACAAAAACGAGGGTGTGGTTGAAAATGAAAAAGCGAGTTGTGTGAGGAGCGTGTGTGAAAGGGTTAAAGAAAACGGAAAACCCTCCCTAAACCGAACAAATGACCGGGCAACCTCATCTATATCGGATTGCATATGTTGCTTTCTGATTAAGACATCATGGACCTAGTGATGCAATGCACAACCCCCACTGACCACTCAAGTACAAAAAGTACTTGTTTCAAAATCACGGAGATAACCACATCCACTATCGACATCTCATTTGGAGATTGTTGATATTGAAAAAGAGGACCCACCTCCAGTCCTTGCCTTCGTTTGTACACGTATAGAGTCTAGAACCGAATTAAATTTCTCTAGGACACAGGCACTCTACCAAGCATATCTTTGGGATACTGCCGGAACATTCATAGTGATACCAAAAATATTGGTATTCCACGATGATTGAATGGAATTCCTACCAGTGCTAACATCAATGCCAACACTGAACGTAGGTCACACAGTTTCTGTAATTGTTGTGCCAACATGCATTCTATGTGATCCTGGGTTACCCTGATACCTTCTCGTGCGAAGATCAGACGACCGTACTCCATTGTTATCAACAATGGTCACTATGTCTGATAGAGGATCTGATGACTGTACTCCAATCTTATCAACAACAGTCAATACATCAGATAAGGGATTCTATGACCGTACTCCAACATTATCAACAATGGTCAGAAAATCCTTATCTTATCAATATTCCGCACCGCTACAACTTCAACAAACATCGGGAACCGAGGATCAGCAGCAAATCGACAAACGCCACAACTTCAAGAAAGGACTTCCACTGCTAACCGCTCTATCTATGGGTCTACATTCCGTCGATTTGCATGAAGTCTTCTGGAATACTTTATATTGGTTGAAAAACCAATTAAAAGTATGTCTGTCACCGATGATCAAAAGCTGATGCTGATTTTTCAACAAAACTGCTCAACGGTTCAACACTCAGCTCCAACTTTACAAACAAAGAAGACTTCAAAGATATGCAACCTAGACTATTGTTACAAATGGGGAGATTGTTAGGTACTAATTATGTTGTAATGAATAGTCTAGGGGGTAGATGGTAACATTGTATAATAGCTCAGTTAAGTTTAGCATTAGTGTTAATTAACTAGGGAATTAAGGCCATGGTATATAAACCATAGTGTAAGCCTTAATTCCCCAACTTTTTGCATTAATCATTTCCAATATTGCAGCAAATTGTTCTCTCTAACTTCTCTTTACTCTCTCTCTAAAACCCCAATTGTTCTTCATCACTTTTCCATCTAGAATCATCATCCAACATCAAGTATGGATTGATTCCGTGTTTTTATGATTTTCAGATGAGTAAAAGAATATTAATTTTAGTATTGAATGCAAAATATGAAATAGTGACGTGACACTGTATTTAGCTCAAATCATCATACCTACTCTTATAATACTAGCAGGGTACCCGCGCAATGCGGCGACGGGTACTCGTAACTAAATTGTAGAGTTTTTTTTTTTTTAAAAAAAATAGTCAAGACGTTACCTTCAATAAGTGTTGAATAAGATGGGTGGTAAGACCTTCTAGAATACGTATTAAATTGTATCCGAAATAAAACATGGGACAATTTCGACATTTTGCAGTGTTATGTTGTCTGTTTATTTGGGATTAAACAAAGTGTCTTTTAGATTAATCGGTTAACATACAGTCAGTGCTCACAAAAGGTTTTGTGTTTGAATCTTGTAAGAAACATTTTTTTATTTTTGTGGTGTTTAAGATGTTACTAAAAGTAGAAATAACTTTAAGTTTTAGTCCGGGACTGAATAGAGATATGAGTTCGGTTAGTTGCCCATTGGGATTTGAAAACTGTCATCGATGGGTACAAAATGATGAATCAGACAGTTTAGCTTAATGTGAATCGTGGTTTGGCCGAAAGAAAGTCAAAAAGTCATCTAAGGCAAATCAAGAAGGTAAGGGTGCGGAAAATGTTAATAATGAATGTAATGTCCATAAATGTTAGAGGTATTGGAGACGTGTAGAAGAGAAAGTGGATCAAGAAATTATGATATCAAAATGGGGTATCCTGTGTAGGAGTGCAAGAGACGTTGATGAAAAAGTTGATCTTTTTAAAATTAAAGCGTTGTGGGGTAATTTTCACTTTGAGTTTGCGTGTAGTACCGCCCGTGGTCATTCGGGTGGTATTGTGTCCGTTTGGGATCCGGCGGCTTTCGAGAAAGTTAGTATATATTGTGGGATCCATTTTGTTATTGTTGAAGGTAAATGGATGGGTATTCAAGGCCTTGTGTACATGGTTAATGTATATGCTCCTCAAGATGTAGAAGAAAGGAGGGGTTTATGGGAGGAAATTAGCTTGTATCTAAATGACAAAACAAGTATCTTTATCATCTTTGGCGATTTTAATGAGGTTCGGTGTGAAGAAGAGAGATATGGTTCGGTTTTTCATGAACAAGGGGCGAGGTATTTTAATCAGTTTATTGATTTAAATGGGTTAATTGATCTCCCAATTGGAGGTCGGAAATTTACTAGGATGAACAAGTTTGCTACAAAGATGAGTAAACTTGCAGGTTCCTTATATCGGAGAATTTGGTTACTCAACGACCGGATTTAAAGGTGCTATCCTTGGAGAGGAATTTATTAGACCACATTCCTATTTTATTACACCCGAAGAAGTTGGATTTTGGCCCGGTTCCTTTCCGTATCACACACTCGTGGTTAGAGGTTGATGATTTTTGCGAGGTGGTCGGTAATTCGTGTGCAGAATATATTAAGGTAGGCGGTTCAAGTATTGTTAATCTCAAGAATAAATTTAAGTTAATTAAAATTAAATGTAAGAAATGGAATGCGGATAGAAAAGAACAAGCGTTTATTCGGAAGACTTGGTTAAGGAGCCATATTGATGATATTGACTCTAAAATTGATAAAGGAGATGCGTCGGGTGAGGAAATTAATCAACGGATCGAGTGGTTAAAAGAATTAAAGATGATAGAAAAAAAGAGACAATTGATTTGAGGCAAAAATTGAAATTGAAATGGGATGTGGAAGGGGATGAAAATTCGTCCTTTTACCATGGCTTATTAAATCAAAGAAGACGTACTCAAATGATTCAAGGGATTATGGAAGACGGTGAGTGGTGTGTTGATCCACGGAAAATTAAGAAGTCCTTTTTGGAGTATTATAAAGAGAAATTTCAATGTTTCGATTCTACTTTGTCGTCTATCAATTCTGATCGGTTCTTGCAACTTAATCCAACGGATGTAGAAAACTGGGAAAATCCGTGTAATATGGACGAACTGAAGGACGCTGTGTGGAGTTGCGGGAGTGATAAATCTCCGGGTCCCGACGGTATTACATTTAAATTTATTAAAAAATATTGGGACATGTTAAAGCAAGACTTATTAGAGTTGGTGGAGGAGTTTATGTTGACGGGTCACTTTCCGGTTGGATGTAATGCTTCATTTATCACTCTAATTCCCAAAGTCCAAAATCCAGTTTTTGTGAAAGACTTTCGGCCGATCTCTCTTATTGGAATTCAATATAGAATCATTGCAAAATTGTTGGCCCTAGGGCTCGCCAAAGTAGTAGATAAACTGATAAGTAGTGAGCAATCGAGTTTTATTAAGGGTCGTCAAATTCTTGATGGACCTTTAATGATTAGTGAAATTATGGAGTGGTACCGGTTTAAACGGAAGAAATTACTCTTGTTTAAAGTCGATTTTGAATAAGCATACGACTCGCTGAGTTAGGATTATCTTGATTATATTATGTCTAAACAAGGTTTCGCGTCAAAATGGAGGAGTTGGATTCGGAATAGTCTATCTTCTTTGAGATTATCAGTCCTTGTGAATGGTAGTCCAACAGAGGAATTTGTCATGGCTCGAGGTCTTCGTCAGGGAGATCCTCTTTCTCCGTTTTTATTTATCTTAGCTATGGAGGGTTTGCATATTTCGATTGAAGAGGCGGTTAGAAGTAATCGCCTTGTTGGGGCGTCGGTTGGTGATGGTAGTATGGAAGTTTCACATCTTTTTTATGCGGATGACGTTATGTTCGCTACGGAGTGGAGTCAATCGAATATGGAGGGTATTCTTGATGTGTTATCGGAATTTTATGCAAATTCGGGTCTCAAAATCAATATTCTTAAATCTAACATTTATGGTATTAACGTGAATGATGACGAGCAGGAGAATTTTTGTACATATAATGGTTGTGCAAAAGGTGAATTCCCGTTTACGTATCTTGGCATTCAATTAGGTGCTAAAAGAAGTGATCGGCATTGGGATGTTATTTGTGATAAAGTCCGTAACCGCTTAACAAGGTGGAAGGCAAATATGCTTTCGATTGGGGGAAGGTTAACGTTGATTAAATCTGTGCTTGGTAGTTTGGCTATTTATTGGATGTCTCTTTTTCGAACTCCTAAGGCGATTATTAAAAAGTTTGAACAATTACGTGCTCAATTCTTTTGGGGAAGCAATGAAAAAGAAAAGAAGATGAGTTGGGTGAAGTGGGACTCGTGTTTGGCGGAAAAAGAAAAAGGTGGTCTAGGTATTGCTAGTTTGGAGGCGTTAAACCTAGCTCTTTTATATAAATGGAGGTGGCGATTTGCCAATGAATCAAGTGCCCTGTGGTGCCGGGTCATTAAAGCAATTTACGGGGATGATGGTGGTTTTGTCCGTCTGCCTAATCCGACATATAAACGAGGTACTTGGTTTCATATTATTGATTCGGTAAGGTATTTACATGATTCAAATATTATTGATTCTAATGTTATTCATAATTGTGTTGTGAGTGGCGATTCTATCAAGTTTTGGTTAGACACGTGGAAAGGTCAAGCTCCATTTGCGCAAAGATTTAACCGGTTATTCCGGCTCGAAATGAACTCTTTTTGCATAGTTAGCGATAGATGGTGTAATGGTAGTTGGCGGTTCAATTGGAGAAGATGTATTAGAGGTGGAGTGGAGCAAGAGCAACTTGATGATCTCTTGGCTATTATTGGTGATACCGCGCTTAGAGATGGTAGAGATAAAATTGTTTGGGGTATGGGAGATCAATGTGTTTTTACGGTTGGTGATACGAGAAGGCATATAAATGCCACTTTGTTCCCGTGTCTTCCCTCGGAGTTTATTTGGTATAATTCTTGTAACGACCCGAAATTTGTATATAAATAAATTTTATAAAAATATGATAAACAAGGATAAATCGTTTAAAGAACGTAGGAATTGGTTTCGGGTCGTTTGGAGACCGTATGAGAAAGTTATGGACGAAACCGGGTCGAAGCGGGAAGCAAAAGTTGCAGCCCTGCTGCATAAGGGCAAGATAGCGCCGCTATCTTGAAGATAGCGACGCGATCTTATGGCTTTCAAGCAGTGGCTCGAGATAGCGGAGGATGGAACGCGAAGTCGAGATAGCGTCTTGGGATAGAGACACTATGTGGCGTCGCGAAAAGACACGGAGGGCAGATAGCGATGCTATCATAGTGATAGCGACGCGAAAGTCGTCGCTGAATGAATTAAAATGCGGGTTTTGATCATTTCATGCCAAGAAAAACCCTAGTTTCTCTCCTACTCGAGTTTGTGGACGATTTTGAGTGCAAACTATCATTTGGAGCAGATTTCTTGGTCAAATCTTGTGATTCTTCACTCCTAGTTGAAGATTAAAGGTATATCTTCAATCCTTGTGAATATAGCTTTAGATCTATGGGTTTAGAAGCTTGGGTTTGAAACCCTAGTTCTTGGGTTGGTGATTAATGGTTGAATAAAGATTGTACACACTTAATAGATGGTATTTTAACAAGGGAATCAAGTGTATGATTTGGATTTGTAAGAATCTTATGGGTGGTTAAACCTAGGGTTTGGTAAATCACCATAATTGGGGGAAATGTGTTAGTAAGTGTTATCTAGAGATAGATGGACACATTGGTAGTAGTATGTAATGTTGAACATCTTGTGATTGTTGTCTTAGGCTTTTTGGTGAAGTCTTGGAAAGTTGATTGATTGTTGGAGCAAGGAAATTGGCGGAAAGAATACGGTTGGAGCATTTCATTGCAAAGGTAAGTACATGAGACTTTTAAACTGGGTACATAGCAATTACTTTTGATAATACATATGATAGTTTATGGGTCTTTATTAATAAATATTTTGATAAAGATAGTGACTGAAAATGTATGAAAGTAAGTAGAATGTGATACTAGAATATGTCTAGTATGATTGTTGATATTGGAAGTAAATATGATAACTAAGGTAATTATGAAATCCTTATTAATGAACCATAACAATAAAGATTATTGATTAAAAGAACGGATAGTGAGACCTTATTAATGAATGTGTATTAGTAAAGCAATTGGTAATTATTTATAGTGATGAGTACCTAATGGGTAAGAATTACTATTAAGAGGGAGGAACGAATATGTATGTAAATGAATATGAATTGACTGATAACAAATATGTATTATAGTCAAGAAGAGATAAAAGTATTATGTTATCGATAAATAAGAAATGTATCTTATGAGAATAAATAAGGATGGACCTCCTAGGGTTCATAGACGTAGAAGTAAATGTGGGTTGCTTATGATCGGGTCCATGGGACTATATGGGTATGTTCCCACTATGTTGAACTAATTATATGTTGTTGTTATTAGATAACTAACTTGTTTGATGTTTGATGTGATAGCCGAAGGCTTTGACTGACATAACTGTTAGGTTATGATAAGAGATAGATGGTGGTGACGCGGGGGATCCCCGGTCACTGAGCGGTGGTATATATGTTTATACACCGAGTGTATATATGTTTATACACTAAGCACACGGGTGCTTCTAGTACGCATATGTTTGGTACTAGGTATGTTGGGTTCTAATACATATATGTTTATGTATTAGACAAGTTTGAGCTTCTAGTACATATATGTTTATGTACTAGATATGTTGTGCTTCTGGTACCTATATGTTTAGGTACTAGATATGTTTGCTAGGGAAGCAAGATCGAAAGGGTCGCAATAGGGCGACTAGACGGTATTGATGTAGATATATATATGTTTATAAATTTATGAAATCGTCATTATTATTATTGGGGTCTAAAACCCATGTATCTCACGAGACTATTTTGTCTCACGTACTACGTTTGTTTTTGTGACTATGTACTCAGGTACAGGTTTGAAGTGATAGAAGGTTGCACTAGAAGTGGCCTAGAGATGTTTAGCTCGGGAGCTCATAGGTAGATCCCGTTTGCCTATGGTTTTGATATACTTGGTGACACCGTATTTTTGTAAACTCTGATAAAGGTTTTAAAGTTTTTGTTAAACTATATTTTGGACAATATGTCAAATATTGGAAAAATGTATTTTAAATGATTTAAGCGATGTTTTAAAAATACGGGTGTTACAACTTGGTATCAGAGCTATAGTTTAAGTGAATTAGGTTGGATGTCAATCCTAGTCTTAGACTGTAGCAATAGGAATGTAAGATTCCTTGAGATCGATAGGGTCGACCCCTATGGGAAATGCCATGTTTTAATCTAATTGTATTGTTTTCGACTGTTGAGTCGACTGTTTGAATCTTGTTTGTTGAATACGTTGGTATGGAGAAGGAATGAATTTGAAAAGTGGACGAGCTCCATTAAATTGGAAAGAGTTGTGAATTAGGATATGAACAAGATTTTTGAATAATTGAATACATAAGGGTAGGTGGAATGATTCCAATACCCATATGAAGGAAGAATAATCAAATGGTGAATCCCGTAGTGGGGAGTCTACATAAAAGAGTAGCAAGACCTAGTCGGAAGAAATGGAAGGATGTTGTATAAGGTTTTCATAGCATGTAAAACCGTTGAGTAATTCGGAAGTTCTGAACCAGAGGTCACGGTTGGTGGATTCGGAGGATTGAGCAAGTGCTAGGGAGTAGCAAGCGAAGAAAGAAAGATATGATGAGTTTGACATCCATATAATTAAAGGGTGAGGCGTTGACATGGTGGAATGTGTAGTATGAAACTTTGGGAAAGAGAGTGCGGTACAATGTGTTGGAAAGGATTATAGACACGTGTGTCGCATGTAGTAAGGGTATAAGGGTTGATACTAATATGTAGTATAAAGGATGAGACACGAGATATGGTGAGTATTTCTAACAGAAGTGTAGTAGTACAATGGAGTACTAAGTCTTGATAAGTATGGATGGAAATTTTAGAAATAGAACCTTTGGAAATGGAATTTGGATATCCGGCGGGAATCCGGATAAGTAACGTGATATTATACGTGAACGGTAAGGGAAAGAATGACTAAGGTATAGTGATGCCTTAGAATTTATAAATGGAAACTATGTGGAAAAGAATAAGTGTCGGGAACGACGAAATGTAATCGTTGAAAACAATTGCGTAAAAGTTGGCGCGTAGCCATAGCAAGTTATGTGACAGGATTGATGGATTCGATAATCTAGGGTGAGAAGAAGATTGTCGGTAAACGTGTCATAACAATAGCGTGATAATGTATGACGTAGCGTAGTGTAAGACTACGATTGGGAAAAGGAATAGTCCTAAGTCCCACGATGTATGAAAGTAGAAAATCGAGTGTTAGGCCATTGGGTGCTAAGTCATGGGTTGCAGGTGTAGACCAGAGTCAATTGGTTGACTCAAGAATGACCGGGATGACCGGCGAGTTATGGTTAATGGAATGGAGTGATAGTTACTCCCGTAGTGACAAAAAGATTTGGAAATTTGGTAATAAGGAAATGAACCGGTTAATGGTGGATTATGTGTAAGAGATACAAGATTTTATTAGTTATCCGCGGGATACAATGCATGTGCATTATGTGATGGCCTTCAAAGGCATATGACGATGAAAAGGTAGTGTCATGTGGGTCGCGTTGAGTAATATGTCAAATGAGAAACATGTTAGATATGAAAGAAAAAGATAATGTGGTATTATGTGAATAGTGCTAGAAGGCATGATGTATAATTGGGCGATTGCATGAGTGAGAAAGTAGCAAAGCTACGTGATGTAAAAGATGGATACCAGTTGGTATTGGTGTGACATATGCATATGTTTGTATATGTGCACAATAGAGATGTATAGATGGTATTGGTGTGACATATGCATATGTTTGTATATGTGCACAATAGAGATGTATAGATGGTATTGGTGATATATACATATGTTTGTATATGTGCACAATAGAAGTGTTTAGATTGAATTGGCGTGATACATGTGTGTATATCTATATGTGTGTATATGTTTATGTGTTTATATGATGAATGTAGAACCATGTGGTTATTGAGTATTACTATTATGTTATGGTAAATGAGGACCTGGTTCGAAATGCGGGTTGCATTTAGGTCATGTAAATGTAGGGGATGCCTATGATTTATAGAATAGGAGGAAAGAGAAACTCCTAGTGAGCAAATTATCATGTGATAACCAAAGTATGGTAAACTTGTATGAAATAGTGGAATATGTTGCGATAGGAGAACTAATTCCGGTAATTGAGAATAAGAGTTACGAAATTGATTTATGTGATGCAAAGATGGTTGAAGGAAAACTAAGTGATGGTGTGAGTGACCAAATGGTTGTCAAGAAGCGGTAAAGGTCGATGTGACCATATGTGAATGTACGACTCTCGGATAATTGGGGAGAAATTGAAAGTGTGGAAAAAAACGGGGACAATTGTTAAGGGGACAATAATGAGTAGATCCGGAAGTGATATATTAGTGATGGTGCCCCGTGAGTATGAAATTTGTTAGTTTGGAAGGGTATGGTTGACTTCACACAAAAGTCAAGGTTGACCAATTTGTGATTGGTTGACTTAGCCAAAGATGGGCTTGACTCTCGTTATGAACGATTAGTGAATATTGAGAGCATCATCTGTCGATGGTATGTACGTGAAAAAGGTAAACAGAATAACTGAAAGAGTTATAGTCGGATTGTGCGACCCTTACCCGTTGGGTGATTAGGGTTGAATTTGAGAACCGAGTATATGATTATTGATAAAATCGTGAAATTAAAGACGATAGTAAAGGAATGGACGATTAATGAAACCTTTAACGAGAAGGGAAAATGTTAAAGTATAGTTGACTTTGTGCTTAAGTCAAAGGGTAGACAAGGTGGGGATATACCAATGTCGGGGTATATCGGCTTGGTCAAAGCTAGAGTTTGACATTCGTTTTAATCAACTAGTTGATGGTATGATTGTGTCATACCATTGTTATGAGAATGAAAAGATCGGTCGAGAGAATGTCGGTGTTTTGGTCAAATTGTGAAATTTTGACCTGTTAAGTATTATGAGTTTTTAAAATTTGGTCTTGACCGTTCAGACTTAACGAAGTTAAGTGAATGTTTGGATATGTAATGTTAACGGAACAGGAATGGGGAAGGTTTAATGGTAATAACCACAAGGGAATGAGAGCGGATTGCTTGGTCGAATGAAGAATGGAAATTTTTGAAATGATCCCGAGGACGGAATCCTTTTAAGGGGTAGATAGTTGTAACGACCCGAAATTTGTATATAAATAAATTTTATAAAAATATGATAAACAAGGATAAATCGTTTAAAGAACGTAGGAATTGGTTTCGGGTCGTTTGGAGACCGTATGAGAAAGTTATGGACGAAACCGGGTCGAAGCGGGAAGCAAAAGTTGCAGCCCTGCTGCATAAGGGCAAGATAGCGCCGCTATCTTGAAGATAGCGACGCGATCTTATGGCTTTCAAACAGTGGCTCGAGATAGCGGAGGATGGAACGCGAAGTCGAGATAGCGTCTTGGGATAGCGACGCTATGTGGCGTCGCGAAAAGACACGGAGGGCAGATAGCGACGCTATCATAGGGATAGCGACGCGAAAGTCGTCGCTGAATGAATTAAAATGCGGGTTTTGATCATTTCATGCCAAGAAAAACCCTAGTTTCTCTCCTACTCGAGTTTGTGGACGATTTTGAGTGCAAACTATCATTTGGAGCAGATTTCTTGGTCAAATCTTGTGATTCTTCACTCCTAGTTGAAGATTAAAGGTATATCTTCAATCCTTGTGATTGTAGCTTTAGATCTATGTGTTTAGAAGCTTGGGTTTGAAACCCTAGTTCTTGGGTTGGTGATTAATGGTTGAATAAAGATTGTACACACTTAATAGATGGTATTTTAACAAGGGAATCAAGTGTATGATTTGGATTTGTAAGAATCTTATGGGTGGTTAAACCTAGGGTTTGGTAAATCACCATAATTGGGGGAAATGTGTTAGTAAGTGTTATCTAAAGATAGATGGACACATTGGTAGTAGTATGTAATATTGAACATCTTGTGATTGTTGTCTTAGGCTTTTTGGTGAAGTCTTGGAAGGTTGATTGATTGTTGGAGCAAGGAAATTGGCGGAAAAAATACGGTTGGAGCATTTCATTGCTAAGGTGAGTACATGAGACTTTTAAACTGGGTACATAGCAATTACTTTTGATAATACATATGATAGTTTATGGGTCTTTATTAATAAATATTTTGATAAAGATAGTGACTGAAAATGTATGAAAGTAAGTAGAATGTGATACTAGAATATGTCTAGTATGATTGTTGATATTGGAAGTAAATATGATAACTAAGGTAATTATGAAATCCTTATTAATGAACCATAACAATAAAGATTATTGATTAAAAGAACGGATAGTGAGACCTTATTAATGAATGTGTATTAGTAAAGCAATTGGTAATTATTTATAGTGATGAGTACCTAATGGGTAAGAATTACTATTAAGAGGGAGGAACGAATATGTATGTAAATGAATATGAATTGACTGATAACAAATATGTATTATAGTCAAGAAGAGATAAAAGTATTATGTTATCGATAAATAAGAAATGTATCTTATGAGAATAAATAAGGATGGACCTCCTGGGGTTCATAGACGTAGAAGTAAATGTGGGTTGCTTATGATCGGGTCCATGGGACTATATGGGTATGTTCCCACTATGTTGAACTAATTATATGTTGTTGTTATTAGATAACTAACTTGTTTGATGTTTGATGTGATAGCCGAAGGCTTTGACTGACATAACTGTTAGGTTATGATAAGAGATAGATGGTGGTGACGCGGGGGATCCCCGGTCACTGAGCGGTGGTATATATGTTTATACACCGAGTGTATATATGTTTATACACTAGGCACACGGGTGCTTCTAGTACGCATATGTTTGGTACTAGGTATGTTAGGTTCTAATACATATATGTTTATGTATTAGACAAGTTTGTGCTTCTAGTACATATATGTTTATGTACTAGATATGTTGTGCTTCTGATACCTATATGTTTAGGTACTAGATATGTTTGCTAGGGAAGCAAGATCGAAAGGGTCGCAATAGGGCGACTAGACGGTATTGATGTAGTATATATATATGTTTATAAATTTATGAAATCGTCATTATTATTATTGGGGTCTAAAACCCATGTATCTCACGAGACTATTTTGTCTCACGTACTACGTTTATTTTTGTGACTATGTACTCAGGTACAGGTTTGAAGTGATAGAAGGTTGCACTAGAAGTGGCCTAGAGATGTTTAGCTCGGGAGCTCATAGGTAGATCCCGTTTGCCTATGGTTTTGATATACTTGGTGACACCGTATTTTTGTAAACTCTGATAAAGGTTTTAAAGTTTTTGTTAAACTATATTTTGGACAATATGTCAAATATTGGAAAAATATATTTTAAATGATTTAAGCGATGTTTTATTGGTTGATTCTTAAAATAGAATTATAATTAACTAACAAATAGATGCAGTTTATTGATTTGTGTTAAATAGATATAAAATTTTCTTTTATATTTATTTACGAATCTTATAATAAGAAAGGATTATCATTAGCAAAATTCATAAAATAAATACAATCTTTCTATAGATTTGAATAACGCTAGTTAATTTTCTAATAAAAGTGAAAATAAAAGAAGACATGATGAAAGTTAGGTTTACGTCTACTCCCCTTGCCAGGGAAGCACCTACCATCAGTGTACACTTTAGCTTATTGTCTTCTGCTTAAGCTAACTTACGCTTGTGGAGTTGTGAATACTCGTATGACAAAAGCAGTAATCTGTGGTAGTTTTGTAACTCTACTTTTTCATATTACGTGACATCTCATAATGTGCGAATCTACCATTCTTATATTTCGTACGTACTTAGAAACGAACTAACATGAAAATGCCATGCTTATACTTTCTAGTTGCTCATTTTTATATTTTCTTTTACTAAATTATGATTATAATTATATGAAATCTACACCATTCTATGTTCAAAACTGATTTCTAGTCTTCTGCTCGTCGGTTTGTCACTTAAGTGATATTGTTAGCATCGCCTTGTTGGTTGGTTTCTTCGGTTAATCGACAAGGTTCTTTGGTAATACATGTGTATGTGTATGTATTGCATGCGTGCATAAAATAAAGTGACAAATGTAGAGAATATGTGTATACGTGGCGATTTATGAATGCTGATATGATATTGATGTGTAAAAACTGGTGAAGTAAAAAGAGTGTATTGTTGAGCGTTGTCTAACGACACACGAGTCTCCTTATAATACATATAGAATATTCATATGATTGACGGTAAATTATTTAGCTAAAATATTAAGTATTTTTTTGATATACTACCTCCGTATCAAAATAAGTAATACATTTGGGGAAACATGGTTTTTGAGGCAAAAGATTAAAAGATAGTTTAAGATAGATTAAAGTGGGTAATTAGTGGATAATGGGTCCCATTTATGTTGAATACAATGATGTTAATGATGTTTAAAAGTAAAAGTAAGGGTAAAAGGATAATTTAACTTTATTAAAGTAGATAGTTAGTGGAGAATGAGTCCCACTTTTTTGCCAAATAAGGTAAGATTTAGGGGGTGTTTGGGAAAGCTTATTAAAATGGCTTGTGCTTATTAGTTTATAAGCTTATGAGCTTATGAGCTTATTTAAGTTAATAAGCTTTTGTTAAATAAAGTGTTTGGACCGGCTTATATATTTTAATCGTAAAATGACTAAAGAGGATATTTTTTAGTAATCCCTTCTAAAATAGCTAGTGGGTGAAATGGGGTTACGATGGGAGGACAAAGAAGTAAAAATCCTAAATAAGCTAATAATCCCTTCCGAAGTAGCTTATTTAAAACCCCCTAAATAAGCTCATAAACATAAGCTTATAAGCTCTACCAAACACTTTAAAGTGATTGTTAAACTTAAATAAGCTTAAAAGCTCATAAGCCTCCTAAATAAGCCCTCCCAAACACCCCTTAGAAGTGTATCACTTATTTTGTTCTACCCTTTTTAGAAAAGTATATCACTTATTTTGATATGGAGGTAGTATATTCATTTATATCCGTACATATACACGTTTAGAAAATTGAGATTCTGATAGCCCACTTTGAGAAAACCCAAAGTCAAAATCTTCAATATGACCTGAATCCATAATTTAAAGGTTGTTAGTTTGTTACAGCTCGAAATTATATCAATAGAGGCCCAATCCACATGATAAACTAATCCATTGCAAAACTAATGAAGACTAAAGTCGGATGTTTTGTAATTTGTACGGACAGGTTAAAGCTTTTAAATTTGAAAAACAGGATTACTTTAAAATAAACCTTTGTTTAGATGTAAAAGTTTTTAGCTTTTAACTAAAAATAAACTCCAAAAATGAGAAGCTATTTTAGTGCTTGTGAACCCGAACCGCTCAATACCAAACCAAACTAAGAAATTAGTTTCAGCCGGATTAAGGACCGAACCAATGACGTCTTGTATCTGACCAAACCGAACCGAGACCAGGGTTCTCTGTTTTTTTGGGGATTTTCAGTTTTGGACAGTACCAAACCAGACCAATAACCAATTTTGCATTAAAATTAAATCCGAGAAAATTGAAGCGATATAGGTCAATTCAGTCCAGTCGTTCCAAACATTACCCGATCAAGTTTACACAAACATAACTTGTAGTTGGGTTTAAGAAAAAAGGTTGTACTTTTAAAATAAAGTTACCATAATACCATTACAGCTCACACTCTAATTAAATTTAACCCTCTTGTCGATTTTTGCACTCTCCTAACTAGTACAAAGAAGACATAGTAACTAACTTTTAACACACAAAGCATTCATAAATAATTTTAAAAACTCATCAATGTGATCCTTTAGAAAATCTGCATTGCACAAAGTAGTTGATAGAGAAGACAAACTTATTTAACAACAATCATTGGTATCCGCTTATAACAGAAGTTATATCCTGATCAAAAATCAGCCAAATCAAACAAACATTTGACGGGAAAACATAAACATATTGCAGACAATGATTCATCAAAAACAAACGATTTGGTAAATTAAGCAAGAGTCTCCCTTTCCTTGTTTTCTTGTAGAAGCTGTTCACGCACTCTCCTGATTTCTGCTTCTTTCTCCATCCTTTCTTGCTGTAATTGATACGAATAATCGGTAATTTAGTGTATCACAGAAAATACAAACAATCCATTTTGAACTTATTATAGCTCAAAGAGTAGTATTTGAGGTAACAAATAAGTTTCAGTAAAGATATACAAGAAAGTAATTTACATCAGCCAATTTCAATAGTATTAGCTTCATTTACTTGCTGTTTTGAGAAAAACTCAAGGTCTGTAGGTGAAATATATAGGAGGCAAATTCGGCTACATTTCTACTGATTTTGCTCCAATCGGAACTGGATTAGAAAGCCAGTATGCTACATTAGCACCAGTTTAATTCCTAAAATCCAGAATCCGAACATTCAAGCTCCATAGTCAATCACTCAATTGGTACTATTGATATCTAGCAATCAAATTAGCTATTCATCTAACCAAAAAACATATCACTTTTATCCGAGCTAAACTATAATTAAGAAAAACAATCAGCTAAAAATATAACCGGAACCCTAATTTAGAAAATCATGCCAGTACATTTAGACGCTAATGCCAAATTCCGATAAAAATCATGTCACGCAATCACATAGCTAGATATTCGCATAGATCGATAGATATAGAAAGATAGAGAGATTATGAAACCTTTTCGTCCTGGTGAAGAGCGATCCAGACATGAACTTTATCCATTGATTGCCAAAACACAAAAGCGCCAAGCGACATACCGAAAAACGTCGTCATGTTCACCATCTTTGCTTCACTAATGATCTCGTTGTTGCTGCTGCTGCTTCTTCTTCTTCGCCTGTGACCAGATCGAGCTCCGCTAATTGGATATGTAAAAATTGATTTTTAGCCCCATTTCGAACGATGCTAAAAAAAAGAGCCACGGACGGAAACTTGAAACGACGACGTACGATGAAATTACATCAAGAAAAGGGTGTTTTTTCTTGCTTCATTTCTTTTTATAAATACTAGCCTATAATTCGTGATAAATCACGGGTGATTTATAGAAATTTGCATAATACTTTTATATTTTCTAAAGAGGTCAAATTACAGCTTCTAATGACAAATTAAATACAAACAAGTACACAAAATGTAACAGTGAAGATAATGATGAATTCATAGAAAAGAAGAATGGGAAATACCATTACATAAAGCAGCCTAAGTAAGGAGGACTCTTAGTCAATGTTTGACTGAAGTATGCAACTTCTGCATACCTTGTTCATTAATATATGCTATCATGTTCTGTCTCCAAGTCCTTGATCCTCATACCCAAATGTTGATTCTTTAATATCATTATCATCATAACCCAAGAAGGACCAACCTTTACCATTCACCACATGTTACAGCTTCAATTTACCAATGTTACTCTATAAACCACCCGATAACCCGTTGTCGATTATTATTACGTGGCATTAAAAGCTTTGTTTATTATATGTAGAGATAAAATTATCGACATCTTAAATGTCTTCAAAATCACTGAAAATCATAGTTTTACAGTCTTGAATTAAATATTGAGTTAACGTGATAAATATAATCCAAAAATTCATATCTAGAATTTTCTTGCATTTTGATGTAGTTATCAAACATTATGTCTATATTTCTCACTCAATCAAGTAAATGTGATTAACCACCACACAAACACAACTCACCTCTGCAATGGCTGTAGCAATGTATAAAACCAGCAAATTCCTATCACGCGATCCATGTGCAGTCACATCCATTATTAGTCCTGTTCCATAGCTGCAAAAGATCAAACGGGTCAGCAGCTACGATGTGCTACTGTTCTTATATTACCTGATGAGAAGTACGTACTTTTATGGTCCGTTTATATGGTAATTATGTTATTTATACCAGATGTGAAGTGAAGTGCTAGATTGTTTTCTAGAAATAGACTTTGGTTTTTTATTTCTCAGTTGCACATCGTAGTCTCTCTTCTTCAAAGAATCGGAAAGAACATGTACACTCATTAAAAAATATCAGTTGCAGACCGTGTAAAACCAACACTTAGTAAAGTTCACCTCATATGCAAATTGGTGAACTTCTTTAATTGATTCACTCACGATTGGACTACCCACGTTCTTATCAGGGTGCACAAGCATAGCCTAAAGACAAAGCCATCAAAACATTAAACTATGGACAAAAGAAGTGGTCCTTTTTCTAGCACGGGTAGAAATGGGTGACCAGGTTGGGTTGGGTACCCGTCAACATATTTTTGCTATTTTTAGATCAAAATGAAATCTTTGAATACAACAATTAAGAGGGTTATAAGCATTTAAAACTGACTTGGGGCGACTTTCAACCTGTTTGGCCGGTTAAATTTTAGGCAAGCTTTTCTATTTGATCCACTTTGATAAAATATTACCAAAATACAGTGATTGACAATGGTAATTTTTTGGAAATTGTACTACTCTTTCAGGAAGATATCAAACTTGTAGGGAATCAGCTTACCTTTTTCCTATATTCCTTCTTTAACAATATAAATATCAGATTAAAATGAAGGATGATATTTGTATAAAATCTTTTTTTATAAGAAAAATATAGACTCATACCATCTCAAAGATGGGCATACTGTTCCATAGCTTGCAAAATCAATTTCAGCTTGTGATTTTGAATGCCTCTGTACATCAATCAAATTCGCGAATAAATACAAAACAATAAAATGAAACTCTTTTAATCAAATTATGTGTGAAAGATTATGATAAACAAAGATGAAAAAAAACAACCTATAATAAGGTAAGTTGCCTAGACAATGTCGTCGCTACAGGAAAGGTTGAACCCTGCGTTTCAAAAATCGATTAGAAAAAAAACAAATTGAAGCAATGGCAAGAGGAGGAGCTTCTTCTTCTTCACTTACTGGCCATTAGAGAATTAGGGCTAAGAATTTTAGCTTAATCGACTGCAAGATCAGAGAGAAAGAAACGAAGAGAAAAATATCACAGCTTCATCCATTTTTAGGATTTGAAATCAAAATTGAAACTAAAAAACTGAATCGTGAAAAGAGGAGAAACACAGCCAAAGAAACCGATTCACGTGTAACTATTAAAAATTCATGAATATAGTTTAAAATGGCCAGACGTGGAGTTAAAAGACGTGGGTTTACAAGACGTGGCCTAAAACCGTTGAGCAGAAATTTAGGACTCAATTAGATGCCAGCGTGGCAATGCATAAGGCCATAAGCGTGACAACTCAATGATTAGTCATCAATGACATGGAAATCTTTTGGTTTATTATATATAAAGATTTTTGTTAATGTTATAAGTTAACTATAATTAAGGCCCTATTAGCACTTATGTAAAAGAATTGAAGTTTATAAGACACAAAACAAGAACAAGGTGGAGAGAATTATAGCACTTATGAAAGTGTATATTGAGGTGCATTTTTACATCTGCACATACATTGGTATTTATACTAAATTTGTTACCCATGAACCCATACTTGGTGAGTAATACAACATATGTATTAGGGTAAAACATTAAATGGATTAGACAAGAAACCTTGACTAATTGATCATCCAACTAGTAGCATAGTTTATATACATTATTGCATATGTAGATATATTCATATTATAACAGTTAAAGTATTCTATAATAACCTATTTTTTTATAATTATACAAAAGAGTAACATTTTACGATGATTATGTATTAAAGAAATGATATAGTGATCTAATAATCAACCTAGTAGCATCTGTAATGTATTATTAGTTTGTGATTAAGTGGATCCTTCTCTAGATTTATGAGTATACGACATATGATATTGGATGAGTATATGTCATATGATATTGGAGGAAATCAAAGATGAGTTTGTTTAACTCGTTATCCTAAAAAGTATCCAATTTAAGTTTACATAATAAAAAAAGTTAATTAACAGAGTAAAAAAGAAAATAAACTTGATAAATTCATGTATATCGCAGGTACATATATTGAGAGATCGAATGTGATCGAAATTAGACTAATTCATGGTGATTTGATGAACTTTGAAGAATCTAGTAGGTGTAGTGTGTGTGTTCTTGAGAGAGAGATGGAGGGAAGTAGGTTGCTTTCAAAAGTTAATTCAATAAAGTGATGGAAAGCTTACATTATAGGTCAACATACATGTATTTATACCTCACCTCTAAACATGTCTAATTAAGGCTCAACACATAATTAAGCTCAAAACTTAGACTTAACAGTCTCCCTCTTTTTGAGCTTTAGCACCTCATCCCAGTCTCCTGTCTTCAGATTCTTCTCATGATATGTAATGATTTTGATAAACTCTCAGATGTGCTTCAAACTGTTGAACTACTGAACAATGGTTACATCTGAGCAGCATGAGAAGCAATTAAGATTTCTGTCTTTGGCAAGAAAATGTATTCTGAATTTCAAGAACATACCATTGCAGAAATTTGAAAGTTTCAGATACTCAAAGATATTATATTTTTCGTTGAACGTTTATACCACATGCGTCCAGATTGCTTCAACCCATACAAGGATCGTTGTAACTTAATTGAATACATTTCCTTGGGTTTTTCACTTAGTGCTTTTGGCATTTTAAATCCTTCAGGAACTTTCATGTAAATATCACTATCAAGTGATCCATACAAATAAGCTGTGACAACATCCATTAGACGCATTTCTAAATTTTTGGAAACCACCTGGCTGATTAGATATCTAAACGTTATTGCATCCATAACCGGAGAATATGTTTCCTCATAATCAATTCTCGGTCTTTGAGAAAAACCTTGAGCTACAAGTCTAGCTTTATATCTTATAATTTCATCTTTCTCATTTCGTTTTCGTATGAAAACCCATTTATAACCCACAGGTTTCACACTTTCTGGTGTGAGGGCAATGCGTCCAAAAACATTACGTTTATTCAACGAATTTAATTCAGCTTGCATGGCTTCTTTCCATTTATCCCAGTCATGTCTATTTTGAGATTCAATGACAGAATTTGGTTCAGGATCATCATTCATAATTTCACATGCAACGACATAGGAAAATATTTCATCAATATTTCCTATTTCATCCCGATTTCATAATATATTTGTTTGGCCATAATTTATGGAAACCTCATTGTTAACATCATTCATTTCCTCTTGTGGAGGAGTTTCAATATTTTGTGTTTCTTCAGAAACACTTTCCTTATGATTATTTGCATTCTCTACATTCTTTATTTTTCTAGGATACTTATCCTTCGAACCAATTGGTCTTCCATGCTTTAAGCGTGCTTTAAACTCTTGAGTGACTTTATCACCAGATTTTTCATTTGGTATTTCAATTCGGGCTGGAGCATTAACAGCCGGTATATGTGATTTTGTCACTCTTTTGGTGTCAGTAAATGCATCAGGCAATTTATTTGTAATTTCCTGCAAGTGCATTATTTTTTGAACTTCTTTTTCACATTAGTTAGTTCGAGGATCAAAATACGATAGTGATGGCTCACACCATGATACATCTTTTTCTTTGTTTTTCTTTTCTTTCCCAATGTTGGAAAGTTTGCCTCATCGAAGTAGCAATCTGTAAAACGTGCTGTAAAAACATCACCTGTTGAAGGTTTAAGATATCTTATGATTGAACTTGTTTCATACCCAACATATATTCCCAACCTCCTTTTAGGTCCCATTTTTGTATGCTGTGGTGGAGCAATAGGAACATATACATCACAACCAAAAACTCTAAGGTGGGAGATGTTTGGCTCTTGGCCAAAAGCAAGTTGTAAAGGAGAGTATTTATGATATGCACTCGGTCTTATACGAATTAAAGATGAAGCATGTAAAATAGCATGACCCCAAATAGACACAGGAAGTTTTGTTCTCATTATTAATGGTCTAGCAATTAACTGAAGACGTTTAATCAAAGTTTCAGCTAAACCATTTTGTGTGTGTACATGAGCAACTGGGTGTTCAACAAAAATTCCTACAGACATGCAATAATCATTAAATGTCTGAGACGTAATATCACCAGCATTATCCAATCTTACTCTTTTTATAGTATGATCAGGAGAATGTGCTCTTAGTTTAATGATTTGTGCAAGAAATTTTGCAAATGCAACATTACGTGTTGATAATAACAAACATGAGACCATCTACTTGATACATCTATTAAGACCATAAAGTATCTAAATGGTCCACATGGTGGATGAATCGGTCCACAAATATCTCCCTGGATTCTTTCAAGAAACGTAGGGGTTTCCATTTCAATTTTAATAGGTGAAGGTCTTATAATCAACTTACCAAGGGAGCATGATGCACATTGAGTTGTTTTACCTGCATGAGGGATCTTATGATCTTTCAATGGATGCCCATGAATGTTCTCAATTATTCTCCTCATCATTGTTGAGCCTGGATGCCCTAACCTGCCATGCTATAAGCTAAATATACTAGGATCGTGACTATTTACTTTGACTACCATGTGTGACTCTACCATGTTAATATGTGTAGTGTAGACCACATTGAAGCAATGGTAGTTTTTCCAATACATGACTTTTATTAGTAATGTGTAATATTTTCTCATTATGTGTAGTCACTCTGCGTGTCATATCCATTATGATATATGTCCTTAAAACTTAATAAATTCCTCTTTGATTTAGGAGAAAATAAAACATTATCTACCAAAACTTGTGTACCATTAGGTAGTATAAAATTAGCCTTTCCTACACTATCTATCAAGTCCGTTGGACCTGATATGGTGTTTATGCTTGCCTTTGTTGGTTTTAGTTCAGAAAAATATTTCTTAGATTTAAGGATAGTGTGCGTGGAACCACTATTGTAACATCCTGAGACATGGCCTAGAATTTTGAAGTACTTTTGGTAAGTAAATTTATTTGTTTATTGATTGATATAATTTATTTGATTTAATTATATTTAATTGTATTTTTAACCATGGGGTTAAAAGTAGTAAAACTGAGATATTTAAATATTAAAATGATTTATACATATTTGGGTTCGCTTATGTACCGGGGTTATAAAAATATCTTCGTTGTTAAATTTGGAGTTAGTTAGCTCTAACTTAATTATCTGCGAATCTAATATCCTGTACTGTGTTTTAATGAATTTATCTGTGTTTGGGGTTGGGGTGTACGTGTTATGTTTGAGGGCAGGTGTCAAATTGGTTTGCCTCTTCTTTCTTTGCCAGACACACGACACACACACACACCCAACACACACTTGAAGCTTTTCTCCCAAAATTGAAGATCAATCCTTGTAGTTCTTGTCTCCCTTATGATTTTCGGAATCTAGAAGCTAGATTAAGTAAGTTCTCTTCCTCTTTGAGCTAGGGTTCATGTTCTTGAGCTTTGTTGAATTAGGGTTCTTGAGTTAAGTGGGTTTTTATGAAATTCTTGATGAATCTGGCTTGTAATTTGAAAATTGATGCATGATTTGATGTTTATTTATGCTCTTGCAAGTATTACATGAATTGTTGTTAGTTATGGACCATTTGGTGAAGCTTCCATAAAAAGCTCCAACAATGGTGTTCTTGGGAAGAAGATGGAGTTCTTCCCTAAATTGGTAAAATGTGTATCTTGATGTTCTTGAAGTTTGGTTAGGTCAAGTTTGCATGCTAGAATGATAATTGATAATGTGGAACTTGCTAGTTATATTGATGATGAATTGATAATTTATTGGTAGTGTTTGGCCTAGCAGGAATTAGTAGTAACTAGCTAACTTTATGAATTGTTGACTTTGGTCTAACCTGGGAGTTGACTTTAGTCGTGTGTGACTTGCAAACTTGACCCGTTTGGTTGTTAAATTGTGCAAATTGACTTAAGTAAAGTCAAAGTTGGTTATACTTGCAATTGGATGCAAGTAGTATGTTAGTTATGTAATTTTGATGTTGATCAAGTAGGATATCTCATTGGAATGTGTTGTGTAAATTCCCGAATCATTATTCTCATTTTGACCCGTTTGGGCCTAATATGTGCAACTTGGTTAAAAGGGCATGATAGGTTGACTTAATGAATTAATTAGATAAAGTTCTAGACTTTGGTAATTGTTATATGCTGGAATACAAGTAATTGAGTGTAAGTTGTTGTATAAAGATGTGATCTTGAACTTATATTACTTGTTGCAAAATTGGTGATTTCGGGTGACTAATGTAACGACCCGAAATTTGTAAATAAATAAATTGTATAAAAATATGATAAATAAGGATAAATCGTTTAAAGAACGTAGGAATTGGTTTCGTGTCGTTTGGAGACCGTATGAGAAAGTTATGGGCGAAACCGGGTCGAGACCTAGACCGAAAAGTGCAGCCCTGCTGTACGAGGGAAGTTCACGCCGTGAATTTAGTTCACGATCGTGAACTCCCTCCAGGGATTGTTGTATCTGGCGATGGTAGATCACGATCCATTAACGATCGCGAAGTTCGCGTGCAAGGGAAAGTTAGCGACGCGAACTTAGTTCGCGTCGTGAACTCTGGTCGACAGCATTAAAGTCGGGTTTTAGCTCATTAAATGCATTTCCAAAACCCTAGTTTTCTTCTTGGCGATTTTGGAGCTCTAGTGCAGATTGTGGTTGATCTCTTCACAAATCTTTGGTGGATTTCACTCCTAAGTGAAGATTAAAGGTATATCTTCACTCCTTGATCTTTGTAGCTCTAGATCTATGTATTTTGATGGTTGGGTTGAAACCCTAGTTATTTGGGGTTATGGTTTATGGTGAATAAATGATGTATACACTTAATAGATGGTATATTAACAAAAGAAACAAGTGTATGATTTCGATTGGTAAGAATCTTAAGGGTTGGTTAAACCTAGGGTTTGGTAAATTACCATAATTGGGGGAAAGTGTTAGTTGATGGTATCTAGTGATTAATGGATACATTATTAGTAGTATGTGGTGTTGAACATTGTATGATTGTTGAATTAGGCTTCCATTGAAGTCTTGGAGTTTGACCAAATTGTTGGGACGAGGAAACCGGCGGAAAGAATACGGTTGGAGCATTATATTGCTAAGGTGAGTACGTGTGGACTTTATCGAGTACATAGCCTTTGAAATACATTTTTATACTTGTGTTACGGTCTAATTGCTTAATTGAGTAGACTTATAGTTGTTTAGTTAGTTATGTATTATTGTTAATATTTAACTAACTGGTTTGATGATGAATGTGATAGCCGAGAACTAGATTGACATAACCTTTGAGTTATGGTGAGAACGAGATGACGTGATGCTAGTTAGTTCGGGGGCAACCCGATAACTAGACATGGTGATGTTTCTAACTTGTTCGGGGGCAACCCGATAGTTAGATAGGATAGTGTTTCTAGCTAGTTCGGGGGCAACCCGATAGTTGGATATATGGGTGCTTTTAGCTAGTTCGGGGGCAACCCGAGAGTTAGGCACGTTAGTGTTGCTAGTTAGTTCGGGGGCAACCCGATAACTAGATATGTGTTGCTAGGAAAGCAAGGTTTGGAGTCACCATAGGGTGACTATATAGATGGATGGAATTACTTATTTGTTAATTACTTGGATAAACGATCATTACTATTAATGGGTCTAAACCCATGTAACTCACGAGACGTTTTGTCTCACGTACTCCTTGTTTTTTTTTGCTATGTACTCAGGTTCGGGATCGAAGGTTTAGGTACGCATGGATAGAGATGCGGGGCCTAGGGTAGAAGAACTTAGATTGGATTTATGCTTAGCTTTGGTTTTGATCTATTTTGTAACACCAAACTTATTACTCTGATTTTCATACCAAAGGTTTTTGTAAACCCATATTTTTGGAATAGTTCTTCTATTTATGAAAAATGATTTATTTTGGGCAAATGTTTTGTATTAAAATTTGAGGTGTTACAACTTGGTATCAGAGCTACTGTTTAAGTGAATTAGATTGGATGACCATCCTAGTCTTAGACTGTAGCATTAGGAATATAAGATTCCTTAAGATCATAGGTTGACCTTGAGACTTTATATTAAGTTTAGGGTTGAACCTAGGGGACCGATGAAATTTGATATGATTATGGATATTGAGTCTTATGCGACTAATGGGTTGTACACAAGGTACTAAATGTTTAATGTCTTTCGTATAGTCTTGATTGAAAGAAATGGTGACCACGCGTAGAAGGGGTAAAGCCCCGGAGGGCCGGGAGGAAGAAATACCTCATGTTGAGGTTGTGGTTGAACAAGAAAGTCAACCGTCGATGCATCGAATGGGTGAGTCGGAGGTCGGAGCAAATAGAACTCCGGTAACCATGGCGGATCTCCAAACCATTATCGATCAAATCAAAGGAACGGTAGCCAAAGAAGTGCACCGTATTATTGGGGACCGTGAGAGGTCGGGAGGAGACCGTGAATCCGAGGCGAAATCGGATGAGAGAACCGGGGCTAGTGGCACCGGGGAAGGGAAATCCTCCACGGGTGGCCAAAATGATGCTAGGGCAAAGCCCGATGAAAGAGATGGTTGTTCTTTTAAATCCTTCATGGCTTGTAAGCCGAATGTGTACAAGGGTAGTTCGGACCCGAAGGTGACCATGAGATGGATCCGAGAGACCGAGAGGGTAATCGGTAGTAGCAAGTGTAAGAAAGCGGATATGGTGACGTATGCGTCACAATTATTAAAGGAGGGTGCGATGGTTTGGTGGGATATCGTGTATGAGACCCTCGGGAGGGAGGTGATTGAGAAAATGTCGTGGGATGAGTTTACCGCGAGGTTGAGGAAGAAGTTTTGTCCTGAGAGGGATTTAGAAAAAATGCATGAGAAGTTTGTGACCCTTAAAAAGGGTGATATGTCGGTTGAAGAATACTCGAGAGAGTTCACGGGATTGCTCCCGTTTGTTGCAAAAACTTACTTGGAGGAGAGAATGAGGGTAGTCCGGTACGGTTGTGGGTTACCGTGGGACTACCAATTGGAAGTCAAGAGGGCGGTCACACTTGATGAGGCCATTAGTGCCGCCCGAGGTGTGGAAGAAGTGAATGAGGCACGGATTGCCGAGAGGGCCCATGTGGGCGAGAAAAGGAAAGCCGAGAGCGGCTCTAGTTCGTTCAAGAAAGGGAAGTTCACTTCGAGCTTCTCTAAACAAGGAAGTGTTGCCTCGTGCAAGAAGTGCGGGAAGAATCATACCGGCGAGTGCCGAAGTGGGTCGAGGTCTTGCTTTAGTTGTGGTAGACCGGGGCATGTAGCCCGGGATTGTAAGGTCAAGTCGTTGGCCGATGTGGAATGTTTCTCGTGCCACGAGAAGGGGCACTATAGCAATGTGTGCCCAAAGAAAGGAATCGAGTCGATGGTGTCCACGGCTCAAAAGAAAGTGGAACCGGCAAAAGTCAAGGGACGGTCCTTCCAACTCACTCGGGAAGAGGCGAAGGAGGCACACGATGTGGTGTCAGGTACTTTATTCATTAACTCCTTGCCAACTCATATTTTGTTTGATTCGGGTTCCAATTATTCGTTTGTGTCTTATGAGTTCGGTTGTAAATTGAATGTGTCGTCCGAGATGTTAGATGAGGTTTATGAGATAGAAGTAGCCGACGGGAAAACGTCTATGGTTGAATGTATTTATAGAAATTGTGAAATAGAAATAGACGGTAGAAAGTTTAAGGTAGATTTGTTGCCCATGGGAATTAGGGCGTTTGATGTGGTTATCGGTATGGATTGGTTGGGTATGCACCAAGCCAAGATTTTGTGTGGAAAGAAAATAGTGTCGATTAGGACACCCGAGAATGAGAAAGTGTATGTGTATGGGGAGAAACGACATCACATGCCTAATGTGATTACCGCCATTAAGGCGAGGAAAAGTATATCGAAAGGTTGTGCATCGTTTATTGCATATGTGTTGGATGGCCGAAAAGAAAAGAGATCGATGGATAACGTCAAAATTATTCGGGATTTCCCCGAGGTATTTCCCGATGACTTGCCCGGTTTACCACCGGAGAGACAAGTCGAGTTTAAAATTGATTTAGTTCCGGGGGCGACACCGATTGCTCGTGCTCCCTACCGTTTAGCTCCCACCGAGATGCGGGAATTGATGACTCAATTGCAAGATTTGTTAGACAAAGGTTTTATTCGTCCGAGTTCGTCACCATGGGGTGCACCGGTGTTATTTGTTAAAAAGAAAGACGGTTCGATGAGAATGTGTATCGACTACCGAGAGTTGAATAAGGTAACCATTAAGAACCGTTACCCGTTGCCAAGAATTGATGACTTATTCGACCAATTGCAAGGTGCTAGTTACTTTTCGAAGATCGATTTGAGGTCGGGTTATCACCAAGTTCGGGTGAAAGAAGGCGACACCGAGAAGACGGCTTTTCGTACATGTTATGGTCATTATGAATTTCTAGTGATGCCGTTTGGTCTTACAAACGCGCCGGCTATTTTTATGGATTTGATGAATCGGGTTTGTAAACCGTTCCTTGATAAGTTTTTGATCGTGTTCATTGACGACATTTTGATTTATTCGAAAACCGAAGAAGAACACGAAGGTCATTTGAGGCTTGTTCTAGACGTGTTGAAACGGGAGAAGTTGTATGCAAAATTCTCGAAGTGTGAATTTTGGTTACGGGAAGTGCAATTCTTAGGTCACGTGGTGACGTGTGATGGTATTAAGGTTGACCCGTCCAAGATTGAAGCGGTGTCAAATTGGGAGCCTCCGAGAACTCCAACCGAGGTTAGAAGTTTCCTTGGATTAGCCGGTTATTACCGAAGATTTATACAAGACTTCTCGAGAATCGCGATCCCACTCACGAAGTTAACCAGAAAAAGTGAGAAGTTTGTGTGGGAGAAGAAGCAAGAAGAGGCGTTTAAATTGTTGAAAGAAAAGTTATGTAACACGCCGATTCTTGCATTACCGGATGGTATGGAAGATTTTGTGGTTTATAGTGATGCTTCGAATCAAGGGCTCGGTTGTATGTTGATGCAAAGAGTTAAAGTGATTGCGTATGCCTCGCGACAATTGAAGAATGCGGAATTAAGGTACACGACACACGACTTGGAATTGGCGGCGATTATATTTGCCTTAAAGTTGTGGAGGCATTATTTGTATGGTACTCGGTGTACGTTGTACACGGATCATAAAAGTCTACAATACGTGTTTACTCAAAAAGATCTTAATATGCGACAAAGAAGGTGGATCGAGTTGATTGCCGATTATGATTGTGAGATTGTGTATCACGCGGGAAAGGCTAATGTAGTAGCCGACGCCTTGAGCCGAAAGGTCTATGAAAAGCCGAACCGAGGAATTTTATCACGTATAGAAGTCGTCTCGAGCATCATCGAAAGAATCAAGAATGCCCAACGAGAGGTTATGGGAAATGACGAGTTAAGACAAGAACGGTTAGGCAAGAACCAACATTTTCTCGAAAATGCACAAGGGTTGAAGACCGTAGGCGGTCGTATTTGGGTTCCTAAGTTCGGTGGCATCCGAAAAGAGTTGTTGTATGATGTGCACAAGTCAAAGTATTCGATTCACCCGGGAAGTACAAAGACGTACCAAGATATGAAACGGGTTTATTGGTGGCCCGGAATGAAGGCGAGAGTGGCCAAGTATATCTCTAAGTGTGCCACGTGTGCACAAGTGAAAGCCGAGCATCAAGTACCGTATGGGGTAGCTCAATCATTGGTTGTACCGGCCGGAAAGTGGGAAGACATAACTATGGATTTCATAGTAGGTTTACCGAAGACGAGTAAGGGTCACGATGCCATTTGGGTCATAGTTGACCGGTTGACCAAGAGTGCGTTATTTTTAGCCATCCGAGAAACGTTGCCACTTGAGAAATTGGCTAAGTTGTATGTTGATGAGGTGGTTCGACTCCACGGGGTTCCGTTATCGATTGTATCCGATAGAGACGCGAGGTTTACCTCGAGATTTTGGCGGTCATTACAAGAAGAGTTGGGTACAAAGTTGTGGTTGAGCACGGCTTATCACCCGCAAACCGACGGTCAAAGTGAAAGAACGATTCAAACGGTTGAAGACATGTTAAGATCGTGTGTACTAGATTTCGGTGGTAAATGGGATGAACATTTACCGTTAGTTGAGTTCTCGTATAATAATAGTTACCACTCGACTATTAAGATGCCGCCTTATGAGGCGTTGTATGGAAGAAAATGTAGAACTCCATCTTGTTGGTTGGAAGCGGGAGAAACGAAACTCACGGGTCCCGAGATCATGAGAGTGACGAATGAAAAGATCGGTATTATCCAAACCAACATGAAAGTCGCCCAAGATAGACAACGAAGTTATTCAGGTTTGAAGAAAAGGCCATACGACTTGGATGTCGGTGATATGGTCATGTTGAAAGTGTCACCTTGGAAATGTGTAATGCGGTTTGGTAAGAAAGGAAAACTAAGTCCAAGATATGTTGGACCGTTTAAGATATTGAAACGGGTCGGGCTTCAAGCGTTTAAGTTGGAACTTCCACCCGAGCTTCAAGGTGTGCATGACACCTTTCACGTGAGTTATTTGAAAAAGTTTATCGGGGAAGTTGAAAATATTATCCCATTACAAGAGTTGCGGGTTGACGGCCCGAACCGATTGATTGAGGAGGCCGAGGCGATATTAGAAACGAAAACAAAGAAGCTCCGAAATAAAGAGATCGAGTTGGTATTGGTCAAGTGGAAGCATTCACTTAGGCCGAATTTGACTTGGGAAGTCCAAGACGAGATTCGGAAAAGATACCCGGATTTCGTGAACTATGATGAGATTCCGAGGACGGAATCTTCTTAAGGGGTAGATAGTTGTAACAACCCGAAATTTGTAAATAAATAAATTATATAAAAATATGATAAATAAGGATAAATCGTTTAAAGAACGTAGGAATTGGTTTCGTGTAGTCTGGAGACCGTATGAGAAAGTTATGGGCGAAACCGGGTCGAGACCTAGACCGAAAAGTGCAGCCCTGCTGTACGAGGGAAGTTCACGGCGTGAACTTTAGTTCACGATCGTGAACTCCCTCCAGGGATTGTTGTATCTGGCGATGGTAGATCACGATCCGTTAACGATCGCGAAGTTCGCATGCAAGGGAAAGTTAGCGACGCGAACTTAGTTCGCGCCGTGAACTCTGGTCGACAGCATTAAAGTCGGGTTTTAGCTCATTAAATGCATTTCCAAAACCCTAGTTTTCTTCTTGGCGATTTTGGAGCTCTAGTGCAGATTGTGGTTGATCTCTTCACAAATCTTTGGTGGATTTCACTCCTAAGTGAAGATTAAAGGTATATCTTCACTCCTTGATCTTTATAGCTCTAGCTCTAAAATTATGCGACAAGCTGAAAATGTGTACTTTCGTGTTTTTTTATTCTACTTGAAATGGAAATAGTTTATGTTATATTGATTTTGGACACAACATTTGTGTCTAGCGCTATTATAGATATAAATGGCGTGCAAATTGTGATAAGGTGAAATTAATTGTTTTTGTTGGTCCTTTACTTCATGGGAAGTGAAGATGGTTGTTGGTAATCGAATTTAGTCATATATATGTGTCTGAAGTTCAATTTGTTTTGATAAATGATTGTTGTAATCGTCTGTTAATGTAATGCCTATAGTTAGATTGATGTAATCTTAGGCATAGACTAAGTTGTCTTGTGTAGGGTTGCTATTTAATTTAGGAAAGGATAATTATTGTCGTGGCCTATCAAGTCACATGTAGTGACTCGTTAAGCGTGAGCCGAAATTATTTGACCAATATGAGTGAATCGAGTTTTGCCTTTGTTGTGGATGTCAGAATTAAAAGTCTAAATGTAAATATTTGGATGATTTTTGAATAACCTGAATTATTATTTGAAGAATTTACCTAAATTTCCATCTATGCTAAATGTGAAAATTGAAAACTAACACAGGGAACCAAGTTTATTTGGCCATTGTAAACTGGATTATGATTATATTGATAAATGATATACTGATTTGCTAACAAGTTTGATAGGGTTATGAAATTTATTAAAGATAAATTCTAAAATAATGAGATTGGACACAATTATCTGATAAGATTGTTGAGAAATTAAATCCTAAAAGGTGTATTTTTTTAAAAAAAAAAATAATAAAAAAATTATGGATTATGACCGTATATTTGCTAGTGAAAATCCAAGATTGTGAATTTGGAGAAAAAATTAATTGTAAAAGTGTATGCAATTTAGATAAATTGATGATTAGAATGTATTAGAGAATTATATCATGTGAAAAATTGATTGTTAATTAGAAAATTATATTGTAATGCCTATGCTTTGAATTAAAAAAAAAAGAAGATACTTATGTTACGTTTGTTTGTGTGCATTGAGATTCTGGGGACGGAATCTCCATAAGGAGGGGAGATTTGTAACATCCTAAGACCTGCCCTAGAATTTTGAAGTACTTTCGGTAAGTAAATTTATTTTTTTATTGATTGATATAATTTATTTGATTTAATTATATTTAATTGTACTTTTAACCATGGGGTTAAAAGTAGTAAAACTGAGATATTTAAATATTAAAATGATTTTTACATATTTGGGTTCACTTATGAACCGGGGTTCTAAAAATATCTTCGTTGTTAAATTTGGAGTTAGTTAGGTCTAACTTAATTATCTGCGAATCTAATATCCTGTACTGTGTTTTAATGAATTTATCTGTGTTTGGGGTTGGGGTGTACGTGTTATGTTTGAGGGCAGGTGTCAAATTGGTTTGCCTCTTCTTTCTTTGCCAGACACACGACACACACCACACCCAACACACACTTGAAGCTTTTCTCCCAAAATTGAAGATCAATCCTTGTAGTTCTTGTCTCCCTTATGATTTTCGGAATCTAGAAGCTAGATTAAGTAAGTTCTCTTCCTCTTTGAGCTAGGGTTCATGTTCTTGAGCTTTGTTGAATTAGGGTTCTTGAGTTAAGTGGGTTTTTATGAAATTCTTGATGAATATGGCTTGTAATTTGAAAATTGATGCATGATTTGATGTTTATTTAAGCTCTTGCAAGTATTACATGAATTGTTGTTAGTTATGGACCATTTGGTGAAGCTTCCATAAAAAGCTCCAACAATGGTGTTCTTGGGAAGAAGATGGAGTTCTTCCCTAAATTGGTAAAATGTGTATCTTGATGTTCTTGAAGTTTGGTTAGGTCAAGTTTGCGTGCTAGAATGACAATTGATAATGTGGAACTTGCTAGTTATATTGATGATGAATTGATAATTTATTGGTAGTGTTTGGCCTAGCAAGAATTAGTAGTAACTAGCTAACTTTATGAATTGTTGACTTTGATCTAACCTGGGAGTTGACTTTAGTCTTGCGTGACTTGCAAACTTTAATTACCAATTTCATGTTAACAATGTGTTAGTTGAATGAATTGTAAGCTTGATTGCGTTGGTTTCGGGTCTTGACCCGTTTGGTTGTTAAATTGTGCAATTGATTTAAGTAAAGTCAAAGTTGGTTATACTTGCAATTGGATGCAAGTAGTATGTTAGTTATGTAATTTTGATGTTGATCAAATAGGATATCTCATTGGAATGTGTTGTGTAAATTCCCGAATCATTATTCTCATTTTGACCCGTTTGGGCCTAATATGTGCAACTTGGTTAAAAGGGCATGATAGGTTGACTTAATGAATTAATTAGATAAAGTTCTAGACTTTGTTAATTGTTATATGTTGGAATACAAGTAATTGAGTGTAAGTTGTTGTATAAAGATGTGATCTTGAACTTATATTACTTGTTGCAAAATTGGTGATTTCGGGTGACTAATTCGGTGTTCGTTTTGTACAGGAAAAGGGAAGGAGCCTCAGTAATATAAGATTGCTGAGCTCGGTACAAAAAGGAAGCTAAGGTGAGTGGTTTTAACCTTCTTTCTTGTGTAATGTACAAAAAAAGTTGAAATGGTGGTCGTTTTTGGGAAATTGAAACAGAAAACCGAAATAGCTAAGGAGTCAGAAATAGCTAAGCGATCTCAAGATAGCGTAGCGATCTCTAGATCGCTTAGCTATCTTGCTGTTTTTTGGCAAAAGTGTATTTTTTTATACTTTTCGATTTTCAGTTGTACCATTAATTGTGGGATTGTTAATGGTAGTATGTGCACATGTTTTTTTAGAGGTTAGCTATAGTGGGTTTTGGCTACGCTTCGTTACTATTGGATGGGGGCGATCGGACTCCTTCGAATTCGTTACATAAGGAGGGATCACCGTGCCAATAGTAAAGGAGCCATCGGTAGACTGTTGTTGGGCTGAAAACAGTCAAAGGTCCTCGCCCGACCGCCGGTCCTCTTATAACGTCCAATTGCTTGTGGAAGTTTGGACGGGTTTTCCCGATTGATTTCTCTTGGTTTTTAATTTGTTGTGGTTATGCAAATTGACGTTTATTTCTTTTCACTTAGCTTTGTACTAATCCCTCATTTGTTGACTCTTTTCAGGTTGTGGATTTGGCTTGACTAGAGTCGGGTTTTGGAAGTCTGACCGAACTCTGATTTTGTAAACTGGGTCGAGCCTGTTTTCAGTAACACCTTTAAATGCTTTATATATTTTGGTTAATATGTAAATGGCTTTTATGATATGTAATAATTAGGATTTATAGTTTTCTTAAATCGCTTCCGTATGCATATATATAAAAAAATGGCTCTTAGATTGTGGTGTTACAACTATCTAGAATACACAGATCTCCAACCATCGATTGTTGTTTTGCTCTAGTAAAGTTCATATCAAACTTGAAAAATGGAAAAACATAAGTTATTATACAAATGATTAGAAATTCATTACATGAAAACAAAGGAAATCCTAGTTTAACGTAATGCATAGACGAATTACAAAGATGAAAACATAAACATAATTATGGTTTAGACATGAGTGATTAAGCTTCATATTACTCCATGTCATTCAAGAAATCAGAAGCATTTAGATCAGTGTTCTCAAATTGATCCACAAAGTTTACTTTTTTCTCCTTTTGCTTAAGTGAAGCTTGATATAACTTGCAAAAGTGAGAAGGTGTGCGACAAGTACTTTGCCAGTGGCCCGTACTACCACATCTATAACACACATTTTGATTGTTCTGAGAAGCACTTGCTTCAACATCATGTTTTGTGGTCTTGTTTTGTGGCTGGACTTTGTTACCTGGTGGAACATGATATTGACGGATTTATACATATTTAAATCCGTCAATATTATATAATTTAGGCTTGTTTTGTAAGGAAAATACTTTATTTATGCCTAAATATATGTTATTTATAAAATTGTAGGTCATAACTCCAAAATACACAAGAAACGAACTAAAAACACATTAAAATCAAGAACTTCTAGAAGTGAGTATCTTGCGTCGCGAAGTTGGATCAAAAGTATAAACTGGCAACATATAACAACTCATATATATGCTTCTTGGTCACAACGAATTAAAAAGCATATATTTTACTAATTGAAAAGAGCCACCAATTAAGTACGGGCCAAGTAGAAAAAGAAAACCTGAGCCTTGGGGTTGATAAGCCACGGCCCAAATTGAAATAAGAACCGTATATAAATGACGAAAACAAGCCCACGTGAGGAAATTAGAAAAAGAGAAAGGTGGTCACAATTCACAAATTTAAATCCAATGCCACACAATGAGTTGAGGTCACGTATTAAATTGATAAAGTGCCACCCGGCCCACTATGGAATTAAAAGGAGGTCACGTGGAATGCAAAGAATAAAAGGGCCACTACAGAATTAAGGAGTTAACGTAGGGGGTTTACGAACGGAACAGCCGTAAGGCTGGATGCGAATTGAGAAAAAGAACCCTACGCACGAACGGAACAGAGCTACGGACGAACTAATTGGAAGAGAAGATTAGGTATTCTACATCAAACATTATTTGGTTTAACTCCTTATTCTTTTAAACAATGTTTTCAACTCTTTATATTTGTTTGATGTTTGTTTGTTCTAGCATGTCTATGTGCTAGATCTTGTATTCACTATGATTTGATGAACACTATGATTTAGGTTTGGTTATCTTTAGGATTTTATAACATTGGTTTTGAACACTTGTTTATTTATATCAAAGATCCTTTCGATTAATTCTTGAATTTTTGATTGTTTTAACTGTTGATTATTAATTATTTTGTTGACTGACCACTAGCAATTGTAGTTAATAATTACTTCAACTTTTCACCCCGGTGACGTAGTTGGCAATCCACTAGATCTAGGGATTCGAGTTTAAGCATCAAATAACTTATGTGAAACCGAAAGTCTAATCTTAGTAACGACCGAATTTGAGATTAGAAGGTGACGGAAATCCGGGCCTAGATATAATTAACAAGCCGAAGTGTGACTATAGTATGGTTCTTTAGGAAAACATTTCTTAGGAACCATAATACGGTCATTGTAGGAAGCTAGAGACCACTGCTTACCTGACTTCTAGAACACCAATTAAAATCGGAACACCAATTTTCGTTTGTAATTTGTCAGCTTAAAAGCCATTCCTTTTTAATTAGTTAATTTAGTTTAATTCTAATTTAATTCTTTTCATTAGTAGTTTTTAATAAATAAAACGAAACCCTTTTACAATTGTTAATTTTAGGTTAATATACTTAGTTTTAGTCAAACGAATCAGCTTAACTGTTCCCTGCGGAAACGAACACCCGAAGTACTTACCTGAACTATATTGCTCACGATTAGGTCATACTTGCCTAAGAGTGTGGTAATCTAGAGAAGGCATATTTTAGGTTATTATTTTATAACTAGATTTTACACATCAGAGCATGATAAGTATTATTTCTTGGACCACGTCCATATCCACGTCCCCGTCCATGACCATAACCACGACCACGACCACGACCATAAGGGTGACTTCGACCAAAGTTTTGGTTTCGGCCATTAGTATAGCTCGTCCACGGCCACGACCACGTCCCCTTGTGTTATTTCGAGGACCAACGTTTTCTGCAGCATTGATTTCAGGGAGTACTGCTGATCCTATGGGACGGGACTCATGGTTTTTCATTAAGAGCATGTTATTTTGCTCAGCCATCAGAAGATATTCTTGCAAATCAGAATATTTTGAGAATTTTTGCAATCGCAAATTCTCTTGCAAAGTAACATTTGATGCATGGAATGTGGAGTAAGTTTTCTCCAACTTTTCTTCATCTGTCACAGGATCTCCACAAAATTCAAGTTGTGAACATATCATGAACAACGCGAGCTATAATCAGACACTTGTTTAAAATCCAGGAATCTTAGTGATCTCCATTCTTCTCTAGCAAAGGGAAGTAAAACCCTTTTCTTATTATCAAATCTTTCTTTAAGAGACTTCCAGAAAATATATGGATCTTCAATGTTTGAGTATTCATTTTTTAAACTAGCATCAACGTGTTTACGAAGATTGAAAACTGCTTTCCATTTTTCTTGGGATGAGCAATTATTATTTCCATTTAAGGCATCTAAGATACCCATTGATGCTAAATATGCTCTCATATCAGTGATCCATGAGTTGTAATTTTTACCAGATGCTTCTAATGCATTAAACTCAATCTTCGCAACGTTTGACATTTTATAACTATATATATTTAGAACAAAAACAAGTTAAAAATCAGAATCCATATATATCAATATGTATTGCACAAAACAGAAATGGGAGAACAATCATCCCATACGTGAACAAGAAAGGATAAAATACATCAGACGTGAGACTAATTAAGATGCCAAGTACAATAACCATTACAATCATGAAAATTAAAAACGGGTGAATCATTCTTGATCTTGACTTTGAAGATGAGAGAAATTATTTTGTAGTATAAATAAGTGTGGATGATGTGTTTATTTATAGTGTAAAAATGTAGCCGCTGAATATTTTATATAATATTATTTTTTATATTTTTTACCGTTTATAACCGTTACATATATAGCCGTTATATATATATCTATAATTTTTTTAGTAAAAAGAATAATTAAAGAAATAAATTACATAAACAAATTTGTAATAATATTAGTGAATTTTAAATAAATTAGTAAATAAAAGAAAGAAAAAATATGCATAAATGTTAGTATTCATAAAGGAAAGTTAGTATATATAAATAAATGTTAGTAACATAAATAAAGGTTAGATGCAATAAATGAAATGTTAGTTTGCATAAGTAAAAGTTACTAAGCATAAGTAAAAGTTAGAATACATAAATGTAAATGTTATAAGCATAAGTAAAAGTTAGAATACATAAATGTAAATGTTAGTTTGCATAAATTAAAAGGGTTAGTAAACATAAGAATAAAATTAGTACAATTATAAATGTAAATATGTTAGTAGTCCCAAGATTAGTAGTCCCAAGATTAGTAGTCCAAATGTCATCATAATGTCCTTGATTAAATGTGTTTGGTTTCATTTAATTTATTATTATATTATAACTTATTGTTATAAGAAATGTTTAACTTAAGTAATTAACTTGATTAAGTAAATGTACCTTGTGATTGAGTTGATCTTCCTTGATTAAGAACTTTCGTGCTGATAACGTGTTATAAGTTAACTATAATTAAGGCCCTATTAGCACTTATGTAAAAGACTTGAAGTTTATAAGACACAAAACAAGAACAAGGTGGAGAGAATTATAGCACTTATGAAAGTGTATATTGAGGTGCATTTTAAATCTTCACATACATTGGTATTTATACTAAATTTGTTACCCATGAACCCATACTTGGTGAGTAATACAACATATGTATTTGGGTAAAACATTAAATGGATTAGACAAGAAATCTTGACTAATTGATCATCCAACTAGTAGCATAGTTTATATACATTATTGCATATGTAGATATATTCATATTATAACAGTTAAAGTATTCCTATAATAACCTATTTTTTTATAATTATACAAAAGAGTAACATTTTACGATGATTACGTATTAAAGAAATGATATAGTGATCTAATAATCAACCCAGTAGCATCTGTAATGTATTATTAGTTTGTGATTAAGTGGATCCTTCTCTAGATTTATGAGTATACGACATATGATATTGGATGAGTATATGTCATATGATATTGGAGGAAATCAAAGATGAGTTTGTTTAATTCGTTATCCTAAAAAGTATCCAATTTAAGTTTACATAATAAACAAAGTTAATTAACAGAGTAGAAAAGAAAATAAACTTGATAAATTCATGTATATCGCAGGTACGTATATCGAGAGATCGAATTTGATCGAAATTAGACTAATTCATGGTGATTTGATGAACTTTGAAGAATCTAGTATGTGTAGTGTGTGTGTGTTCTTGAGAGAGAGATGGAGGGAATTATGTTGCTTTCAAAAGTTAATTCAATAAAGTGATGGAAAGCTTACATTCTAAGTCAACATACATGTATTTATACCTCACCTCTAAACATGTCTAATTAAGCCTAAACATATAATTAAGCTCAAAACTTAGACTTAACAATCTCCCCCTTTTGAGCTTTAGCACCTCATCCCAGTCTTCTGTCTTCAGATTCTTATCATGATATGTAATGATTTTGATAAACTCTCAGATGTGCTTCAAACTGTTGAACTACTGAACAATGTTTACATCTGAGCAGCCTGAGAAGCAATTAAGATTTCTGTCTTTGGAAAGAAAATGTTTTCTGAATTTCAAGAACATACCATTGCAGAAATTTGAAAGTTTCAGATACTCAAAGAAATTATATTTTTCGTTAAATATGTTTGAGTAAGGAAATCCTATAACTGATTTACTAAAGTTTTGAAAGCTCATGGAAATGAAATATCAGTTAGGTAAGAATTTGACTGGGTTTTTCAGATATTAGGGAGGTTTTTGTGAGGATAGGATAATGATGTTTTTGAATGATTTGAAAGTTAAAATTTTAGATGTGTGTGTTTGTTTTGATAAGAATGATTTGTATCGGTTAAAGTTTGAATTGAAATGTGAATGTTTGTATGTTGGAAAGAATGATATGTACATTTTAGGATTTGATTTGATGTGAATGATTTGTATTTTGTATAGAACAAAAGATTTGAACAGTTAAGCTTTTGTATGGATATAGTGAAGGATTTATGTGCACAGTTGGTCAACCTATGATGTCACGTCCATGACTATAGGACACTCAAGGGTCACATCGGTGAGTGCATGTAATACGAGTAAGATATGTAATGATACTTAGAAGAGGAATGATTCATAATAGTCATTATGAATCAGTTAAGTATTAAGTTAAGTTTAACTTATTACTAGATTAGTTTAACTAACTAATTAATACAAGTATTTGTACATTTACTAGTTGAGTAAATATACAATGTGTTAATTATAGATTATCCATGATATGATTTAAAGCTATTAAATCATATAGTAATTGGATAATATTATTGTGTAAATTATATAATAAAGGTTATTATATAATTAACTATTAGAAGTATAAATACAAGAATATATTTTCGAGTATATGGGTACCGAAATTATAGTGTGTTAATACTAGACATTTAATAGTTAAGTGCAATGATAATAAACTAGTTAAAACTATAAGGGAGGGAAGTGTAAAAGGGAAGTTTAATTAAGAAGTTAATCTTAATTAAACTAGAAGGGTTCTAAGCGTAACTTATTTCTATATAAATAAGAGGCTTAGGGTAAACCCTAAACCCCTTGATAGACATACCCTAACCACGAAAATCTTCCCCCTCCTCCTCTTATTCGGCCGAGAACAAGAACAAGGGTAAGAACACAAGTCTTGTGTTCTTCGTGTTCTTCGTTCTTCGCGTTCTTCGTGTTCTTCAAGTCTTGAAGAACAAGTTTCATTACAAGAGCTTATCTAGAGGGCTTCTCGTTGTGTTTATCACTGGTGGATCATTCTTGAGCAATCTAAGGTATGAATTGGAAAAACCCTTTTTCCCTTCTCCCCTTTGTACGAAAGTCGAACCAAGAACCCTAGGGTTCTTGGTTAGTTCGACGAATACACACAAGTGTGTGTGTGTGTGTTCGAGTTCTTCGTACAAGGTTTCTTTCTTGTTAACCTAATCTAAATCTCCAAGATCCCAATCCTTTAGGGTTTAAGGATTAGGTTTAATCCCAGTTCCGCATTTAGGGATTAAATCAGCTAGTTGGTTTAACCGGTCAAGAACAAGTTCATGTTCTTGGTCAGCAAGGTTCGAACCAAGCATGCTAGGCGGTCGACCCAAGTGGTTGATCGAGTAATGTGAAACCCTTCAGTGGTATCAGAGCGATGGTTTAGAGATTTAGACTAGATTAACAAAGTTGTTTGTTTACTTTATTTACAAATTTTTTTTGTTTCATGTTCTTTCTTTCTTCTTCAAATTTTCGAAAAAGGCCATGGAAGAACCCTAGGATCAAGTATATTAAACAAGATATGTTTAATTGATCAAAAGGATTCTTTCCATAAACCCTAGAATTTTCGTGACCTAGAAAGAACCCTAGGATCAAGTATATTAAACAAGATATGTTTAATTGATCAAAAGGATTCTTTCCTAGTTGCCTTAGTTTTTTCGAAATTTAGGAGGAAACTTGGACACCAAGTATGTTAAACTAGCCTAGTTTAATTGGTGGAAAAGTTTCTTAGTGTTGAGATTTCGAAAACCCTAAGAACCCTAGAACATTAAACTAGTTTAGTTTAATAGTTTAAAATATTAATTAGGATAATAATCTAAAGCCTAGTTAATTAGACAAGTTCATGTCTAATAGGTTTAATTATTATTTTGATAGGTTTATTAAAGCTAGTTCTTTAAACCTAGTAATTTAGACAAAGTTTTATTGTCTATAAGGTTTAAATTAAAAAGTTTAAATAAATCTATTAAAGTTATAATCAATCTTAGAATTTAAACAAAGTTTATTGTTTAAAAGGATTGATTAAAATTAATCTTTTAAATTAGAAATAATGTCTTTGATCAAGAAAGTCAAAACCCTAGTTTTGATTGGTCAAAAACAAGATTAGGGTTCATCTAATTAATTTAGGGAATTAATAAAGAAAGGTGTTAATTTTTAAGTTCTAAAATTAACAAGGTGTATTTAATTGTTTATGTATATGTATTTATATTTTTCGGAATTTTTAAGTAATTAAATAAAATTGAATTTTAAAATAAGTTTATACACATTTTAATTAGTTCAAGTTAATATGTATAAGTATAAATTAGGTGTAATACTCTTATTAGAATGTTACAAGTTTATTATTATAGAAATACATATATTCGAATATATATATATATATATATATATATATATATATATATATATATATATATATATATATATATATTAAATACAAGATAAAATGAAACAATTAAAAGGATAATGTTATTTTGATCTTTAAAGAAATAATAGTGTAACTAGTTATTGTATAAGTTATAATATAATTAAAACTAGAATGCACAAAGTTATGATTTAATTGTAACTAGTAATTGTACAAGTTGAAATTATATTATTAACTAGAAATATACAAAGTTATATTATTATACATATATCAAGGTGTATAAAGTTATAAGTTATTATAACTAGTTAATTATACAAGTATGATATAAGTATTTTACAAGTTATGTAATATACTAGATTAATGATCAAGTATAAATAACAAGAACCTATATTTAACTAGTCAAGTTAAATGTAAGAAAGGTTAAACAAACTAAAGAATTATTATATATAGTTTTTATATAATAGGTTTATTAGTTTCACCAAGTATAAACCGGTGATTGTGTTGGCTTAAGTTTCATCATGGTTGTTGAAGCTAGTGGGAGCTACACAAGAAAATCACAAAGTTTGTAAGTGTGTCATTAAGGCATAAGTTATGGTCGAATCTAATAAGAAACAAAATGTTTAATTTCATTATTAGACATATGAAAAACTAGGTGTGTTAAACTAGGTTTATGTTTCAAGTTTATGAATCATAAAAGTCTTAAAAGTTTAACATAAGTTTTATAAGTTTTTCAAGTAATATAAAACAAGTAAGTTTTATTAGAAATAAGGTTTCTCACAAAACCTAGTAAAACGTTTTGTACACCTCGTTTTAGGTATACATGTAAGATCGTACAAATTCTTGAAACTATAAGTTTTAAAGAATAGTTCTTATGTTTTAAAAAGGTGTCTTGTTGGACGTTTCAATCCTTCAATGTCACACATTTTAAACAAGGATTAAGATTGGAATAAAAGTTTAAGTTTAGTTTTAAGACTTAAACAAACCCAAGAAAATCTTAGATCGAAGTACTATCCATCTAATGGAACACCTCACTTGTTCAACGATATTCATATTGTAAGGATAAAGAACCTTAGATATGGATTCAAATCATTGCGAGTGTTAGGGTGCGTAAGGTTCTGTGATAATCGGGAGTCCCGGCGCAGAGCATCGCACTGTCTTAGATGGTCTGATCTACTTTGGTGATAATCGGGAGTCCCGGCCCAAAAAGTACTTGAGTAGAATAAACATACTAGACTTTATTACTAACTTAGAAATGTATGATTAAATTCGTACAAGGTTGTAATAAGTTATAAGTCTAAAGATTCTACGACCCCTAGGAATCGTGTCAAGTCTTGATACGATCGGTAAGGAAGTTACCTACCAGAAATAGCATGTCTCGTCGGGAAGTGCCCAAACCTTGCGACGAGAATGTGACATATGGATCCTAGGCCTAAAATATTAATTATGGGTTTATAATATATTTTAGAGAATGTTTATTGATGATTACTAATTAAACTGGGTTTGATTTGTAGATGGCAGCAACAAACGTGATTGCGACAACAAGTACCAACAATCTCTCACTTCGCTCAATCCTCGAAAAAGACAAGTTGACTGGGTCAAACTTTCTCAACTGGGAGCGCAATCTTCGTATTGTGCTCAGGCATGAGAGAAAGTGGTATGTCTTGGAGAGAGCAGTACCGAACACCCCTGCTGATAATGCCAGAGCTGAAACGAGGCAAGCTTATGATAAGCATGTCAGTGATGCACTCGATGTGAGCTGTTTAATGCTAGCCACTATGAGTCCCGAGTTACAAGCGGGACTTATGGATGTGCCTGCGTTTGAGATGATCCAGCAACTTAGGGATTCATTTCAAGAGCAAGCTCGCACCGAGAGGTTTGACATCAATCGAGCCTTCAACTCTTGCAAGATGGTTAAAGGAACGCCGGTGAGTGCCCACGTCATGAAAATGAAGGGGCACATGGATCACCTCGCTAGACTTGGTCACCCCATACCGTTGCAAATGGCAACAGATACTATACTCAACTCGTTGTCTGATGACTACAAGTCTTTTGTGGTCAACTACAACATGCATAATATGGAGAAATCCATTGCTGAGCTACATTCCATGCTCAAGACAGCTGAGTTGAGTTTGGGGACCAAATCTAAGGACGTTCTCTTGATCGGTAATGGCGGTGGCGGTGGAAAGAAGAGAAAAGGGCATGGTGGTAAAGGAAAGGGTAAAACCTATCCTAACCAAGGAGTGCCAAATGGTAAAGGTGTCAAACAAAAGGTCAAGAAGGTTAAGCCTAACACTGCGAGGACCGAGAACCGGTGCTTCAAGTGTGGTGAGGCTGGGCATTGGAAAAGAAATTGTCCAAAGGGTGCAAGTGGTAGTGGAGGAAACGCAAGTTCCTCAGGTAACACAACCACACTTCTTAATCACTTTTAGATACTTGTAAAGTACATTACGAGTAATCTAACTTTTGCAATCGTTTATTGCAGGAGATGGAAAGTGATGGTGACCGGCATGAGATGGTGATGATCCCACGAGCACCAAGTTTTTATGATTCAGTTTTTGTTTACAGTGGATTCGTTTTAAACAATTTTATTTTATTGTTTGGATAATGTTTTTATTTTTGTTAAAACAAGTTTCATTTTGGTTTTAATTAATCTCGAATCCATGGTTGAATCATATTGTGTGCATGTGTGATAATTACACTAGTCAAGGTTTATGACTAGATTGTAAGTCAAGTTTTGATTTACTTATGTTTCATGTTTATGTTTACATATTTGTTTGATTGTTGTATAAATAATGTCTTGATAGCTCAAGGTATTTAGATACTAGTAATTAGAAAGTTTTTCTAAATGAAAGTATTTAAAAGTTTTATGGAAGCATAAGGTTCAAAAGTTATTTGAACTTAGTTAAAACATCTTAAGTAATAGTCATTACTTATGATAGAAAGTTTTAAAGTATTAGTATTAATATAGTATGATTATATTGGATATAATCAAGGTATACTTTAAAGAGTGTTATTACAAGTCTTTTATACTTGTAGTAAAGGATTTAATGAAGTCATAATTCCCTAATAGGAATAATTGGATATTCGCATAATCCAAGTAAAATGACTTAGACATTAAATAACTCTTAAAAGGAACAAAACTATATTAAAGTCTTTAAGAATTAAAGGGTATTATTGCAAGTCTTTTACACTTGTAATAAATACAATATTTAATCAAGTCATAATTCCCTAATAGGAATAATGGATGTTTGACAAATCCAAGTGATGACTTTGGCATTAAATGAAGTTCTTAAAAGAATACTAATGTATTTAAGAATTGATAGTATCGTTTCAAGTGTTTCATACTTGTTAGATACAGTAATCAATAAAGATCGTGATTCCCTTAAAAGGAATGTTGGATATTCGCAAATCCAAAGGATGATCTTAACTATTGATAGAATTCTTAAAAGGTTAAACTACAAGTTATTGACTAGGTCAAAGTAGTAGTTTAAGAGATGCTTAAGTTCCATAAAAGTAAGTGGGAGCTAAGACTAACGTAATTCATTAAAGGTGTTAATGAATTCAGTAAGTTAGCAAGACATTAACAACAAGATTTTACCATGTCGTTAGCCAAAGAGTTAAGAGAAATAATAAATGATCGATTAGATTATTGCAAACCTAATAGCGTGATCACAAGTCTTGTGATTAATTGTTGCATATCTAATAGGTTGTTAACACTTCAAGTGGATAACACAATCATTTAAGGAAATTTCTTTAACTAGTAAAGAATATCTACAAATCAAGTAACTAAAAGAGGCTTTAGTTACAAGGATGATTTTATGAATTCAAGAAACTAAGGAGTTAATTTCCAATCCTCCTATGTTTACCGAATTACATAAAAGGCAAGACTAGAAAATGTTCTAAATTGTTGCAAGAACAATATCTAGCAAAGACAAAAGTAATAGTATTCCTAAATACTCGTCTTATGTCTTTAGTTTAATAGAAATGATTGGTTTAGTGATAAAGTTACAATCTAGGTTGTAAGAATCATTAAGTAATCAACGTGAACGAAAGGAATAGGTAATGATCCAGTAATAATTCAGTATCTATGTCCAGTGAGGAATTATACTTGAGTTAGTATCATTATTATTCAGACTTTGTATGTTTTACAATATCCATGAATAAAAGTCTATTTATTCAAGAAGATACAAAATCCGTGACTACTCGTCTTGGTGGGAACCTCGATGGGACGTTAACGTCATCGCGGTATTTGGTGGTAGATTCGAAGTTCTTCGAAGATAGCTACACAAGTTTTGTGTAAACCAAATATCGGTGATATTCTGTTGGAGGCTCAACGAATATTGGATTGACCACCGTGACAATACTTCGTGGTTGAAAAGTTCAAAAGTATTGTTCACTAGGATTGTCCTTAAGCCTGAGGTATTTGGTTTAGGATACAATGACTAATGTGCTTTGGTTCAACTTAGACAATACGGTAATACGTTTGTCATACGAGGCGATACTGGGTACAAAGGAAGTTGTATTTTTAAATCGAAATATAACAAGATGGTAATTGCACCTCCTTTTTAGGAGAGATATTTATGGGTCCCTTGACATGATGATAAACTGAAAATGCACGGTCGTGCTCAACGAACTGATCTGTTCTTTGTCGTTATCACACAGTTTTAAATCAAGAGGTCAAGAAATGATTTCGAGTACATGAGTTGATAATTTCTACCATGCTCGTATTCGTTATCACAAATATCGTGCTGCAAGGGATAAACCTAACACGTTACCCAAGAAGTAAAGACAGAGTGTTCTTTACTAGACGACGCTATTAATATGTTTTTCTGAAACAATACCTGGGTATAAGAGTTTCTATGGCTTGGTTATCCTGTATTGCCTGCTAGAGGGCCGCTGCAGGCTAGTGCCATCAAGCTAAGGTTACGAACTTGCACAAGTGGGAGTCTGAAGGATTTATGTGCACAGTTGGTCAACCTATGATGTCACGTCCATGACTATAGGACACTCAAGGGTCACATCGGTGAGTGCATGTAATACGAGTAAGATATGTAATGATACTTAGAAGAGGAATGATTCATAATAGTCATTATGAATCAGTTAAGTATTAAGTTAAGTTTAACTTATTACTAGATTAGTTTAACTAACTAATTAATACAAGTATTTGTACATTTACTAGTTGAGTAAATATACAATGTGTTAATTATAGATTATCCATGATATGATTTAAAGCTATTAAATCATATAGTAATTGGATAATATTATTGTGTAAATTATATAATAAAGGTTATTATATAATTAACTATTAGAAGTATAAATACAAGAATATATTTTGGAGTATATGGGTACCGAAATTATAGTGTGTTAATACTAGACATTTAATAGTTAAGTGCAATGATAATAAACTAGTTAAAACTATAAGGGAGGGAAGTGTAAAAGGGAAGTTTAATTAAGAAGTTAATCTTAATTAAACTAGAAGGGTTCTAAGCGTAACTTATTTCTATATAAATAAGAGGCTTAGGGTAAACCCTAAACCCCTTGATAGACATACCCTAACCACGAAAATCTTCCCCCTCCTCCTCTTATTCGGCCGAGAACAAGAACAAGGGTAAGAACACAAGTCTTGTGTTCTTCGTGTTCTTCGTTCTTCGCGTTCTTCGTGTTCTTCAAGTCTTGAAGAACAAGTTTCATTACAAGAGCTTATCTAGAGGGCTTCTCGTTGTGTTTATCACTGGTGGATCATTCTTGAGCAATCTAAGGTATGAATTGGAAAAACCCTTTTTCCCTTCTCCCCTTTGTACGAAAGTCGAACCAAGAACCCTAGGGTTCTTGGTTAGTTCGACGAATACACACAAGTGTGTGTGTGTGTTCGAGTTCTTCGTACAAGGTTTCTTTCTTGTTAACCTAATCTAAATCTCCAAGATCCCAATCCTTTAGGGTTTAAGGATTAGGTTTAATCCCAGTTCCGCATTTAGGGATTAAATCAGCTAGTTGGTTTAACCGGTCAAGAACAAGTTCATGTTCTTGGTCAGCAAGGTTCGAACCAAGCATGCTAGGCGGTCGACCCAAGTGGTTGATCGAGTAATGTGAAACCCTTCATATAGTTGTTTATAGAATTTGGAAAGAATGATTTAAACGATTAAATTTCGGATTGAAATGGATGTTCTGGGTTGAGATGTTTTGAGAATTTGTGATTTGAAATTTCTATGAATGTGTCGGTTTCTTCTTCTTCACAAATTACTTCATGCAAATCGACGAAATGTAGACTCATAGATAGATAGAGTCGTTTGTAGCGGAAGTCTTTTCTTGAAGTTGTGGCTTTGTCGATTTGTGATTATTGATAACTGTTGTTAGGGTAAAATGTTGATGAAGTTTACGCTCCCCCTCAAACAAACAATTATTTCTTAATGGATCTTCGGTTTTTTGTTTACTTCCCCTTAACCGGTGCATATGTCTTTTTAATGCAGAGTAAACTGAGCTAATATATTCTATCTCCTAAATGTTGTAAGCATTAATCTTTATAATAAGAACTTCTGTAATATTTTCTCCCCCTCATGATGAACAACATTTATCTGAATCATCATGTAAAATTTGAAGTTCTTCAAGGTGGAATTAGGAAGAATCTTCGAAGCGCAATGATAAAAATGTGTTGAATAATGATATATTCATATTTTGAATGAATCAATATATAACACATTGCATCAGATAAACCCAGATCGTTGTTGATTATGAAGAAATACGATCAAATCTTTTATCGTTTAATCTCAATGAGCATTGTAGATGACATAAAAGAACAGTCTCGTGTTTTTCATCTGATATCCCGACTGTTGTTGTTAACGTTGGAGTACAGTCATCAGAGATGTACATGGTAATAGAACAGGGTAAACCGGGATCACATAGATTGCCCGTTAACACAACAGTTACAAAAACTGTGTGACCTACGTTTAGTGTTGGCTTAGATGTTAGCACTGGTAGGATTTCCATTCAATCATTGTGAAATATCAACATATGAGATATCACTATGAATGTTCCGGCTATATCACAAAGATAAGCTTGGTATTTCGCGTGTGTCCTAAAAGTGTTTATTTCGGTTCTAGACTCAGTTAGTGGACAATAGAAGGCGAGGACTGGAGAGACTTGTCCTCTATGTCAATATCAACAATCTCCAAGTGAGATGTCGATAGCATATGAGCTTGTCTCCGTGAAAATGAAACAAGTACTTTTTAAGAAATACTTGAGTAGCTGGGGGGTTGTGCATTGCATCACTGGGTCCATGATGTCGTTTTCAATATCAGAGAGCAACACATGCAATCTGATAGAGACGTGGCAACCCGACTTTTAATCGGTTTGGTAAGGGTTTTTCGTTTTCTTTAACCCTGTCACACCCTCCTCACTCAAGCTTACTTTTTCAATTTTCAACTGCACCCTCATTTCATTTTACCATGTATTTAGCTGAATTGCACCCCATACTTCATTCCCCCTCTCAAATTTTATCTCAGCGCACCCCAATCAAGATCCCGTGATACTTGATTCTGCTCACTTAGACCTATGGACCCTCACAGTATGTCCTATATTGTAGGTGGCTCCTGGGAAAGATCATGCCGGTTATAGCAGATCATAGGAGTTATTTGAGAGTGAACTATAACGCTCATGTGCAATTTAGCAGCATTTATGATATTACGTTGTAAGAATTAATTACATGGATTTTTCATCGGAAATGTATGTGTTTCCGGCATAAGTTGTTGCCTTTATGATAGAAAAGTGTAAGCACAGCAGCTTGAACAAATTAGGTAATACCGGACTCGCATAGAGTAACCGTTTACACACCGTTTGATACCAAATGAGAGATCGAATGTGATCGAAATTAGACTAATTCATGTTGATTTGATGAACTTTGAAGAATCTAGTAGGTGTAGTGTGTGTGTGTGTTCTTGAGAGAGAGATGAAGGGAAGTAAGTTGCTTTCAAAAGTTAATTTAATAAAGTGATGGAAAGCTTACATTATAAGTCAACATACATGTATTTATACCTCACCTCTAAACATGTCTAATTAAGCCTAAACACATAATTAAGCTCAAAACTTAGACTTAACATATATGTTGGTCATTTGTATGCATCGGAAAGAGCATGTGTATTAGACTATGTGTAATGGTCGACGTCATGTGACTATATCATGCCTGGCGACGCGTCCCTCCGTTACGTCGAACCACGAACGTGAGCAAACCGCATGCATTCGGTTGTCCAAGTGACTGATGAAGGTCGTCATGTGTTGTGTTGGCTTGTACAACATGCATGATAAGTAATATATATATTAATAACACTAATTTTAAGGTTTGGTTGTAAGTTTATTTATCAGTATAAGAGTTTGATCAAGATGCTTTATGTGTTAGTCTGGAGAGAAAAAGATGATTTTGCATTAGTAACCAAACTTAGGTTTACATAACATTTGATTAACCAATAAAAAAACAACAATGCCAATGGCTTGGAGAAAGTTTTCCTATTGGCCTATTATTGGTTGATAAAATAACATAAAACAACTATCAACTAACTAGTTATTTGATAATGAAGTCATTAAACATCTAAATAAATCCAAATTTCATTATTCATAAGAAAGATCTTAGCATGCAAAAATTGCGTCATTACACACGACAGCCATGTCTTAGAAAAATATATAAAAAGTAGTGTTGTCGTTTTTATTAGCATTTTTCAAAAATCATTTATTCCGACATCACCATTGTTGAAAATGATACGACACTTTTAAATTTTTCTTTAACTTTATAAATTACAAAGTCAAATCACAGTTCAACTTAGTACTGATGCTGCAGTTAGTACTGATCATAGTTATTACTGGTGAAGACTATGGTTGATACTGATGGGGCAGAAACGATTACTACTGATGAGTTGATACTGGTGAAGCATATAACTAACTTACTACTGATCATGCACATATTGAAGATACTACTGATCAATAGTAGTTACTACTGACGATAGACTTGGACTTACTACTGGTCACCAATATTACTACTGACGTTATGCAATTACTACTGGTGATTGGTTTTACTACTGGTACGCGCTTATGGGATATATCAAGTCCGAGATCTTCGCAGAGTTAGTTATAGAATGTATTTCAATGTATATCTTTTATTTATACGATGTAAATCATGTCCTAGAATAACTAGGGTAAATAGTTTAGCTTCAAGGACTACTATAAGTAGTTCCTTACGAATTGTAAACGTACGTGTGTATTGTTCATCGATAATATACATTGAAGCTTTTTGGGAAACTGTGTTCTTAATATTCTTGCATATTGTTCTTACAGTTCATTGTTCTTAATCATTGATATAGTGTTGATCCGCTGCAACTTCTATCATCAATTAGATCTAAAGTGTTTATTAACGAATTCTTGTTAATCGATCCTGACAAGTGGTATCAGAGCTTATTGGTTCTAGATCTACACTTCGTTAAGAACAACAAAAAGTTTTAATCTTTAAAACACACATTATTAATCATGACTGATAATAATGAAAGCACTCAAGCCAACAAAATCCCTATGCTCACTCCCAATAATTTTGGGATGTGGAAGAATCGCATTAAGCAATACATGCTTATTACGGATTATTCTATGTGGGAAGTAGTTTGTGAAGGAAACAAAACTCGTCCTGGTCAAGCAAGCAGCTCTGCTGCAACTGAAGCAGACAAACTTAAATGTGAGAAGGAAAAGAAAGACAAGGGAATCGAACTTAAAGCTGTAAGCACTCTCCTACAGGCCATTCCTAATGACTATCAACATCTCTTCATGGAATATGATGATGCAAAAGTGCTGTGGGAAGCACTGGAGAAGAGATTCGTTGGAACTAAGAGCACAAAGAGGAACTTGAAGTCTGTTCTCAAGCAAGACTTTGAAAATTTCAAAGGAAAGCCCAATGAAACACTCACTCAAGTGTTTGACAGATTCAACAAGCTTATTGGTGAACTTAACCAGGTTGGGGTTAAGATGGAACAAGAAGATGTCAATATGAAGTTCCTAAGGTCTCTCAGTGAAGAATGGGCCATGTATACAGTAGTATACAGACAAAGAGATGCTTTAGAAGAAAAAGAATTGGATGAACTTTACAATGATCTCAGAGTCTTTGAAACTGAGGTAAATCAAAAGAACCCTTCTATTTCTTCTAATAATGCTGCATTTGTTTCTAGTACAGGTCAAGGTCAAGAAACATTCACAGCAAAATCTGCTGATTCTGAAGATGCTGCAAGAGAAGCCTTTTTCACTAGTCATGTGAATACTGCACTGATTAGTGATGATCTGGAACAACTGAATCCAGATGATCTTGAGGAGATGGATCTTAAGTGGCAGATGGCCATGCTGAGTCTAAGAACCAAAAGGTTCTTAAAAAGAACTGGTAGGACAAGTCTCAACCACACTAAAGGTGACAAAGCTGGGTTTGACAAAACTAAAGTCAAATGTTACAACTGTAACACTCTTGGTCACTTTGCAAAAGAATGTCCTCAGCCAGACAAAAGATCAAACTCCACTGCTCTTGTTTCACAACAAGGACAAGGCTATGACTGGAGCTTCCAAGCAGAAGAGCATACTCAAAATCAAGCTCTAATGGCCTTCACTGACAGCAAATCTGAGGTAAAACCTAAACCCTGTACTTCTGAATGTGTTAAAATTGTTAAAAACCTAGAAAAAGAAAACAATAAATTAATTGAAGATTTAGCAAAAGCAGTAAGAAGAAATAATGAGTTTGATAGTGTGATTGCTGATCAAGAGCATCAGATAAAGGTCTACAAGATGATTGATCAAAGGATAAAGGAAGAACTGCTCCAAGCTGTAGATGAGAAAGAGTACTATGAATTAAAAAATAAAGAACTAACAAGTAAATTAGAAGAATGTCAACTTGAAATTGAACAAAATAAATTAACAATTAAAAAGTTTGAAAGAAGTACTAAAATTCTTGATGAATTAACTAATAATCAATCTACAGAAAAAGTTATTCATGGGGTGGGATATCATGCTGTACCACCTCCATATCAATTCATTCCTCCACTCAAAAACAGTTCTGAAAGAATAATTAATGAATTAAATAATGAAACTACAATTGAAACAGTGAATGAAACATCTGAATCAAATGATTCTTCTGATGATGATCTAACCACTAATTCAACTGATACAAGTTATCATACAACTGAAAGTCACCTAATTCTAGAAAATGAGCCACCTAAATATAATGCGGAAAATATACCACAAATTTTAACTAGAGGAAACCAAAGAAACAGAAATCAACTCTTAGAACAAAGAAAAACCACAACTGCTAAAGATGATAAATTAAAATGTGTTATGTGTAATAAGGTAAATCACTTAGCCAAGGATTGTCATTTCAATCCAATAAACTGCAAAGAGTACAAAGAATTTAAAAGTCTTAAAGAAAAAGCATAAACTCAAAGGCTCAAGGATACTACTGATCCTTCAGTAGTAAATAAAAATAAAACTCCAATTGCTGAAACCCCAAGATTTGGAAGAAGTGCATCAAGATTTTTGCAGAACAGAAGAGTTGGAAGCCCAAAGAAAAGCAATTACTTTAGGAACAATGGAAAATTAAATCAAAATAACCAATATTCTAAGTTTTCCAACACCAGTAGAAAATTTTCCAACTTTACTACTGGTGTTAACCCTAATTATAATGTTGTATGGTACCAGTACAAAAACACTACTGGTACACACCCTAATTCCAAAAATACTACTGGTCAGTTTAAAACGACTTTCAAAAACACTACTGATCATCCTAAAAATGGTAAATACCCAAATACTACTGGTTCATCAGTAGTAAAATATTCAAAAGCTAAACATCATGGGTATAGACCAAGATCAGTAGTACAACAGAACACCAGTACTAAAAGGGTATGGGTACCAAAAATGTTTAAAGTTTACAGTCCTAAATCTTATCTTTCAAAGGATGAACCCAAGACATATAAAGCTTGGGTTCCCAAACTTAACTGATTATTTACTTTCTTGTGCAGAGCATTCAGATCCCTGAAGAAGGTAGAACATGGCACATTGATAGTGGATGCTCAAGGCACATGACTGGAAATCTGCAAATTCTTAAAGATTTCAAGTCCTTTGATGGTGGGTATGTGGCCTTTGGTGAGAACCCAAAGGGAGGTAAGATTACAGGTAAAGGTACTGTTACTAATGGCAAAATTACCTTTGATGATGTATTTTATGTAGCTGAACTAAAATACAATCTTGTCAGTGTGTCTCAAGTTTGTGATAAAAAGAATAAAATTCTTTTCACAGACATTGAGTGCATCATTCTTTCTCCTGACTTTATTTTAGATGAAAAATATGTTGTTTTAAGAACTCCCAGGAGAAATAATGTGTATTGCCTGGATATAGGGGGAGAACTCATTTCTTCAAATGAGGTCAACTGTTTTATATCCAAGGCAAACACCACTGAATCAGAACTGTGGCATAAAAGGATGTGTCACACTAATTTCAAAAACATGAATAATTTAGTTAAAAGAAATTTAGTCATTGGACTACCTCAAAAACAATTCATGTGTGATCATCACTGTGTTGCTTGCCTAAAAGGTAAGCAACATAAGACTTCTCATAAGTCCAAAATTGTCAACTCTATTTCTGTTCCTTTACAACTCTTACATATGGACCTTTTTGGACCAACAAATGTAATGAGTATTGGAAAGAAACAATATTGTCTTGTTATTACTGATGACTTTTCCAGATATACATGGGTTTTCTTTCTCAGGACAAAAGATGAAACAAGTGAACTCATAAAGAACTTAATTGTTAAACTGGAAAACACATCTGATCAAAAAGTTAAAGCCATACGATGTGACAATGGCACGGAATTTAAAAATGCAAATTTAATTAACTTTTGTGATCTTAAAGGTATTGACAGGCAATACAGCTCACCAAGAACTCCTCAACAAAATGGTGTAGCTGAAAGAAGAAATAGAACCATCATTGAAGCTGCAAGATCAATGCTAGCAGACTCAAAACTACCAATAACTTTTTGGGCAGAAGCTGTTAATACTGCCTGTTATGTTCAAAACAGAGTATTAATAGTGAAGCCACATTTTAAAACACCATATGAACTTTTCAATAAAAGAAAACCTTCTATAAGTTTTTTAAAATCATTTGGTTGTCCTTGTACTATTCTGATTACAAGAGAACAAATTGGTAAGTTTGACTGCAAAGCAGATGATGGAATCTTTGTGGGATACTCTACTCAAAGCAAAGCATACAGAGTGTTCAACAAGAGATTAAGGATAATTGAAGAAAGCATCAATGTATCCTTTAATGAAAATGTCTCTAATGAACAGGGAAATGGTCCAGATTGGCTATTTAATATAGACAATTTAACCAAATCCTTTAATTCTAACATGAACTTAAATGCAGGAGATCCAAACAGTCATACTCAAATGGAAGGAACATCGTCTGATAACAATGGTCAAGAAAAGATGAGATACATAGTATTTGATACTTCTCCCATAGTCAATACTGATGTCAGTAGTAATTCAAATTCTGGAAGCAGTAGTAATTCTGAGAATGAGGTCAGTAGTAATTCAAATACTACTGATACCAGTAATAGTACTCAAAATACTACTGGTAATAGCAATGACCTAAATTCTCAAAATACTACTGATCCCAGTAACAACCAAAATACTACTGATCCCAGTATCAGCAACAATACTACTGATACTAATTGTGAATATCTGAACAACTCTGACCAAGATGATGATGAACCAAACAACAATGAGAATAATGGATCTTCAGATGAAGAAATGCCTGAGACAAATGAGTCCAATCTTGAAAATCAACTAGTGGTTGATAGAGCAACAACAACAAGGACTCAGAAGAATCATCCATTAGACCTTGTTCTAAGTGATGTTAACTCACCACTGCAAACAAGAAGCAAATTAAACAAAAGCCTAACTGCAAATATGTGTAATATAAGTTTAATTGCTAATGAATGTATGTTTGAATGCTTTCTGTCTCAGGATGAACCAAAGAAAATTCAGCAAGCAATGAAGGACTCAAACTGGATTGAGGCAATGCAAGAAGAACTCCTTCAATTCAAGTTACAAGCAGTTTGGACACTTGTACCTCTTCCCAAAGGAAAGAGAGCCATTGGAACAAGATGGATCTTTAGAAACAAGAAAGATGAAAGAGGTATAGTGATAAAGAACAAAGCCAGACTTGTAGCCCAAGGATACACTCAAGAAGAAGGAATAGACTATGATGAAGTATATGCTCGTGTTGCTAGAATTGAAGCAATCAGAATATTCCTTCAAAAAATTCAAAGTCTATCAAATGGATGTGAAGAGTGCATTCCTATATGGGAAAATTGAAGAAGAGGTCTATGTATGCCAACCTCCAGGTTTTGAAGATCCAAAACATGGTGATTATGTGTTCAAATTAGATAAAGCTCTATATGGTTTACATCAGGCACCAAGAGCATGGTATGACACATTATCATCATATCTGTTAAAGAATAATTTCAAAAGAGGAGCCATTGACAAAACCATGTTTACAAAGAAAGTCAAAGATGATATACTACTTGTACAAATCTATGTTGATGATATAATCTTTGGCTCAACCAATGATTTATTGTGTAAAGAATTTGAAGAACTGATGCAGATTAAATTCAAAATGAGCTCTATGGGTCCAATGAACTTCTTCCTTGGACTCCAAGTCAGTCAAAGAACAGATGGTATTTTGATAAATCAATCAAAATATGTTAGAGGCATATTGGAGAAGTTTGATATGAAAGACTGCAAAAGTGCAAGTACACCAATGGAAACACACAAACACCTACATCCTGATGTTGAGGGGGAGGATGTAGATGAACACTTATATCGTTCAATGATAGGCTCTTTGATGTACTTAACTGCATCTAGACCTGACATAATGTATAGTGTATGTGTGTGTGCAAGATATCAAGCAAGACCTAAAGATCTACACTTGCAGGCGGTCAAAAGAATATTCAGATACTTGAAAGGCAAACCATCACTCGGTCTATGGTATCCACATGATTCACCATTTGAACTCATAGCCTACACAGATAGTGACTATGGAGGTGAATGTCAAGACAGAAAGTCAACTACTGGTGGATGTCAATTCTTTGGATCAAGACTGGTGTCATGGCAATGTAAGAAGCAAACAAATGTATCAACATCAACTGCTGAAGCAGAGTATGTAGCTGCATCTGCTTGCTGTGCACAAGTACTCTGGATTCAAAACCAGCTTTTAGACTTTGGTATCTCTATCCTTAAAACTCCTATTCATATTGATAATCAAAGTGCTATTAGTATTGTGAACAATCCAGTAAAACACTCTAAAACTAAACACATTGAAATAAGATTTCATTTTATAAGAGACTGCAATGAAAAGAAATTAATCAAAGTAGTCAAAATTCATACTGATGATCAATTAGCAGATCTTTTTACAAAAGCATTTGATGTAGGAAGATTCAACTTCTTGGTTAGCAGTATTGGAATGATTTTCATAAACTAAATCTCTTAAAATCATGTGTAAAAGTTTTGTTGTAAAAAGTTATTTATTCATTTAAGTGTTTTACTACTGGTAGGTCTGTACTACTGATGTGTAGGTATGTTCACAAAATACTACTGGTAGCTCATTACTACTGGTGTGTATTAGGTTTACATAAATACTACTGGTATGTCAGTACTACTGATGTTCACATATACTACTGGTCTTGTATGTTAGTAGTTTCTACTGATGTCTATTGTTACTACTGATGTCAAAATCATTAGTTACTACTGATGTTCAGAGATACTGCTGGTATGGCTTTTACTACTGGTCTTTCGAAAACAAAATTACCATACTAACCCCCATGAAAATAACTGTTATGTTATGATTCGAAGGGCAATTTAGTCTTATTGCAGGTCAAATCGAAAGATATAAAAGGCGGTAATCGATTAATTTAGCATTATCTTCACTTCGATTTGCTAAATCCTCTCGATAAACCCTAACTTACGATCCCAAACCCTTCATCAGTAACAAAAAAAAAAATAAAAAAAATCGCACTCAGTCTTCAAAATCAACGACGATGGCAACTCTACAATCTCTCGATGTACAAACAGATCTTAAATACTCAGAGTTTCACAACATGTGTGCGTTCTTAAGGAATCCCGATGGCACAAAAGATTTTCGTCCAATCGTGAAATTTTTGAGAAATTCTTATATCCAGTTTGCCTTAACTGTCAAACCAAAAGGATATCAACAGCACTTGGTGGATTTCTGGACCAATGCTGAAAGAACAGAAGGAACAACCATATCCATGATCAAATCGAAAGTAGATGGAAAGCATATAACAGTAACTGAACAATCCATCAGACACCATCTACAATTGCACGATGAATCAGGTATGTTTACACTTCCTAAGGAATACATTGCTGAAATTTTAAATAAGATGGGTTATGAGGGAAGACTCAACATAGTAACTTTTCAAAAAGGTCTTCTTTCCCCACAATGGAAATTTTTTGTACACACTATTCAGCACTGTATTTCTACTAAAAGAAGCACTTGGAATGAGTTTAATAAGGCAATAGCTTCTGCTGTTGTCTGTTTATGCACAGACCAAGTCTTCAATTTTTCATCCATGATTTTTGATGGTATGTTGGGAAATCTAAGTTCTTCAAAATTTTTAATGTATCCAAGATTTCTTCAACATATCTTAAACTGTGAATTACAAAACTTGTCAACTCCTAAAAACATATTTGTATTTCCTGAGTTGAACAAGAAAGTTTTTTCTAATATGAGAAAACAGTTTAAATTTTCAGGCAAGGAAACCCCTCTGTTTCCTAACATGATCAAAGATCAACAACAAACTGGAGAGGGTTCAATCATAGATACAACCCAAATTGAACCTCAACCCACTCCATCACCCCCAAATGAAGCCCAAACACCACCCCAAACAGTCACTCAATCACCCATGGAAGTCCTGAATGTGTCCCAGGAACTTGATATAAATCTGCAGAGTGCTACTCTTCACTCTGTGGAAGACCTACCAGATAAAAACCAAAATATATCCATAAAATACAAAAGGAAGAAATCTTCCTTAAAGGACACCAGGGGACAAATTGAGTCACACCCCAGACTCCAAGAGTTGATCTCACAGGAGGAGAGAGATCATGAGGAAAGGGCTCTCACTACTGATGCCCCAAAGGTGGGTGCACAGGATAGTGAGAACATCAATAGGACCCAGACCTCGGCAACTCTAAGTGATGACTCATCTTTTGAGGCAGCACTAAGAGGACCCCGGTGCCAAGAAACCACAAGGGGGGGCATCTCTGCTTCTTCTAGGAAGAAGAGAATGTCTAAAAGACCCAATGAATCACCAAGAAGTGATGAGGGCAGAACTATTGATTTGACGGATAGGATGGAAAACCTTCAAACCAATGTACCTATTAGTGAGCCCGATGATCTTGCTAGATGGAGTGAGGGCAGTATTAAACAAACTAAATTGATGGAAAGGAAGGAAAACCTTAAAACCACTGTACCTGTCAGTAAGCCCTATGATCTTGCTAAAAGGAGTGAGGGCAGTATTAAACAAAAACAATTGACGGATAGGATGGAAAACCTTGAAACCACTGTACATGACTGTCTGAACTACTTAACCAATCAAGGGAAAACTATGTTATACATGAAAAAGCACATCAATACCATCAACAAAAGAATGAAATTGTATGAGCACAGAATGATTCAACAAACAAAAATTATCAGAAAGCTCAGAAGAAAGATTAAAGATAGTGAGGCTCCACCAGTTGAGCTCACTAAGGGGGAGAAGGACAATATTCAAAGTATGATAGATGATTCCATTGCAGCAGCAGCATCTTCTCTCCTAAATCTCAAAGAAACAACAGTTGATGAAGGCCCAAAATTGATGAATATGGATGATGAGGCAATTACTACTGATCCTATGGAAGAACAAAATCAGCAAGACATATCAGTAGTAAATAAAGATGAAGAAACCGATGTACCAAACCCTACTGATGTATTAGCAGTAGTAAATCAAGAAGAGGAAAACATTGCACCAAACACTACCGATGCCCTATCAGTAGTAACTCCTGAAGACATACCAGTAGTAACTACCCTGGTTACTACTGAAGAGGAAATTCCTATATTTCCTGAACTTCTTGATAGTAGAAGACATGTAGTCATCACCAAACCACCAACTCCTACTCAACCACTTATCATACCTGACATTGATGATAATGTGAATTGGTTTGAGGTAGATGAATGTGCACTTCCTCCACACCCCAAGATACTATTAGAGGATAAACTACACTTGTTCTATCCAAAACTACTGATGCCTGGTATTCCAGATATGAAGTACACTCCACCTCCATCAGTACTACCTGCTTGTGTTGGAAAGGGAAAAGAAATATATGATGATGATTACCCAAACAGAGCATTAGGTCACCACATGGTGAACAAAATCAATCATGTCAGAAAGGAAAAGCAATCTAGATGGAGGATAAAACATAGAAAATTTCTGAAGAATGTAGCTATGTATCAAGCTATTGAGGAAAAGAAAAAGAAAAAGAAAGCTGAACAGAAAAAATCAAATACTCAAAAACCTCAAGAATCAGAAATACCAGAATTAATTAAGGATGTTCAGATTGAAGCTCAATTGGCAGAATTTAGAAGATTGAGAAAAGTAGAAGAAGAACATCTTGATTTGCTTGAAGAGCTAGTAGCTGAAAGCAAAAGAACTAAAAGTCCCTTAACAGATGATGTGTTTGAACAGAAAGCACATATGATTGACTTTCTGAAGTCAAAAGGGCACAGTGCAAAATCTTTTGGCAGAATGAAGATGGTTACTATTATAGACAAATATTGTACTGCCAAGAAGAAAGATTTGATTGATCAAGAGGCTGAGGAAGAAAAGAAATTGAAAGCAGCAAAAACCTTAATGCCAATAAATGCAAAACTGATCAAAACTGGTAGTGTGTCTACTACTGGTGAATCCTCATCTCCCCAAACAAAGAAAAGAAAGGATGAAGCTCAAGAACAGAGTGTTCAAAAGAAAGCAAAACAAAACAAAATTATACCTGTTCTTGAAGTACCTGTTGCTCCCCTTCAAAACAATCCAATCCTAAACTGGAAAGTCTTGCCCAATAATGTACTATTAATTGTAAGGGAAGACAAACTTATTCAAAAGTTTACTGGATGGTTACCTTTGATCAGATCCTGTACAAGAAGTGATGTGATTAAACTTCTGATCATTGGAAAACCGAGAATGTCAAAGAAATCATGGAGAGAATCTGGTGCTGGATATTTAACAAGAATGATTGATGCTGCATTTTATCCAGACAACTATCCAGATTTATTTACAAATACAGAAAGTATTTATGCATGGAATGTTCTCCCAACTGCTAATATGTATTTCTTTGAAAGATCAAGTAAAAATTGTGAGCTGTACTTATATGAGAAAGAATATCCACATTCAGAAAGTGAATTATATCAGATATTCATTAACACATTAATGAAGCCATTTGATGCTGTTATGTTCCAGAATAAATTGAATTACTTTATAAAGAAGAACAGCAAGTATATAATTGAACAAAGACTTCAGCAAAATCAAAGAACTTTGGAAAGAAGAAAGAAGGAAGCAGAAGAACAAAAGAAACTTGATTGATTGAAAGAGAATCAATAAGTTTAGGGGGAGATTGTTGGAACAAATCACAGTTCAACTTAGTACTGATGCTGCAGTTAGTACTGATCATAGTTATTACTGGTGAAGACTATGGTTGATACTGATGGGGCAGAAACGATTACTACTGATGAGTTGATACTGGTGAAGCATATAACTAACTTACTACTGATCATGCACATATTGAAGATACTACTGATCAATAGTAGTTACTACTGACGATAGACTTGGACTTACTACTGGTCACCAATATTACTACTGACGTTATGCAATTACTACTGGTGATTGGTTTTACTACTGGTACGCGCTTATGGGATATATCAAGTCCGAGATCTTCGCAGAGTTAGTTATAGAATGTATTTCAATGTATATCTTTTATTTATACGATGTAAATCATGTCCTACAATAACTAGGGTAAATAGTTTAGCTTCAAGGACTACTATAAGTAGTTCCTTACGAATTGTAAACGTACGTGTGTATTGTTCATCGATAATATACATTGAAGCTTTTTGTGAAACTGTGTTCTTAATATTCTTGCATATTGTTCTTATAGTTCATTGTTCTTAATCATTGATATAGTGTTGATCCGCTGCAACTTCTATCATCAATTAGATCTAAAGTGTTTATTAACGAATTCTTGTTAATCGATCCTGACAGTTCGAAAATATTAGATGACGACCATGCAGTGACTATCAATATATTAATTAAAACCACATATTAATTAACTAATATGGATTATACTGATAAACAAAATTAACTTATCTAGCTTGTGATATTATTACGGATCTGTAAACCGGACTAGATACTGAACCGGCCGCTATAGTGTATCATTGGTTGAAGCTGTCTTAACAATCGGATGATATCGTAATCAATATGTGGTTCATTTTACCAAAATGTAAAAGAAATTAAGTTTGATCTTTTAAAAAGATCGTAATCACTTTACATGTTTTCCTGTTAATAATCATGTTAAGACATTAGTTTTGGTCCAAAAGTTCTTTTGTTCTATTGGCAAATATTTTGAAGTATTTCATTGTTAATCAAGGCTTTAATCAAATTTTCATATGAAAACATTTCAATTTTTAAGAGTGATAATCTAATCATTTAATCTATCTTGTGTGTTTTACTTTGTACAAATCAATGTCAATTGTCACCTGTCTTAAATTATCACAGTTTAGACTTAAATATGGCAAGTTGAAAGACTAGTGGTACTTTTGAAATAAAATATACTATAGTATTAAAATTCAATAATTTAAACTTTACTAGCATTCACTTGACTGTGATAATTTAGCATTTTAGCTATACGTTATTTCCTCGTAAAAATTAATCATAATGTTTGATCTTTATTTACAATGAAGAACTGGTTGAACGTTGTACACCATGTTTTATATGTTTTCTTGAAAGACAAATATATTTACAAACACATTAAAGTGACCAAAATGTTTAAAAACATCATGAAAAAGTGAGACCAACAAGAAAGATGGCAATGTAACGCAATAAAAATAAATAAAAAGAAGTAAATCCGATCAAAGCGAAATAGGTTTTGCATCCGATTTTTTCAGTTGACATTTTTTTTTTTTAATTTCTATTTTCCAACCATGGGTGTGAATTCATTTGAATTAGCAAAATATCCTTTTGGATTGTAATCCTTTTGTCTTGCTCATTGGTGAAAGAGAGTTTGTTTCTCCAATGATATACTACTGTTTTTAAATGATATAATTAGCCAATCAATAGTAGCAATTTTTAATCCAAGACGGCTTTGACATGGCCAAACTATAGGATTATTTCTATATGCCAAAATATGACTATATCCTTGAAAACGACCTACAATAAGTAATCCTCAGAAGATGGAGAAACTTGTATTGTCTTTGATATTAGACAAAATGTTGAAAAAATAGATTAGTGACCAAAAGAAATAAATAAAATTTACAATATATTGATTTGAAAATTACAGATGCATCGTGAACTTTACGCATGTGGATGTAAGGTGCGTTCGAAGTACGATTTACTTTTTATAGGTCGATTGTGGATAATGAGTTATAGGGACGACATGTCCAATTAAGGTTTGAACGCCTTAAAAAAAATTCAAATAATGTTCTAGTTAAATCGTGATAGTTTTATACAGAGTATAATACTAGTGTGTCTGAATTATGATATTCTTATAACCTTGATTAGTTATTTTTTGTATAAAGAAAAAAAATAAGAAAAATGAAACAAATCAAAGTATCAAAAATATTAGGAAAATGATAATGACAACACTTATGGATTGTCATTAAGAAGACAAAATAACAAAAGACAACTCCCACTGAATTTTAAGAATAATATTTTTTTAATCAATGTACAAGCTTTTTATGCATATCAGTAACAAAACCCAAAATATTAAAATCCGTCTAAAGTGTATTCAAATATACACACAACCTCTTCTATCCCAAAACGTTCGGTTTTTTTTTTGTTTTTTTTTTATAATGTGGCTTTTTTTTTAATCAAAATTAAATATATTGATCGATTTATATTTAAAAAAAAAGGCAAGAAATGGTTTGAATGTTAAAACAATCCAAATAAACTTAATTTGACCCTAACTGAACATTACATATATAGTATAGACTTCACTAATCTAACTCAATCATTTTGTTACTTGTAACACATACTAAAATGTTTTAATATCCATTTAAAATTGGTTAGTACATTTTATTACATTAAACTTGGTTGATCGAGATAGTATTTTACTACTTTAAGCTATTAAAGGTGCAATATGTTATTTTGATTATGCCAAAATGGTCACTTTAATATACCGACTCACTAATTTGATCTTAAACTTTCACGTGATTTAATTCTAATTTCAATATATATTGAGATAAACTTATATTTTTTTTAAGTTTATGATATCATAATTAATACACCATTAATAATTCAACTATTCAAGAATATGACCCAACTAATCAAGTTTAAAGTAGTTAAATACATTTTTACTTTAATATTTATGAAGGTGTAAATCAAAGTATGCTTTGAAGGCATCTCATTCCTAGTTTCTATGGTTATGATCTTGTCTTTCTATAAAAACTATGAAAGTCTTTTTTTCAAGTCTAAGGTTATTTTGACATATATAAGTATTTTTTATATTCGTTTCGCATGTAACTAATAAGCAGAATATTTCTGTACGCAGTATTGGTGTTTTTGACATAAATACATTTAAAAAATTAGTGATGTGTCTATGAAAGAGTAAAAACCCATCCGTGATATTCTAAGTTTCTAACACATTATAAATGGATTATAGCCATAAGCCATTTATCTGGAGCTTGCCATTTGTTCGCCACTTTGCAATAAAAGAAGTTGTAAAGTCCCAGTATTTTTGGGGGTAATAGAATAGTATTGATGGGTCAAAAAGCAAAAATACAACATTTAATTTTTATTTAACTTTTTCGATATAAAAACTTTACTTATATTACTCCATTGCATTTGAATATTGCAAAAGGACCTTCTATTGGGAATTTATATTAAATATTTTTTTTTCTTTCGAGTTTGAACTTTAGAAAAGAAAGATTTTTTTGCATGTTTTACCTACGCGAGTTTAATATTAACGGGGTCGTAAATATCTTCGAAATAAAAGAGTCAAAGTCGAGGTGTTTATGCTTCTTTCTTGTCGATCTTGACTCTTGAGTATAAAATAATTATCAATCAAATAATCAAACCATCGTAACAGTGTTTATTTGGATAATCAGACACCCCCCCCCCCCCCCCCCCCCAACCCACCCCCCCTCCCCCCCCACACACACAATATTCATCTTATTGTTTTTTGTTGTAGTATATATGTTTTACACATGTTAATTACGAAAACAATTAGTTATATTAAGATACTAATAAAACAAACTAATTAACTACGTAGTGGTGCTAAAAAATCCAACGTGAAGGTAAGTATGAAGTTGTCTTTATGTGACAGTTTCACAATAACACAAATTAACACATACCAAAAGTAAAGAAAAAAAAAACCGATAACAAAATGAAATTCCTGATTAGATTATTTGAAGAAAATTGCGTCTTTGAATCTTATGGACTAACTGGTACTAAATTACTGATTCCGAGTCGAGTTTCCAAACTCGTAAATTTTGCCACATTACTCTCTTCATGTGAAGTCGTGGAACATTTTCAGATCAAAGTATTTTGTCAGTATAACAAAATCTTCAGTCGAATACAATCACAATTTACAAGAACAGAGAATTGTGTATTATGAGAATTTCGTACCAGCTCTTGAAAATTGACCAAAAACATACTCAATCCACATTATGTGGAAAGACCGATATGAACTTGCTAAATGGCAGTTTCAAAACTGCCCAAAACCGTCAGAGGCCCTGCCCTTTGAACCCCGCTGAGGGCGCTGACCGTTGGATCCCGTTACCAGGGGCGCTGGCCTTTGAATCCATTACTGAGGGTGCTGCCCCAGACCCATATTGAGTCAGTGTAGTTTAACTATAACAAGTTCAAACAAGTGTGTATTATGCATCACCCTTACTTGTTCAATATTTATTAGGATTACATGTGATCAATAAATTTATCTAATTACACTTAAATTATATTGATGAGATAAATCACTAGTATTGTGTAACTCGTCCGGACGAGTTTAGGGAAAAGTTAGCTAGGAGGAGTTGATGCCAAGAATATAATTGAGAGACGAGGTAGAAGTGTTACAAAGGGAATACTTTTCCATTGGATGGTTACAATAGTAAAAAAGTCTGAAAAGATAAATAAGAGGAATAAATTCACGTTTTTAGGATTCTCAAGGCTCTATATATCAATTCCTTCGGCTCGCAAACCATTTCACATTCAAACATTGTTCTATTCAAAATACCCTCCAAGAATCCATCTCTCCTGCAGCCGGCGACATGAAATTCCGATCATTTATATCAACATGTTCCGCCACCATCTGCACTGCTACTGATGACACCACCATACAATATGCACACAAATCTCGACCGCCGCCATTTAATCTCCTATTCTCCGACACAAGTAGCAGCATCTCAGATACAACGATCACCACCGCCACCAGTCCATCAATCGACACCAGTTACAGCTACGGCAGCAGCCTAAATAGCAACCTCTCTCTTCAAACTCTACCTTCCGTCCCCTCTCTCCAAAAGCTCTCGCCGGAAAGGCTCAATCTCGTTGTATCCCATGGCTACCTAACCTCCCTTAAACCCTCGCCGGCGGCACACGTCAACTTCCTAGCCGTCCATAAACACCACCTCTACGCCGCCTCCGGTAACCTCATTCACGTATTCGATACGACATCGTTCGCGCTAATAGATATTTTCAGCGTCAACGACTCTTCTTCCGGTTCCGTTAAATCCGTTACATTTCATAACGGAAACGTGTTTACATCTCACCAGGACAGTAAAATTCGAGTATGGAGAGTAACAGAAAGCAAACGGCATAAACACACCGCAACATTACCGACGCTAGAGGATCGGTTACTCCGGTCGATTTTAAATAAAAATTACGTGAATGTACGCCGTCATAGACGGCGGTTGTGGATCGAACACCACGACGCCGTTTCTGGACTAGCGGTGATTAACGAGCAATTAATGTGTTCGATTTCATGGGATAAATACTTGAAAATCTGGAAAACTTCAAATTTCCGATGTGTTGAGAGCATTAAAGCACACGACGATGCAATCAACGCCGTTGTGGTGGCCACCGACGGGACAATTTACACCGGATCCGCCGACCGCCTAATTAAAGTTTGGGGTAAACCGTTTGGGGAGAAGAAACATGGACTTATTGCCACGTTGGAAAAGCACAAATCAGCTGTGAACGCAGTTGCTCTAAACGGCGTCGGATCAGTTTTGTTTTCGGGAGCTTGTGACCGTTCGATCTTGGTATGGGAAAAGGAAGACAGTGCAAATCACATGGCTGTGACCGGTGCATTGCGGGGTCACCGTAAGGCGATACTTTGTTTGATCAACGTCTCAGATTTGTTGTTCAGTGGATCGGCTGATCGGACGGTGAGGATCTGGCAACGTGGGCCCGAAGGGAGGTTTTGTTGTTTGACCGTATTGGACGGGCATAGACAGCCTGTCCGGTCACTGGTTGCAGATTTGGATTCTACCGACCCGATAGGATCCAAATCTACTTCTAGAATAAAAGTTTTTAGTGGAAGCTTTGAAGGAGAAATCAAGATATGGAATGTTGAGGTTTCGAATCTAGCTAGTCCCATGTCGATGCATCTACTTAAATTGGGATTATGATTATTTATTTTTGTTTCGTTTGTCATTTAAATATGAAAGAAGTTTGAGAATGTTATTATGGTTTTTTTTTTTATATAATCAAATAGTAGTCTTCTTTTAAGTACCTTCTATGAGATTGGAACATATGATCATAAGGATAGTGGGCAAAAAGAGCCTTTGCATAAACAGCAAATGAACTCGCATGAAATGAAACCTATAACATGGTCAACTTAAAAGATTCATGTACGCAAAAATCTTGTATTTGGCGATTATTATTTTTCCTTACCAATTGTTGAATTATATAGTTTGTACTAATTAAGCTTTTGCTTTTAGTTAATTGACAAGAGTTTGATATAACATTTAGTAAAATATTATATTTTACAACGAAAAGAGGCCTATATTAACAAACCTACGCTCAAATTAGTTGCTTAACCATTACATTTTGATAATTTAGTTAATAAAAATAAAAATACATAAGTATAAAATTAGAGAGATCGAAAGAAGTGATTGGTGGGACGGAAATTATTATTTTTGTAGGGCAGAAACATAGTCAACATCTATGCATGCATTTCAATATTTTACGTATGATATGCGTAATTTTCGAAGTTATATATATTTGAAAACAACTATCAAGCTTTGGAATTATTGTATATTACAATAAGCATTGTTCTTGCTAAAGTACAACTGCTTAAGCTGGCGTAACTATCCAGTATTACCTTTCTTCCCCCCTTGTGTTTTTATCTACATTCAGGATCTAAAAACTAGATTCAAATCCTACACGACCATAATTATATATGTTCGGACGTTCGGTTTATTTTATCCTACATCAACTAATTAACAATGACATACGGTTAGGGATGATCTTAGGAGAAAAGAGTGGTTAACTTATATTGATTGGATATATACGTAAACGGTGAGATATTTCAAATTAGAAATGGGTCAATCTGCTTAAAGGGTATCGGGTTTAGTTAAGCCCAGGGTTCTAAAAGGTGTGTCATGGCAGCGCTAACGCGCGAGGACGAACGTTACGAAGTAGACCATGGATTTTTTTGAAAAATAAAATGGAGTGTATAATTATAATATTAAAATAGCACTTTTTGTGAACTTTATATACTTCATCCGATTCAAAATAAGTGATACACTTTAGGTTTAACGAGTTTTTAGGTAAATAATTATAATGATAGTTAAATTAGTTTAATTGGATGGTTAATGAGGAATGCGTCCCACACATTTTGAATAAAGTGTGGTTAATGATAATTAAAAGTAAAAAGTAAGGGTAAATGAGACATTTCACTTTGTTAAAATAGATAGTTAGTGGGTGTGGGTCCCAATATTTTTTTACCAAATAAGGTAATTTCTTAAGGTATATCACTTATTTTGAATCACCCCAAAAAGGAAACTGTATCACTTATTTTTGAATCGGAGGATGTATAAATTATCATATAAATCAATCATTTTATTTGTGAACTTGATATACATCCATATATAAATTTTGCCGCCTTAAGTCACGTTTTGAGAAAATATCATGGTTCGTTGTGACTTAAAAATTAAATGGTGCCACCATGTTACGTCTTACGTTTTTTTAGAACATTGGTTAAAACTGAGAAACAAAATGTATCAAAGATGTTGAAAGTAACCAAAATGCAATCAAATGCTTACAATATTACAAATCACATCATTAGAAGAAAAATCAGTAACAACCGAGCTATAAAATATTTCATCTTCATGAAGAAGATTACATTTTAAAGACTCTCACATAACGTGCGGGCTAAGAAAACCTCATTAATCTACAATTACATACTAATTTAAATATGTTATCTTACTGTTTAGGCTTTTAGCAAAAGATCTTATACAATAAGACAAACGACGCATTGTATAATATTAATTACAATGGTATAAAAAGCCACAAAAAATGGAACTAAAGAAATTCACAAACTCCAACACAAGTATTGAGCAAGTTGTCTCGTGCCCACACCTTTCATAGGTCAACAAACCGTAAAGTTTTGCAAATTGCACATAGAGAATTCTTTCTGAATATAAAATTCCGGATTTCATGACTTACATGTAATTAGCATGTTATTTAATTATCCAAATTGAAGTATGATATGTCGGACCTTGCATAAAATAACCCATAATATACAAACATGCACGATTGATGACATTTTGAATTATGTATATTTACTATAAAATAACTCATGCTTTGTTGTGAATCCAAGAATTATACTACTATTACACTTCAGCAAACAATAGCAATACTTATAGTCAACCATGCATGGCGTGTATTCGTGTAATATAAACAGACATTTTTATTATTTTGAGACAACTCAGAGTGCAGTTGTATTCATCTCCGTCATGTAATAGTAGAGTTTTAATATGTATAGTCAATCATTAAAATGTACTATATATGCTTGTAATTAATATCAACATACATGTTACAAAATTAAACAATTATATAAAGATAACTAATAGTATATGATAATGATAATGTTACAAAACAAGATAGTAATGCCCAAATTTGATAAAACAAGAGAAGAATGAAGTAAAAAAAGATTTGGTATTTCATCTTGGTTGGAGATGAGATTTTACACTAATTTTGGGCCATAAATTGGAAATGATATTATATAATTTAGAAGTTACCTCTGCGTTTGACCTCAACAGAGGGTTCAGCTCCTCATTAATTCAAGTGCTCCCTTGAAATTCTTATGTCTAAGTTCCATTTCAGCCCATTAATTCACACCAAACACTAGCAAGATTATCAACAGCTTTATAATTAACTTGTACAGCTTTATCAAATATCACTCTTGCATTAGCAATATCTTTATACAATTTAGCAAATGCAACCGATAAAGTATGAGGCTTGCTTTCCCACAGCCTTCATCGGGTCAACTGTTGTAACTGCCTCAGTGTATGTTAATATCTGTTTGGAAAGATTTTCACTCTTGTGTGCCATTGTTCCACATTATGAGGATTTTGGCGAAGAAGTACACTATTTGGTCTTCGATCCATAAGATGTTCTAATCTTGCTATTCTTAAATCAACATCTTTTTCATCACACAACCAAAATGTTTTAAGTTTTTCCTCCAATTTTGACACATCTTCTTCCCCAAAACAGTTTTCTTTCTCATTGTCTTGTTCATCTTCACTCTCACCCAGTCCTTTTATTTTTAAAGCAAGCACACTTTCTTCAAACCGTGAGTATGCATAAATGTTAGGACCATTTGTATTATATCAATTAGTTTAGGGACTAGAAATGACAAGTTGTAATAGTATGAAGCTAGTCATTAGTCTTAGTCAAATGAGTTATGCTTAATTAGAGAGTAATTAAGCATGTTTAGTAATGAGGTATAAATACCTTGTGTTTAGGCTTAATTTGTAAGCTTTCCATCATTAATTGAAATACCTTTTGAAAGTCAACATTCCCTCCATCTTTCTCTCTCAACTAACTCACACACACTTACACCAAGAACACACACACATAACTTCAATCTTCATCATTTCAACATGAACTAGCTTGATCTTAGCATATTTCGAACTTACAAGTGGTATCAGAGCATAATCTCTCTTAGAGAAGATCCAAAATCGAGCTACAATGATCAAGATCTGAGAATTTTGAAGAAAAAGTTGATATTCGTCATGAAAATTAAATGTTGTAATTTTTTGTTCCAAATCGATGGATTGAGTGCAGAATAGTGTGTCTCCATTGTTTCTAAGAAGAATAGAATCGAATTCAGATCAATTCCATCAACAAACGATCTTCAATTTGATGATTTTAGAGAAAAAGTGAAAAAGTTGAAAAGTTACTGTAAATCGAAGATTCGAAGCTTTTGTGTAATGGATTGAAGAAATTGATCCGATCAAAGTGTTAGCAATTGAATTTCGAACGTTTAGCAAGAAGAATCATTGAAATCGATGAAGTATTGAGCAAGAATCGGATTAAAAGTGTGAGTTTTGTACGTACCATTCGTCGACTTCGGCTTCTATCATCAAGAACAAGTTCGGCATCTTCATATGCTTGGCCCGAACATATCAATGTTCGGCCTATCTGTAGTTCGGCCCACACATTACTTCGGCCCGAAGAAGTAGTTCGGCCCAGTTGTTAAATTCTATTAACTTCGGCCCGAAGAACTTATTCACAACAAGTTCGGCCCAGAAATTCGTTATCAAAGTTCGGCCCGAAGTTGTCCAGCCCAAAATCATAAGTTCGGCCCGAAGTTGTTAGACCCGAAATACATAGGCTCAATAGTTCGGCTCTTGATCCAATAACAATTTACACCAAGTTCGACACACTCATACACATAGTTCGGCTTCCATCTACAATCTCAAATCACAGACATCCGATCTTTGATTCGATCTTTGTTTCGTAATCAATCTACATCCAATTCCGATTTCACCTAATTCCGATTTCAATATCGATTTCACCTACCCAATTCCGATTTCACTGCTCGGCTACACGTAAATTGATCAATTCCAAATAGAAGTTCGGCTACACATAAATCGATCAATATTCACTGTTCGGCTCAATTGATTCGATTCGATTCAAAACAATCGATTACAATCTCAATTGATTATGCGTTAATTTTTTTTTAATCGAATTCATCGATTCAATCTGGTATTCGGTTCAATTGATGAATTGACGAATTGATATTAACGAATCTGGTATTCGTTTCAATCTGGTATTCGTTTCAATCTGGTATTCGTTTAAATCTGTGTGTTGATATTTCGAATTGAAATATTTGTGTATGACATCTGTTGGAGATTGACTGGAGATTGTCTTTGACGATGATTGTTGGAGTTCAGCCGATTTTGACCTACTTGGCCTCATTCATTCGATCATTGTTCGGCCCAAATTTAAAACATTAAGCCCATATTCATATTTTAAATCGTTTAAATCTCAAGTGAAGTCAAATAAAGGCCCAAATCATATTAATTCAAATTCAGCCCAACAATTAAACCTCGGTATTAATCAATTTTTTTTAATATCACTACAACATTTTTGTTATCAATTCGGTTATACAACAAAACCCAATAACACTTCAAATTTTCTTCAAATTTTAAACCAGTTGATTCCTTTGATCAATTAGTCGATACTTGTACAAATTTTAAATCCTTTTTTACAATGACATCAAGAGATGCTCTGTCAATCGGAACCGATCTCAAACCTCCGGTTTTATACCGAGGTGAATACGCGCAATGGAAGAAACGGTTCCTCCATTTTATCAAAAATCAAGAACTGGCAACTGAAATACGTGACTCACTCGAAAATGGTGTAGCGGTATTCTACGAAGACGTAATAGCTGCACCAAACGCAACACCGCCAGTTCTTGGAGGTCGAACTCCGCTTCCTCAGTCAAGATACAATGCTCAACAAAAACTACGAGCTAAAGCAGATCTACAATCGTTTTCATTCGTACTTCAGAGTTTACCGAACAAGATTTATAATAGCTTAGACAACTTGGAAATCGGTAAAGAGATATGGGATGAAATTCGAAAGCAAATGGAAGGCACCGTTTTAGGGAATAAAGCCAAGATGGTAACCACTCTGAATGCATACCAATCATTTAACGCTTCCACTGGGGAAGAATTAGAGAGTACATATCATCGGTATTGCAACTTGTTGAATGAACTTCGTAGGAACAATTTGAAAAAGGAAAATTTGGAGATCAACATCAAGTTCATCAACAGTCTACTGCCAGAGTGGGCCACATTTGGAAATAGTGCCATGCAACATAAAGATCTAAGCTCAATAGATGTGCATGAATTGTATGAATATTTGCTTCAAAATGCTCCAATGGTGAAAGATATAGTCAAAACCAAACAGGAAAATGCAAACACTCTTGATACTCTTGCTCTTCTTACAAGACAATACCAGTCGAATTCATCTGGTAAACTGAAAGAAAAATCAGAAGAACTTGTTAAAGATAAAAAAGAAGAAATGGAGACAGAATTAGAACAACTGTTGCAAGCTATGTCTTTCATCTCACGATATGAGAAGAAATGTTACTCAACTCCTACAAACAACAATCAGAGATCTTCATCCACTTTCAAGTCTGCACCATCTGCGTCAAACACATGTGACAAACCCACAATAACACCTTTGGATCCGACAAAGAAATGTTATAACTGTGGACTTCCTTGTCATTTCTCCCGAGACTGTAAGAAACCTAAAGTTCGGGATTCTGAATACTTTAAACGCAAAATGTTAATGGCCAAGCAGATTGAGTCAGGCAAGGTATTATTAGCAGAAGATCTTCAATGGATGGAAGACTCAGACCCTGAGGATGAAGAGCATTCGGCAAATCTATGCTTTATGGCCCGTGAAAATGCTGAGATTTCTGAACGATTATCTGATGATGCCAACAAAGAAATAGAGGTAATTAATTCTTTCTTATCTCATTCTTCACATTTAATTGATTCTGATAAATGTTTTGCAACAAACTAGACTTCTGAAATTGAATCTTTAAAACAAAACCTTTTGAATGAAAAAGAATTAAATACTTTATTTCAAGCAAATTTAGCTGATTTAGAAAACGAAAATGAACAAATTGCTCATCATAATACACAACTTGTTCATTTTATTAAACAAAATAAAAATTTTGAGAAAAAGAATCTGACGTTACAAACACAATTATCAGAATTAACTGTTAAATATGAGACTGATATTCAACATTTGTCTCATACTATTTCTGAAAAAGAAATTGAAATAACTAAACTTAAAAGTACACAAAGTTCCAAAAATAATGCAGAAAATGATAAATATTACAAGCTATACATTGAAGCATGGAATGACTATCAAATTACTAAAAATTGGTTCGAACGAAAACAAAAAGAATTTGATGATAATGAAAATCAATTTAAATCCTTAAACACACAAATAAAAGAATTATCAGAACCCCTTCATGAAAATGACTTACAAACATCACAAGAATTAAATAACAAACAAAATGTCATTAATCAACTTCAAAATGATAAAATTCAACTTTCTTCCCACGTCAAAAATCTTGAAGAAATAATTGCTAAACGAGGACAAACTGATCAAACTATTCACTTGAACAAGCCTAAAGATTTCAAATATTTTAATTCACGAGAAGGTCTGGGGGCTAACAATCCTGAATATCTGAAGATGGCTTGTAATGTGCTTCCAACACTGTATGATTCCAAATACATACATGTTGATGTTTGGCAGAGTTTCCTTCGCATGACAGATGAGGAAGAAGAAATTGAAGCGTTCAACAGAGCTAAATCGGAGAATGCACAAATTAGTTTCAATTACAATGAATTAAATAAAACTTATGAAACTAAAAAGGCAAATTTTAAAAATGATGAATATTTTCCAATTATTACACCTGCAGAATTTGAGATTAAGGATAATGCGGTACTTCAACAAAAAGTAACCCGTAAAGTTTACATTCCTTCTCTAATTCTAGAAAAGAAAATTTATCAATTGGAAACTGAAATAGATGAAACCCAAAAGGCATTTGACAAAGAAAAATCTGCTTTACAATCAAAAATTCATGATTTAGAAGATAAAATTGTTGAAATAAAATCTGTTTCAAGTCACAGTGCTTCTCCAAAACCAACATCAGTCAATGACAATTTCTCTACTTCTAAAATTCCAACTATTTTGAAAAGAAATTCTAATTCCAATTTTTAAAATTTTTCAGATAAAAATTTAAATTCCAAGCTTAAGACGCCAATGAAAGACAGGATGAAAGAAGTTGAGCACTCACAGAAGTCTAAGTCGTCTAAGTCTAGTATGCTTAAGTCTGATGAACTTAAGAAGTCTAGATATTCTTCGTTTTTAGTTTCTTCTTTTTCAAATTCCAATAAATGTAATAACTCAACAACATTTATTTCTCCTGCTACTAGTTATGGAATTGTCTATGATTCAGCAATTTATCGTCCTGTTAATCACGCTGTTAATGGTGTAAATTTGGTTATTAAAACAGATAAAAATGGAAACAAAGTTTATGTTGATAGAAAATCTAATAAACCAATTTCTCAATATGATACACGATATTTTGTAAGAAAAGATGCTCCATGTGGTATTCGTCATGATGTACTTCATAAAAATGGTTCAATCATTCATTCATGCAAAATTTGTTATCCAGAACCATGCAAAACCATTTTTGCTGAATCTCAAAAACCTCTACCTACACGATCTTCTCCTATTTCTTCAAACTCTGTTTATCGTGTAATTTCTGCAAATAAATCTTGAAAATCTTCAAAATCCGGTAATCAATTCGTTTCTCCACATAATGTGCAAAAATCCGTTTCTAGCATAGTTTCTAAATCGCCAAAAACACCATATTCGTCATTCTCGCCAAAATCTCCGAAATCATTTTATCGTATTGTGAATACGCCTAAATCGTCCAAACCAGTCTATCGCATTGTGTCTCCACCGAAATCGTCAAAATCCGGTTCTTCGACTTCCTCTCCACAGCAATCCAAATTTGTTAAATATACATGGATAAAAAATGAAAAATCAAAATGGATTTTACATTCTGCAGATAAAACTTTTAAATGGTCTATCAAATTATCACATTCAGAACTGCCTCCTTGCAGTTCTCCAAATCTCTAAATTTAAATCATATCAACTAATTCTTCATAAAACAGGTTATACTAATCGTATAGGACCCATATCTGATTGGGTACCTTTTTGTTTTAATTGTTTTATGTAGAATTTATGGTATCTTGATTCTGGTTGTTCAAGACATATGACCGGAAACAAGAAGTTATTAACAAATTTTAGAGACAAATATTTGGGTACTGTTAGGTTTGGTAATGACCATTTAGCTGCTATTATGGGTATTGGAGATATCATTCGACACAATTTAATCATAAGAAATGTGACCTATGTTGAAGATCTCGCTCATAATCTTTTTAGTATCGGTCAATTTTGCGATAAAACATTAGAAGTTAATTTTCGTACAAAGAAATGTGCTGTTCGTACATATGATGGAGAAGAACTTCTTACTGGAACTCGAGAGATAAATCTGTTTACTATCAATTTAAATGATGTAGTTCCAATAGAAGAAGTTTGCTTAATGCTAACAGCTTCATCAGATGAATCTTGGTTATGGCACTGTCGCTTCTCTCATCTTAACTTCAAAACCATCAATAAGTTGGTGAAAGGTGGACATGTATCTGGTCTTCCAGATCTTAAATTTGAAAAAGATCATCTATGTTCTTCGTGCGAGATGGGTAAAATGACAAAGAAGCCTCATAAGTCTAAACCAGTTCAAAGTACTTCAAAACCGCTTGAATTACTTCACATGGACTTATGTGGACCTATGAGCGTTCAATCTTTAGCAGGCAAACGGTATGTGTTGGTCATTGTTGATGATTATTCTCGATACACATGGGTTCATTTCTTACGTACAAAAGATGAAGCAACTAATATCATCATATCCTTCATCAAGAAAACTCAAACCAATTCGGATTTAAAAGTACATACCATTCGCACTGATAATGGAACTGAATTTAAAAATCAAGTTTTAGATTCTTTTCTTGACTCAGTTGGTATAACTCATCAATTTTCCGCTGCCAGAACACCTCAACAAAATGGGGTTGTTGAACGAAGAAATCGAACTCTCGTTGAAGCTACTCGTACAATGCTTTCATATTCTAAACTCCCATTATCTCTTTGGGCAGAAGCCATCAGTACATCATGCTTCACTCAAAATCGTTCAATCATCAACAAAGCATACAACAAGACTCCATATGAACTGATTAATAACCGCATTCCAAATATTAAATTTTTACATATTTTTGGGAGTCGGTGTTTTATCTTGAATGATAAAGATAAGTTGAATAAATTTGATGAAAAAGCTGATGAAGGAATCTTTGTGGGATATTCAAGAGAATTTGCTTCTTATAGAGTTTATAATCGGTCGAAAAGGACGATTAGAGAAAGTGTTAACGTTAATTTTGATGAAACCTTTCCTATCGATTCGTTAACTTCAACTGTTGAAATTCCTTCACATTCGTCGTCGCCTTCTGCATCTGAAAATGATTTAGATATCTTATTTCGACATTTTTATGATGATTATCATAATATACGACATACTATTCAAGAGGAGGCTGGCATTCCATTTCCAACAGTAGCTGAAGTTCAATCGATTTCTGTACCTGATATTCAACCTTCAAGTTCATCGGATTCTCCTTCACTTGCTTCTGCTATTCCAGATAATGATTCTTCTCCTTCACCTTCTATCCCACAAAATGAAACCACATCATCTCCGGAAAATTCTTCACTTTTGCCACATCAGTCGTCTCTGGACAATTCTACACCCACGAATAATCAATCATCACCTACTGGTCAACCTGCTACTTCTTTAGATTTATCTTTAGTACCAGCTCAACCTCCACCTTTGGTGATTGATTTTTCAAAATTCAACGTAAAACGGGTTGATCCTCCACCGTCTACATCAACTACTCAAACTGCGATAATTCCTCATCCTGAATTCACTGATACCTCAAATATCAATCCAGGTCAACTTCCACTTCCTTATTCTCTTAAATGGACAAGAGAGCATCCTTTACATCAGATAATCGGTGATCCTGAATCTTCTGTTCAAACCCGACGAGCTACTGCTGATAAATGTCAGTTTACTGCATTTTTAAGCTCAAATGAACCAAAGAAGGTCAGTGAAGCTCTCTCAGACCCAGACTGGATTATTGCTATGCAAGAAGAAATAAATCAATTTGAACGATTAAAAGTCTGGCGTCTTGTTCCAAAACCTCCTGGTAAATCTGTTATTGGTAAAAAGTGGATTTTCAAAAACAAGAAGGATGAAAATGGAATTGTAATTCGGAACAAAGCACGTCTAGTTACCAAAGGGTATGCTCAGCAGAAAGGCATTGATTTTGAAGAAACTTTTGCTCCTGTTGCCCGAATAGAAGCCATTCGAATATTCTTGGCATATGCAGCACATAAAAACTTTACTATCTATCAAATGGATGTAAAAACTGCATTTTTAAATGGCATTCTTAAAGAAGAAGTGTTCGTTCATCAACCTGAAGGTTTTGTAGATCCACACATGCCTAATCATGTTTATATTCTCGACAAAGCTTTGTACGGTTTAAAACAAGCTCCTCGGGCGTGGTATGATGTCTTATCAAACTTCTTAATTGAGTCTGGTTTTTCTAAAGGAAAAGTCGACACAACTCTCTTCATCAAACGTCAAAGGGAAGACATTGTTCTTATTCAAATTTATGTCGACAATATAATTTTTGGTTCTACAAATCCCAAATATTGCAAGAAATTCTCTGCTCTTATGGTTAAACGTTTTGAGATGAGCATGATGCGTGAAATGAATTTCTTTCTTGGTCTTCAAGTTCGCCAATTACCAACCGGGATTTTCATCAATCAATCCAAGTATATCACTGATTTATTGAAGAAATATCTTATGGATGATTGCAAACCAATTTCGACGCCGATGTCGCCTGGTTCTAAATTGCATGCTGATCCGGATGGCAAACTTGTTGATGTTACCCACTATCGGGGGATGATCGGATCCTTGCTATATCTGACTTCGAGTCGACCAGACATTATGTTCTCTACTTGCATATGTGCTCGGTATCAGGCAGCTCCTAAAGAATCTCATCTTCAAGCGGTCAAACGAATATTTCGTTATCTAAAGGGCACTCGAGATCTTGGTCTCTGGTATCCTAAAGAAACCTCTTTTGACTTGACTGCATTTTCTGATGCTGACCACGCTGGGTGCATGTTGGATCGAAAAAGTACGTCTGAGAGCGTTCAATTTCTGGGAGATAAACTGGTGAGCTGGTCTTCACGGAAGCAAAATTGCGTGTCTCTTTCAACTGCAGAGGCAGAATATGTTGCTGCTGCGAGCTGCTTATCCCAGGTAATTTGGATGCAATCCCAATTAAAAGATTACGGCTTTTCATACAGTCGTATTCCTTTATATTGTGATTCTCGAAGTGCAATTGTAATTTCATGCAATCCTGTTCAACATTCCAAAACTAAACATATCGATCTTCGATATCATTTTATAAAAGATCATGTTGAACTCGGTAATGTGGAATTGTATTTTGTTTCTACTGATTATCAATTAGCTGATTTGTTTACCAAGGCTTTAGACGAAAAACGTTTTAATTTTCTTGTGTCTAAACTTGGTATGCTAAATCTAAAAGCTTAAACCGTTTTATTTTTCACAAAACAATGACTTATACATAATTCAGTGTATAACTCGCTTTTCAACATGATGGCTTTCAAGTACATCAGCTTGAAACCCGCTCAAAATCCGTTTTTTACATAAATGTAAATACTCTTTCCCACCCCTCTAAATTTGTAAATTTTTCATTACCGTATTTTGTCAAGGGGGAGAAATATTATTTCTAGGGGGAGAATTAGTATTTCCAGGGGAGAAACTTTCTAATATCAATACTTTTATACCCGTTTGAATTTTTTTTAATCAAACAATTTTTTTATCAAAACGACAATACCTTCCCATGGTTTGCCAGAACCGGCCTTACCTTCCAAGGGAATTTCTTTTTAGCCAAAATTGGTAAATGTGAGGGTATATGTCTAGGGTATAGTTTTAGGTGAGTGCAAGGTGATGTGAAAACATGATAATATCAAGAAAACACACCTTTGAGTGCTTCCAAACCGACAATAAACCGGGCAACCTCACAAAATTGTGTTCATTCATGTGTTGAATGATTCACCAGACTTAACTGGCCCAGTCAAGCATGTGCACTCCACCACCAACCACTCAGATTCCTCTCAAAAGGAATTTGTTTCAATTCATTAGGGGACGTAGCACATAATCTATCGACTGCTCATTCGGAGTATGTTGGTATTGAAATTTTAACCTTCTGCCCCGGGTTACGTCTTCAATTGAATGCACAATGTGTCTAGATCTCACCGTCAAATATTTCCAATTTAGGACACATACACTATTGAATATGAATCTCTGTGTATTCATCGGAACACTCATAGTGACATCACAATCTGGTGTTTCACGAGGATTGAGTGGAAATCCTGCTAGAGCTACAATTTCGCCAACTCTAAACGCAGGTCACACATTTGAATCAATGGTTGTGCAAACGACTGTCGATTCATTTGGTGTGTTAACGGATACTCTATGTGAGTCCGGTTTTACCTATTTTGTTCAAGTTGCTATGCCTAAATTTTTAAATCTTAAAGGCAACAACTTATGCCGGACACACATACATTTTCCGATGAAAAATCCATGTTATTCTTAAAAAGTAACATCCTATATGCTGATAATTTGCACATGAGCGTTATAGTTCACTCTCAAATTACTCCTATGATCTGCTATAACCGGCATGATCTTCCCTAGGAGCCACCTACAATATAGGACAATATGTAAGGGTACATAGGTCTAGGTGAGCAGAATCAAGTATCACGGGATCTTGATTGGGGTGCGCAGAGATAAAATCTGAGAGGGGGAATGTGGTATGGGGTGCAATTCAGCTAAACATGGTAAAATGAAATGAGGGAGTAGTCGAAAAATGAAAAAGTAAGCTTGAGTGAGGAGGGTGTGACAGGGTTAAAGAAAACAAAAAACCCTTACCAAACTGATAAAAAGCCGGGTTGCCACGTCTCTATCAGATTGCATGTGTTGCTCTCTGATATTGAAATAGACATCATGGACCCAGTGATGAAATGCACAACCCCCCCAGCCACTCAAGTATTTCTTAAAAAGTACTTGTTTCATTTCCACGGAGACTATCTCATATGCTATCGACATCTCAATTGGAGATTGTTGGTATTGAAATAGAGGACAAGCATCTCCAGTCCTCGCCTTCGTTTGTCCACAAATTGAGTCTAGAACCGAAATACACTTTTAGGACACAAGGCATAATACCAAGCTTATCTTTGTGATAAAGCCGGAACATTCATAGTGATACCAACATTCTTGGTATTCCACGATGATTGAATGGAAATCCTACCAGTGCCAACATTTATTCCAACACTGAATGTAGGTCACACAGTTTGTGTAACTGTTGTGTCAACGGGTAATCTATGTGATCCCGGTTTGCCCTATTTGATTTGATTATTGAGACTAAATGCCAAATGATTAGTTCGGATTTCTACATAATTAACATCGGTGATACAGTGTGATGTATATTGATTCATTCAAAATATGAATATATCATTCTACTTCACATTTGTATCCATGGGCTTCGAAGATTGTCTTCATTTCACCTCGACGAACTTCACATTTTTCATGTTGATTCCGATAAATCTTAATTATCATGAGGGGGAGAAAATTTACTAAGAAGTTCAGTTTATGAAGAAAAATGCTTACAAGACTTAAGAAGATATATGAGCCCAGTTTACTCCACATCAAAAAGACATATGCACTAATTAAGGGGGGAGTAAACAAGAAACCGAAGATTCATTAAGACATAATTGTTTGTTCGAGGGGGAGCGTAAACTTCAACAACATTTTATCCCTAACAACAATTATCAATAATCACAAATCGACAAAGCCACAACTTCAACAAAAGACTTCCGCTACAAAACAACTCTATCCATGGGTCTACATTTTCGTCGATTTACATGAAATAATTTGTGAAGAAAAAGGAACTGTCTTATCTTCAGAAATTTGTCACAAATCCTCAACATTTCCATTTCAAATCTTAAACTGACAAATCATTATATCCAAACCACAAATTCACATTCATATCCATCCAAAATCTAATCGTATAAATCATTCTTTCCAGATTCTATAACAACCATATCCATACAAAAGCAAAACTGTTCAAATCTTTTGTATCATACAAAATACAGATTATCCACATTCATTCAATTCTTAAATGTATATATCATTTTCCTATATACAAACATCCATACACACACACACATTCAAAACCTTTAACTTTCAAATCATTCTTTACATAATTCAAAACCATCATTATCCCATCCTCACAAATCTCTATCCAAAACTAAATCTCCAGCCTTTCTAAATCCCAGTCAAATTCTTACCAAACAGATGTTTCATTTCCAGAATTTTCAAATTTTTAAATATACTCGTTTGAATGAAGACAGGGATGTAGTTCTAAAAGTTCGAAAAGAGGGAGATTGGATAATGATCAAGACAAATTAAGTCAAGACTCCATGAAATCTTCTGAGATACTTTATATTGGTTGAAAAGCCGATTAAAAGTTTTATTCTTATCTGATTATCAAAAGCTGAAACTAATACTACATCAAAATTACTTAAACGATTAATTCAGTTTCAAACTTTGCTAGAGAAGAAGATTTCAAGAACAGGCTAATTCAAACTATTGATACAAAGGGGGAGATTGTTAGGACCATTTGTATTGTATCAATTAGTTTAGGGACTAGAAATGACAAGTTGTAATAGTATGAAGCTAGTCATTAGTCTTAGTCAAATGGGTTATGCTTAATTAGAGAGTAATTAAGCATGTTTAGTAATGAGGTATAAATACCTTGTGTTTAGGCTTAATTTGTAAGCTTTCCATCATTAATTGAAATACCTTTTGAAAGTCAACATTCCCTCCATCTTTCTCTCTCAACTAACTCACACACACTTACACCAAGAACACACACACATAACTTCAATCTTCATCATTTCAACATGAACTAGCTTGATCTTAGCATATTTCGAACTTACAATAAAAAATCTCTTACTGTGACAACTGTTGTCATTCCTTGTTCAAACACGTACATCTCTAGCTTTCGATCTCCAACAATTTCCTCCTAATGTAATAATCTGCTAATGAAGTCCATAACTTCATCTGTAAATTAATTTCCTAATACCACCTCTAATTATAGCATCAACATTTAACCCGGTAGCATGTTGTCAGGATCGAATAACTCAAACAAGTTATTGAATCACAGATCTACTAACAAAGAGAAGTTACAACGGATTAACACTCTTGTTATTTGATTAAGAACAATGTAATTTAACTGTAATTGAATAAGAAATATTAAGAACACAGTCTATCACAAAAAACTTCAATGTATATTAATGATCGATAATACACACATATGTTTACAATTCATAAGGAACTATTTATAATAGTCCTTGAAGCCTAAACATTTAACCTAGTTATTCTAGGATACGATTACAATTGAATTACAATAAGATATGCATTCTAAACTAACTCTACGAAAATATCGAACACGATCTGCACCATTTTGTAGCAGGTCGACGCGCTGGCCGACTTCTGCTTCAAAAATGTACAGGTCTGCTCCCGCTTATTGATTAGGGTGAGTCACTCAAGTCCCTTGTCACTCGTCCCTAAATATAGACATCAGTAGTATATGAGATCGTCAGTAGTATTTCCATCATCAGTAGTATATTTTTTGCTTTTCTGCCCCATCGGTACTAACTTCAATAAGTCTTCATCAGTACTAATTGCAGCTTCAGTAGTAGAATGCTTATATCCCAACAATCTCCCCCTAAACTTATTAATTTACTTTGAATTAATCAAGTTTTTCTTCTTCTTCTTTCTTTATTTTCTCTTATAATAATTTGGCTCTTCTTTGATCACCTTCTAATGTCTGCTTGTTTTGTTGTTTTCTTTGTGCAATAATATATTTACTGTTTCTCTTCACAAAGTAAATGTACTTTTCTTGTAACATAGCAAGATCATGAGGTTTCATAAATGAACAAGTTGTGATTTGGAACATAGTTTCTTCTAAGTGGGGATATTCTCTTTCATACAGATATAATTCACACTTTTTACTTGTTCTCTCAAAGAAGTACATGGTCACAGTTGGAAGTACATTCCAAGCATAACATTTTCTGTACTTGTGAACCTTTCAGGATAGTTATCTGGATAGAATGCAACATCTATCATTTCTGTTAAGTATCCAGCACCTGAGTTTCTCCATGACTTCTTTGTCATCCTTGGTTTACCAATAATTATAACTTTAATTATGTCACTTCTGGTACAGGACATAACCATTGGTTTCCAAGCACTAAATTTCTGAGTTGTTTTGTCTTCTCTTATTACTTCTATTATATCATTAACAACTCTCCAATTGATAATTGGATTATCTTGTAGAGGAGCTATTGGAAGATCAAATATTTGTACATCTTGTTTGACTTTCTTCCTTGATTCTTGTTCAGCTTCTATTGCTTTCCTCTTTTTGTTGACAGAAGGTTTTGATGATTCACCAGTCATTGGAGTTTTAGTGATCACCAGTTGAGAATCAATGTCAACTAATACTTTATCTTTTACTTCTTCTTCTTCTTCAGTTTCTGCTAATTCCCTCTTTTTAGCAGTACAATATTTATCTACTATTGTCAACATTTTCATTCTGCCAAAGGATTTAGCACTATGACCTTTTGTCTTTAAATAATCTATCATTTTAGTTTTCTGTTCAAATATCTCATCTGGTAGATCAGCTTTTTCTCTTTTACATTCAGCCACAAGATCTTCAAGACAGTTCAGATGTTTTTCTTCTATTTTCTCTGTTTATTGAACTCTGCTTGTTGATTTTCTACCAGGAATTCTTCAATCTCTTGAATAGCTGCATTTTTTACTCTTTCTTCTTCAGCTATTCGTTTATCTTCAAGAGCTTGAGTCTTTGCAACTTTTCTGAGAAACCTCATTTTCTTTACCTTCCACTTATCTTGCTTTGCAGGTCTGACACAATTTATTTTGTTCACCATAAAATGACCTTAAGCTCTGTGTGGGTAGTCATCATCAAACTTTTCTTTTCCTACATTCACACACTTTGATAGTGGGGTATATTTCATGTCTATAACTGGGGTGATCACAATTGATGGAGAAAATGTATGAATTTTGTCCTCATTTAATATTTTGGGGTGAGGAAGTAGTGCACATTGATCTACATCATCCCATTTCACATTATCATCAATGTCAGGTATGATAAGTGGCTTTAATTCTGGACTTGGAGGTCTTGGGACGATCACAACTGGTTCAAGTACATCTGGTATTTCTTCTTCGTCTTCAGTAGTAACCAAGGTAGTTACTACTGGTGTTGTTTATGTTGTATATACCACCAACTGTTGTGAGGAGTCTACTACTGGTGAGGTTGTTGTTGTAGTTACTACTGCTAGGGCATCAGTAGTAGGAATGATAGTTTCTGTTATGGGAACATTTACTTCTGGTGTTGAGTCTTCTTCAATGGGATCAGTAGTAACAACCTCTTGTTCTTTAGCATCAGTAATATCCATAGGATCAGTAGTTTCAATGACCTGAGTAGTAACTAGAGAATGTATTTGTTCTACTGTTGGGCATTGATTTGCAGACACAAACACATCTTCATCCATACTCCTTACTCCTCTGTACAGGTCTTCACCAAAACTTTGACCTGTTTCACCATGAGCTTCTTTAAGATTTAAGAGGGAGGCTGTTGCTGCTGCAATTGAGTGATCAATCATTCCTTGTATTTGATCTTTCTCCCCCTTAGTGATCTCAACTTGTTGAGCCTCACTATCTGCAATCTTTTTCTGTAATTTTCTGATGATAGATGATTGCCTTTGAAGCCTATAACCAAACCTCTTCTGTCTTCTGTTCAAAGTATTGATATAATGCTTCATGTAGCTCATGGTTTTTCCTTGAGAATTTAAAAGATCCAGACAATGTTGTAAGTGTTTTCTAGGTTTTCCTTCCTATCCGTCAATTTAGTTGGTTTAATACTGCCCTCACTCCTTCTAGGTGGATCATTGGGCTTCTTTGGTACATTGGCTTTAAGGTTTTCCATCCTATCCGTCAATTCATTTTTGTTTAATCTACCCTCATCACTGCTTGGTGATGAAATGGGTTGTTTAGATACTCTCTTCTTCCTGGAAGAAGCAGAAGTACCTCCCCTTGTGGTTTCTTGGCACCGGGGTCCTTTAAGTGCTGCCTCAAATGATGAGTCATCACTTAAAGTTGCCGAGGTCTGGCTCCTAATGATGTTCTCACTAGCCTGTGCACCCAACTTTGGGGCATCAGTAGTGAGAGCCCTTTCCTCATGTCCTCTCTCCTCCTTGGAGGACAACTTTTGAAGTCTGGGGTGTGACTCAGTGGGTCCCCTCGTCACCGGGGTCCTTTAAGTGATGCCTCAAATGATGAGTCATCACTTAAAGTTGCCGAGGTCTGGGTCCTAATGATGTTCTCACTAGCCTGTGCACCCACCTTTGGGGCATCAGTAGTGTGAGCCCTTTCCTCATGTCCTCTCTCCTCCTTGGAGGACAACTCTTGAAGTCTGGGGTGTGACTCAGTGGGTCCCCTCATGTCCTTTAAGGAAGTTTTCTTCCTTTTATAGATTTTTGAAATTTGTTTGGCTATAGGTTGGTCTTCCTCAGAGTGAAGAGTAGCACTCTGTGGATTATCTTCATGTACCTGGGACACATTCAGGACATTTGTTTGTGTGGGTGATTGAGTGGACTTTTGGGATTGTGTTTGGGCTATTTTTGGTGATGGAGTGGGTTGGGGTTCAATTGGGTGAGTTGAACCTTCTCCAGTTGGAGGATGATCATAGATCATGTTTGCAAAAAGTGGAGTTTCTTTACCAGAGAAATTGAACTTTTTGTTCATGTTTGAGAAAACCTTTTTGTTGAGTTCTGGTATGGGAAAAATGTTTGTAGTTTTAATGAGATCAGGAATCTCACAATCAAAAATGTGGGCAAGGAATCTTGGATACATTAGAAATTTTGAGACTGAAAGGTTTCCAAGCATCCCTTCAAAAATCATTTTAGAGAAATTGAACACTTGATCTATGCTCAGACATACAACATCAGATGCTATTGATTTGTTGAACTCATTCCAAGTGCTCTTTTAGGTGACATACAATGTTGAATTGTATGTACCAAGAACTTCCATTGGGGAGAAAGAAGACCCTTTTGAAAGGTTTGTATGTCGGTTCTTCCTTCATATCCCATTTTTAAAACATTTTCAATCAAATCAGATTTAGAAAGTAGAGATATACCTGACTCATCATTTAGTCTGAGATGATGTCTAATAGATTGTTCTGAGATAGGGATGGTCTGTCCATTAATGTCAGACTTGATTTTGATCATGCCCCGTTCTTCTATTCTTTCTGCCTTCTCCCAAAATTGAACAATGTGTTGAACACAAATTTTAGGTTGTACAGTCAATGCAAAGCGTATGGGAGAGTTTTTCAAGAACATGACTATTGGTCTGAAGCTTCTTGTTCCATCTGGATTTCTCAGAAATGCCAGCATATTGTGAAATTCTGAGTACATGAGATCTGTTTCAACAACCAAAGGTTTCTTCATTGCCATTGTTAGGATTTTGAGTTTGAAGTTTCACAGAAAAGGGTTAATTTTGGAAGTGGATTGATTTGTTACTGGTTCAAGATTTTGATCGTATTTGAAGAGATTAGGGTTTATCGGATCGAGGATTGGATAATGCTAAACTAATCTCATTCAGCTATTTATATTTTTCGAATTTCCCTGCAAAAGGACCGAAATACCCTTCGAATCATAACTCAACGGCTATTTTCATGGGGGTTAGAATGGTAAAATATTGAATTTTACAGATAACGGTCGATCAGTAGTAACTAAGTATCAGTAATAAAAACGTCAGTAGTAACTGTTGTTTTATACTTAACCTAATTATACGAAAAGACCCTATTAGTACTAAATTATAAGTGTAACTCATAGTCAGTAATAATGAATAACCAGTAGTAAAACATACTTTTAAATATAGATATTGTACAAAAACTTTACATATGATTTTAATAGTGAAATTAATTTATTAAAATCATTCCAATACTGCTAACCAAAAAACTGAATCTTCCTACATCAAATGCTTTTGTAAAAAGATCGACTAATTGATTCTCAGTATGAATTTTCTTTACTTTGATTAATTTCTTTTCATTACAATCCCTTATAAAATGAAATCTTATTTCAATATGTTTGGTTTTTGAATGTTTTACTGGATTATTCACAATACTAATAGCGCTTTGATTATCAATAAAAATGGGAGTTTTAAGAATAGAGATACCAAAGTCTAGAAGTTGATTTTGAATCCACAAAACTTGAGCACAGCAAGCAGATGCAGCTACATACTCTGCTTCAGCCGTTGATGTTGTGACATTGGTTTGTTTCTTGCATTGCCATGACACCAGTCTTGATCCAAAGAATTGACATCCACCAGTAGTGGATTTTTTATCTTGACATTCACCACCATAGCCACTATCTGTGTAGGCTATGAGTTCAAATGGTGAGTCATGTGGATACCAAAGACCAAGAGAAGGTTTTCCCTTCAAGTATCTGAAGATTCTTTTGACAGCCTGCAAGTGTAGCTCCTTAGGTCTTGCTTGATACCTGGCACATACACACACACTATATATAATGTTAGGTCTTGATGCAGTTAAATACATTAAAGAGCCTATCATTGATCTATATAGATGTTCATCTACATCCTCCCCCTCAACATCAGGATGTAGGTGTTTGTGTGTTTCCATTGGTGTGCTTGCACTTTTGCAGTCTTACATTGCAAACTTTTCCAAGATGTCTCTGACATATTTTGATTGATTAATCAAAAAACCATCTGATCTTTGATTGATTTGGAGTCCAAGAAAGAAGTTCATTGGACCCATTGAGCTCATCTTGAATTTGATCTGCATTAATTCTTCAAACTCTTTACACATATAATCATTTGTTGAGCCAAAAATGATATCTCTACATATATTTGGACTAGTAGTATATCATCTTTGACTTTTCTTGTGAACAAAGTTTTATCAATTGCACCTCTTATGAAGTTGTTCTTCAATAAATATGATGATAATGTATCATACCAAGCTCTTGGTGCCTGATGAAGGCCATATTGAGCTTTGTCTAGTTTGTACACATAGTCATCATGTTCAGGATCTTCAAATCCTGGAGGTTGACATACATAGACTTCTTCTTCAATTTTCCCATAAAGGAATGCACTTTTAACATCAATTTGATAGACTTAGATTTTCTTGAATGAAGCATATGCCAGAAACATTCTTATTGCTTCAATTCTAGCAACAGGTGCATATACTTCATCATAGTCTATTCCTTCTTCTTGAGTGTATCCTTGGGCTACAAGTCTGGTTTTGTTTTTGATCACTATACCTCTTTCATCTTTCTTGTTTCTGAAGATCCATCTTGTTCCAATGGGTCTTTTTCCTTTTGGTAGAGGTACAAGTGTCCACGCAGCTTGTAATTTGAATTGGAGAAGTTCTTCTTGCATTGCTATAATTCAATTTGAGTCTTTCATTGCTTGTTGAATCTTCTTAGGTTCCTCCTGTGACAGAAAACATTCATACATACATTCATTAGAGATTAGACTTATAGTACATAAGTTTGTAATTAATGATGAATTGAATTTGCTTCTTGTCTGCATATTTGAGTTGACATCACTTAGGACTTGGTCCAATGGATGATTCTTTTCAGTTCTGGAACTAGGAACTTTGTCAACAAGTAATTGACTATCAAGGTTTGACTCAGTGGATTCAGGGATTTGAGCATCTGTCCATGTTTCTTCTTGATTTTCTGTATTTTGTTGAGATTCTTCATTGCTGCTGGTATCAGTAGTAACATGATTTTTCATTTAATTCATGTGGTTCATTGTTACCACTGACATCATTATTGTTTGGTTCATCATCATTTGTTTGAGTTTCTGAGTTACTACTGGGATCAGTAGTGTCGTGAGAATTTGAGTTGTTACTGGTATCAAGATTGTTAGGGTTGTCTGAGTTACTACTGTCCTCAGTATTAATTGTGGGATCAGTATCAACTAGGATATATTTCATTATGTCTTGACTACCATTGAGTGATGATGATCCTCCTAGCTGACTTTGATTGTTTGAATCTCCTGCATTACAATCATAATTAACATCAAAAGATTTGGTTAGATTATCAATGTTAAATAACCAATCTGGACCATTTCCCTGTTCATTCATTAGATTTTCATTAAAAGATACATTTACACTTTCTTCAATGATCCTTAGCCTTTTGTTGAACACTCTGTAGGATTTGCTTTGAGTTGAGTATCCTACAAAGATTCCATCATCTGATTTGCAATCAAACTTACCAATTTGTTCTCTTGTAATTAAAATTGTGCAAGGACAACCAAATGATTTTAGAAAACTTATTGAAGGTTTTCTTTTATTAAAAAGTTCATAAGGTGTTTTAAAATGAGGCTTAACTATTAATACTCTGTTTTGAACATAACAAGCAGTATTAACAGCTTCAGCCCAAAAAGTTATTGGTAATTTTGAATCTGCAAGCATGGATCTAGCTGCTTCAATGATTGTTCTATTTCTTCTTTCAGCTACACCATTTTTTTGTGGAGTTCTTGGTGAGTTGTACTTCCTGTCAATACCCTTAAGATCACAAAAAGTAATTAAGTTAGCATTTTTAAACTCTGTGCCATTATCACATCTAATGGCTTTCACTTTGAGATCTCTTGTATTTACCAGTTTGACTATCAGATTCTTTATGATCTCACTTGTTTCATCTTTGGTCCTAAGAAAGAAAACCCAAGTATATCTGGAAAAATCATCAGTAATAACAAGAAAGTAGTGTTTCTTTCCAATACTCATAACATTTGTAGGTCCAAATAGGTCCATATGCAAGAGCTGCAAAGGGTTAGAAATAGAGTTAATTGCTTTGGTCTTATGAGAAGTCTTGTGTTGCTTACCTTTCAGACATGCAACACAGTGATGATCACACATATATTCTTTTTGAGGTAGTCCAACTACCAAATTCTTTTTGACTAAATTATTCATATTTTTAAAAATTGTGTGACACATCCTTCTATGCCAGAGTTCTGATTCACTTGTGTTTGCCTTAGATATAAAATAGTTGATCTCATTTGAAGAAATGAGTTCTCCCCCTATATCCAGGCAATACACATTATTTCTCCTTGGTGTTCTTAAAACAACAAATTTTTAATCTAAAATAAAGTCAGGAGAGAATGATGCACTCTGTATCTGTAAAAGAATTTTGTTATTCTTATCACATACTTGTGAGACACTAACCAGATTATACTTAAGCTTAGCAACATAAAATACATCATCAAAAGTAATCTTACCATTTGATATTGTACCTTTACCTGTAATCCTACCACCTCTTGGATTTTCACCAAAAGCAACATATCCACCTTCAAAAGACTTGAAATCTCTAAGAATTTGAAGATTTACAGTCATGTGCCTAGAGCATCCACTATCAATGTGCCATGTTCTTCCTTCTTCAGGGATCTGAATGCTCTGCACATAAAAGAAATGGATTAGTTAATTTTGGGAACCCAAGCTTGTTTTGTCTTGGGTTCATCCTTTGAAGAGTAAGATTTATGTATTTTATGAGCTTTGTATGCAGGGTTGGTTTTCATTTGTGGTTTATTACTGCTGTTTTGTTTTACTACTGACCTAGGTTTATACCCGTAGTTTTTGGCTTTTGAGTATTTTACTACTGATGGACCAGTAGGATTTGGGTAATGTGAGTTTTTAACATAATCAGTATGTTTTGGTAATTGTATCCGACAACATTGTAATTAGGGTTTTTACCATTAGTAAACCTGGAGTAGTTCCTACTGATGTTTGAAAATTTCGAATATCTTGGAAAGTGATTTTGCTTTCCATTGTTTTTGAAATAATTGCTTCTGTTTAGACTTCCATGCCTACTATTTTGCACAAATCTTTGTGCAGTTCTTCCAAATTTAGGGACTTCAGCATGTGGATTTTTAATCTCTTTAGCTTCTGCAGTTTGTTTTAATTTAATTTCTTTTAATTTTTCTTTGTTTTCTTTGAATTCTTTAAATTCTTTGCAGTTTATTGGATTGAAGTGACAATCCTTTGCTAAGTGATTAACTTTGTTACAAATTAAGCATGATAATTTTGTTTGTTTAGCACTTTCAGGTTTTCTTTGTTCTTTTAATTGGTTTAAATTCCTTTGATTTCCCCTTCTTAAAATGGTTGGTATATTTTCTGAATTATATTTAGGGGATTCAGTTTGACTTTGTGTGGTATGAAAACTTGTATCGGTTGAATTAGTTGTTTGATCATCATCAGATGAATCATTACTGGTTTCAGTTTGACTTTCTAATTTTAATTCATTTAATTTTCTTTCTGAGCTTGACTTAAGAGGAGGAATAAAATTAGTTGGAGGTGGAACTGCATGATATCCAACCCCATGAACAACTTTCTCAGTGTTTGATTACTGGTTAATTCATCAATTATTTTAGAACTTCTTTCAAACTTTTTAATAGTTAATTTTTATTGTTCTAATTCAAATTGACATTCTTCTAATTTAATTAGAGTTTCTTTTAATTTTAACTCAACATATTCTTTATCATAAGTTGTTTGTAATAATTCATCTTTTATCTTTTGATCTGTTATTTTGTAGATTTTGATTTGATTTTCAAGATCAGCTATACAACCATTATATTCAATCCTTCTATTTCTATTTAAAATCATCTCATCAAGATTTATTTGTTAAGCTTTTCTAATTCTTTATATGCTTTAATGCATTCAGGAGTGCAGGATTTAGAATGTACCTCATTTGTAGAATCAGTGAAGGCCATAAGAGCTTGGTTTTGAGTATGTTCCTCTGCTTGAAAGTTCCAGTCATAACCTTGACCCTCTTGAGACACTAATGCAGTTGAGTTTAAAGTGCTGTTTTTGTTATAATTTGATCTATGATCTTTGCTAGGACATTCTCTAGCAAAGTGACCAAGATTATTGCAGTTGTAGCATTTGACTTTGGTTTTGTCAAATCCAGCACGATCACCTTTGTTGTAGGTCAGATTTTGTCTTCCAGTTCTTTTGAGAAATCTTTTAGTTCAAAAACTTAGCATTGACATCTGCCATTTGATGTCCATCTCTTCCAGATCATCAGGATTGAGTTGTTCCAAACCTTCACTAATCAATGCAGTGTGTACATGACTAGTAAAGAAGGACTCTCTTGCTACATCTTCAATGTCTACATTCTTTCTAGTTGCAGCATCCTGACCTGTTCCTGTACTAGACACAAAAGCAGCATTGTTTGAAGATAAAGTAGGATTTTTATGACTTACCTCAGATTCAAACACTCTTAGTTCATTGTACAGTTCATCTAGCTCTTTCTCTTCCAATGCATCTCCTTGTCTATATATAACAGTATACATAGACCATTCTTCACCAAGAGATCTGAGGAACTTTCTGTTGACATCATCATTGTCTGGTATAACACCAACTTGATTGAGTTCACCAATAAGTTTATTGAATCGATCAAAAACTTGTGACAATGACTCATTCTTCTGTCCTTTGAAGTTTTCAAAGTCTGGCTTCAAAACAGACTTCATGTTCCTTTTAGTACTTTTGGTGCCAACAAACCTCTTCTCCAATGTCTGCCACAACTTCTTAGCATCATCATATTCAACAAATAAATGTTGATAGTCATTGGGAATAGCAAGTAAAAGAGTGCTTAAGGCTTTTAGTTCGATTCCTATGTCCTCTTTTCTTTTTCACTCTTGAGTTTGTCAGCTTCGGTTGATGAGCTTGTTATTAAAGTCTGAATGATTTTGTTGCCTTCAAGAACAACTTCTCACATGGAATAATCAGTAATAAGCATGTATTGCTGATGTGTATAAACTAGTTATAAAATAAATGTCCTAAATACGCCTTTCCTAGATTACCACACTCGTAGGCAAGTATGACCTAATCGCGGGCAATATAGTCAAGGTAAATATTTCGGGTATTCGTCTCCACAGGTAACAGTTAAGCTGATTCGTAAACTAGAACTAAGTGAATTAACCTAAAACTGATAATTATAAAAATGGGTTTTTATATTATTTATTAAATTACCAATTTAAAATAAATTTAACTTTAACTAAAAATAAATGAACTTTAAAATGACAAATGACTAAGAAAACTCTAACTGGTTGGAGAAAACATTCACTATGACTGAATCCCTCTAGACTTAGGTTTGGTTGGTTAAGTCCCGACTGATAAAATATTCTAGAAGTTAGGCAGCTAGATTTCTCTCAACTTACTACAATGTCCGTAATATGTTTCCTAGGAATTTTTCTCTCAAGAACTATGTTATGGTCACATTTCGGTTTACTAATTATAACTAAGGCTCGGATTTCCGCCACCTTCTAATCTTAGGAATTTCTTCTCTAAGGGTTAGTCTTTTAGTCTCACCTAGGTTATCAGTATCTGGTCTCGGACCCCTATTTCTAGTGAGTCGCCTACTACGTCACCGAGGTGAAAAGCAGAGGGGATTACTAAATAGTTAAGATGTTGTCAATATCTAACAGTTCAATAACAAACAGATCAAATATGCGAAGGTTAAAGGTTCACTAAAAGGTTCTTCGTTATAAATAATAAATATTCAAAACAATCCTAAAAATAAATCAAACCTAAATCTCAAGTTCATACAATCATAGTGAATAAAATGTCTAGCACATAGACATGCTAGAACAAACAAACATCAAACAATATTAAAAAGTCAAAAACATTGTTAATAAGAACAAGGAATTGAACCAAATAATTATTGATATAGAATGCTTTTGAATCTCCTCCTCCAAATTGTGTTTCGTTCCTTTCTCTGTTACATTTGTGCGTGGGATTCTTTTTCTGAATTCGCAGCCTTGCGGCTGCTCTCCTCTGCTGCCTCAAAAACCCCAAAAACGTAAAACTCCTTCCGAATGAATTATGTTTGCCTTTTTATTCCCTTTTGCACATGGGCCGGTTTGTATTTTAGACTTTTAGTTGTGATCTTCTAGTTAATTCGTGTGTCTTGTGTGGCTTCTTGGTGTCATCCTCCAAATTAATCCATGGCCCTTAAATTGTTTGCACGTGGGCCGGTTATGGACTAAAATTGTCCTTTCACGAATATGTGTCTCTTTTGATATTACGTAGGTTGTTATTTGTTTAGATAAGCTAGCCCAATAAATTGTATGAGGCCCGTCATACACTCGTAGTGTTACAACTGTTCAGTGTATATTTCGCAACGTGGCTTCAGCAGATTCATACTTGTTCGCTTTTCGCTTATTTAGCTCGTTTTTAGTGTACTTTTAAGTTAAGTTCTGTAGTTTACAAAAACATAAAGATTAGGCATAAAATAAAGTATTTTCTTTACAAAATAAGCGTAGATTAAATAATATTGACGGATTTAAACATGTATAAATCCCCAATATCAATTGCTTGATTCTGTTCTTCCACATCCCAAAGTTGTTGGGAGTGAGAATTGAAATTTTGTTTACCTGTGTGCTTTCATTGTTATCAGACATGATTAACAATTTTTGTTTCGAAAGTATGAAACTTTTTGATGTTCTTAATTCGTAGATCTAGAACCTTAGTGCTCTGATACCACTTGTCAGGATCGAATAACTCAAACAAGTTATTGAATCACAGATCTACTAACAAAGAGAAGTTACATCGGATTAACACTCTTGTTATATATGATTAAGAACAATGTAAACTGTAATTGAATAAGAAATATTAAGAACACAGTTTATCACAAAAAGCTTTAATATATATTAATGATCGATAATACACACGTACGTTTACAATTCGTAAGAAACTATTTATAATAGTCCTTGAAGCCTAAACATTTAACCTAGTTATTATAGGATACGATTACAATTGAATTAAAAAAAGATATGCATTCTAAACTAACTCTACGAAAATATCGAACACGATCTGCACTAGATATAGACATCAGTATATGAGATCGTCAGTAGTATTTCCATCATCTGTAGTATTTTTGCTTTTCTGCCTCATCAGTACTAACTTCAATAAGTCTTCAACTTCAGTAGTAAAATGCTTATATCCCAACACATGTTGTGTAAGCAAATCACAAAGCTCTAACCATAACCTATGTTTTGTCTTCCCCTTAATGGAATAAAACCTATCATCATTCAAAACACCAGCTAAGCTAACCTCTCAGCAGCTTAATTCCTGCCATAACTCTGAATTCAATAACAACTCAATAAGATTCTCAGGGTCATATTTCAAATACCTTCTATAAACCCTAAGTGAGGTCTCAAATGGAACACGTCTTTGACTCACAAAAACCAGATAGGGTTCCCAAATCCTATCATGTTGCGTCACGCAGAGCGCCCTATCAAATGCCCTACGAGTTCGAGTAACAAGCTTTTGTTCAGTCAAACTAAACTAGTCAGGTACATGATCCAAATTCCAGGCATTTTGTGCATAGTAACTAAAGCTCGTTCGAATGTATTGTTTAGGGTTTAGTATTGCAAATCAGAAATCGCTAAGTTACGTACCAATTCACGGAGGTAAGCAAGCCATAATTTGTAGCTTCCATACGGTGATTCAGTTCGTGCGATTAAATAACGCCACCATAGTTTGAGACTAAAAGGATTTCTGACTACTTCTTCTTCGTAGACAAGATCGTCGATACATTGGACAAATAGTTTTGGAAGAAACGGAAGATATCTTTGAAAACATGTTATCCTTAATTTTGTTTGAAATTTGCGCCAAAAACACAACCCCTGCACACACCTAGGACTAGGAGGTCATGATCTAACGATGAATCGTCTAAAATAAGTTTCAATAGATTACATATTCGATCTTTTTTTCATTATGTATACATTTATGATTTACCAAATAATTATGGTTTTGTTCCAAAACAGCTGGGAAGACAGTTAAGTTACGAATACTACCTCTAAAACAGTAAAACTCGAGCCCGTTATAAATGGATTTTTTTTAACTATCAATATAGTTTGATTTTTGATAATGACAGTAACATGCATTAGAAACTTGTATTTTATTAATGCATAATTAATGCCTAATTAATGCCTATAATGCAGTGACTATGTTTTTTTATTAATTTATAAATTTTAATGCTATTATAAACAACTCGTTTTTTATAACAAAAACTAGCAAGGAGCTAGAAAGATACGACCAAAGTACATAGGAAAAACAAAAAAACTAACTAAATACAAGGTCTAGGACTAGAGCACCATTCGACCTACCGGTTGTTCATATTGCAAGATTTCGCTCTATAATGATAAGAAGAAGTTTGAATTAGATATGAATATGCTTTTCCCCCTTTGTGCAGAATGGAAAATTTTCACGTTCCTAAACTTCCATATTATGAAGCAGAATATCGCAGCCGTGAATGCTTTGAGCTGATCACCCTTGAACTCGAGTTGTTTACCCCATATCAAGATTCCGGATTGATTGGGAATCAAACCCACACCAGCGACCAAACTCATTTAAAATTTCTCTCGTAGGTCGTAACAGGGCATTCCAAAAAAAATATGATTTTCACATTCGACTCCTGATCCACACATAACACAATCTTCTGAGATGATCAGAATATTCCTCCGCTGAAGATTCATCTTTGTCGGGAGTCTACCGTCGTTCTTAAACTGCTACGAAGTATATACTAGTTTTTACAAATTTCCTTACCATTTTGGGCACCTCGTGGCATTTTCGTTAATCTCTCCAGAAAGAAGGGGGTTCCTGTAATAAATCATCGGTGGATTTATTCTGCGTGTAAACCACTCGAGCCACATGTGACTCCAACTCGTCGTAATTGGCGCCTTGCACATGACTCTCGGGATTTGCTCACTTCAACGCACGTAAATGCCGATAAAGTGCATACAGTTAAACAAACACATACTAACTATTATAGTCACCCATTAATGGAGATTTAGTAGCAGCACAAGCTCCATTGTAGCAAGGGTTTCACTGATTTCTATACAGAGGACTTCTGTATTTGTGTGTAAATTCTTTATCTGAAAAATGGCGTACTGTGCAGCTACTGCTTCGACTCGTGGTGATGGAGGTGCATTGCCGTCATCGCATTGTTCTTCAATTTCTAGTTTGATCAATTCCAAGTTCAATTTCAGTACCAAGACGTCGAATCAGCTGTTCTTCACTACCACTGCAAATTGCAGGAAACGGAATTTTTATGTGAGGAGTGAGGCTAAACCTAAAGTGAAGGATCTGGATCCGGTTACCGTCAAAGAAGGTTCGGTTCTCCTTTATACATTTCCTCAATTATTTTGTGTGGTTCGCCATTTGTATGTTCACAGTGAGTCTCATTAGTGTTTGTGTGTGAGATAAACGGTTCATAGATGCTAGTTTTGTATAAGGATTATGCTTGAATTTAGTTGTTGATCAGTTTGAGGAATGTTAAGTTCGTTCATGATATGTGATTTTACTTTCAGGATACTCAATTTGGGCTACATTAAACTGAAAGTTAAAGAGGTTTCTGAATTTCAACATTTATTAAGGCAGAAAAACTAACATGAAAGATATATAAATCTTAAAAGCGAGAATCATATTAGAATGGCATTATGTGAGAGAGACCTCAAACTAATATAAGATCTGCATTTTGTATGGGTGCATATTTGGATTTATGACTTATTATCAGAGTAGTTGTTTATACAATACTATATGTGTTAGCATTTAAGTGAGAACCTATAGATTCAGTGTCGAGTTCTCATAATTAGCCGCTTGTTTGAAATTATAAACTTGTATGAAACTGAGTGTTATATGTTTAATTGCTTATAAAATGCAGGCAGTATTGATACATCAAAATCTGATGCTGACGTTGTGGCTACAAGAATTGCTTACCATGCAGAATCATTCTCTCCAAATGGATTTGATCTCCCAAAAGCATACTTTGCCACTGCACAAAGCATACGTGATTCACTCATCATCAATTGGAATGCAACTTACAATATGTATGAAAAGATGAACATGAAACAGGCTTACTATCTGTCTATGGAATTTTTACAGGTTTGTCACATTAGTTACTGAACAATAGCTGTACCAATTACTATTTTATTTTGCCATGAACTAATTCTGTTGGTTAGATTTTATAATCAAATTTTAGAGTATGTTTACACTAGTTTTATTTATTTATATTAATTTAATGATATTCTCTGTTGTAGGGAAGAGCACTACTGAATTCCATTGGTAACTTAGAGCTAACTGGTGCTTATGCAGAAGCTTTGACCAAACTTGGCCACAAACTGGAGGATGTGGTTTCACAGGTGAAAATTTCTGCATTATTTATTATTATATTTTTTAATCTTTTTTTGCATACATTTCTGATAGTGGAGACCACATGTTTGCAGATGTGACATCATTTTGTTTAATTTTTACTTTTTTTTTTTTTGTTGCATAAATTCACAGGAGCCAGATGCTGCTCTAGGAAACGGGGGTCTAGGCAGGCTGGCTTCCTGTTTTCTGGACTCTTTAGCAACATTAAATTATCCAGCTTGGGGTTACGGGCTCAGATACAAATACGGTTTATTCAAACAACTAATCACAAAAGAAGGCCAAGAGGAAGTTGCTGAAAACTGGCTCGAGGTATGTTTTACGGTTCTACCCTTTCCCTTTACTGATAATAAAAACCTGAAATTTAACTTCATTTTGTTTGTGATTGTAGATGGGAAATCCTTGGGAAATTGTGAGAAATGACATTTCATATCCTGTAAAATTCTATGGAAAAGTTGTTACAGGTTCTGATGGAAAGAGAAGATGGATTGGTGGAGAAGATATTATTGCTGTTGCTAATGATGTCCCGATTCCAGGATATAAAACAAAAACTACAATTAACCTTCGCTTATGGGCTACTAAAGTTCCTTCATCAGATTTTGATTTATCTGCTTTTAATTCTGGAGACCATATTAAAGCCTGTGAAAGCCAAGCAAATGCAGAAAAGGTTTATATACTAAAATTATTAAATTTGATTTTTATGGAAAATTAGGCACTTTTCCAGAAAAGATTTCAAGCAAAACTTGAAAAATAGAAAATGTGTCAAATTTGATTTTTGCACAAAAAATTTCACGAAAAATAGAAAACTCAGTTGTCACTTTTCTTATAACTCCAGTTTTGAAAACTTAATTTTATTGTTTTTCTAATGTCTTCCTTTATAGTAATAAGAGACATTTCTCTAATTTTCAATCCCTAATACATTAGGACCTAAATCCAAATCATGTTTGGTTCCTTATTTAGAAAGAATAGATTAGTGAGCAATATTTTTTCAGTCAACTATTATTTTTTGTTTTTTATTGCAAGTAACAAGCCTAGGTCTAATATTAAATTATATAGGATTAAGAACTAAACTCCATTTATACTACTACATTTGAACATGTTTTCTAAATAGAAAAATGAAACAACATTTTCTACATTTAAAAGCATTTTGAAAAAATTCAGTTGTTTATAGAGAATGGAAACTCCTCCCATTTTCTAGAGAAATAGAGATGGTAAAACTGAAATTTTTTTTCTTCAACTAAACGCGCACCTTAAATAATAAAAATACATTTCTAACACTATATTTTGGTTGATTTAATTTGTTTTTTGTGACCAGATATGCTATATACTATATCCAGGGGATGATTCATTAGAAGGAAAGACCCTTAGGCTGAAACAACAATATACATTATGTTGTGCTTCTTTACAAGATATAATCACAAATTTTGAAAAAAGATCTGGAGAAAATGTTTTGTGGAAAGAATTCCCTGAAAAAGTTGCTGTACAGATGAACGATACTCATCCTACACTCTGCATTCCAGAATTGATGAGAATATTGATGGATTTAAAGGGAATTAGTTGGAAAGAAGCTTGGGATATTACCCAAAGGTATTTCTTTTTTCATCATGTTTGTCACAAATTCAACATTTTTGTTATAAATGGTTGATTTGGGTTATGTTTTGTCTATAAAGAGTCAAATGGGTTGAAAGTTGCCCAATGTGTATTTCATTCCATGCAACCTCTGAAATCACTTTATGCAAAAAATATTGTAATAATATAGTTTTTTTGTAATAACACTAGAAGTCCCTAAAGCAAAAAAGTTAGTTGAGTTCTTAGGGAGCATTGATGTTACAAGTTTCAAAATTAGGGAGCCTTGATGTTACAAGTTATAATATTAGAGACTATCCTTGTAATAGAAAAACTCAAGGGACAAAATCTGTAATTTTATACAAACCAGGGGGACGATTTATGTAATTTACTCATATAGAAAAACAGGACAAATCATGCTCCTTTTGAGCATCAATGAACTCTATTCTGATTTCTGACTGCACGAGTTCTTCATAAATTCAAAAAGTGTAGCAGAAAAGATAGACTCTGTAAATAATTTTTCTATATCTCTATGTTGACAACTTTTAACTATAAAATTCTGGCAATGCTAACCTGTTTTTGAAAATTATCAGAACTGTGGCTTACACCAACCATACTGTTTTACCTGAAGCATTAGAAAAATGGAGTTTAGAACTCATGCAAAAACTTCTCCCACGACACGTTGAGATCATAGAAATGATCGATGAGGAGGTAAAAACAAAATCCTTTTCTCTCTCAAAATTGTATTAATAAAACATTTTTTTCACCTTAATAACATAACTGTTCCTACAGTTAGTTAACAGCATAGTAGCAGAGTTCGGTAAATCAGATCCCGAGTTACTGGAAAGGAAATTAAATGCTATGAGAATTCTAGAAAATGTTGAACTACCATCATCCATAGCTGATCTGTTCATCAAACCAAAAGAATCATCTGCCATTGATACAAGTGAAGTTCCAGAAGCTTCTGAAAAAAACTCACTTCCTGATGAAGAAGAAGATGAAATTGTTGAAAATAAAAAGGTGGGCCCACAACCAGTTCCTGTACCACCAAAATTGGTCCGTATGGCTAATTTGTGTGTTGTTGGTGGTCATGTTGTTAATGGTGTTGCTGAGATTCATAGTGAGATTGTAAAGCAAGATGTTTTCAACGACTTTTATAAGGTAAAGATATTATATGCTATTTAGTAATATAACATGTATAAAACTGTTAGTGGCTTATTTTTTTAATGCAGTTTTGGCCTGATAAATTTCAAAATAAAACGAATGGGGTGACACCAAGAAGATGGATTTATTACTGCAATCCTGATCTTAGTAAAATTATAACTAAGTGGACTGGTGGAGATGATTGGGTACTCAACACTGAAAAACTGGCAGAATTGCGTAAGGTATATAGTTTAACAATTTATGACCCAAGATAAAACATAGCCCGGTTTGACCCGTTCATGAGTAAACGGGTCGATATTGCCTTATATAACTAATGACTAAATTAAGAAATATTTCCTTACAGTTTGCAGATAATGAGGATCTCCAAAGTGAATGGAGAGCAGCAAAAAGGATCAACAAACTCAAAGTTGTATCACTAATAAAAGAAAAAACAGGATATAATGTTAGTGCAGACGCAATGTTTGACATACAGGTGATTACCATTTCATACAATATGTTTCATATTATATTATGGTATTTATTTAATATTCTTAAATTATATTTCAGGTGAAGCGCATTCATGAATACAAGAGACAATTGTTAAATATCTTGGGAATTATTTATCGTTACAAGAAAATGAAAGAAATGAGTGTTAATGAAAGGAAAGCAAAATTCACCCCACGTGTTTGTATATTTGGGGGGAAAGCATTTGCCACATATACACAAGCTAAAAGAATTGTCAAACTAATCACAGACGTTGGGGCAACAATAAACAATGATCCCGAAATTGGGGACTTACTCAAGGTATGATTTGATTTTAATTAATATTATGTTGCTGACTGGACCTGAATTTTTGTTGCTGGTATTTTGTAAATAAAATTATAGGTTATTTTTGTTCCTGATTACAATGTCAGTGTTGCTGAGTTGTTAATTCCTGCCAGTGAGCTTTCACAGCACATCAGGTGATTCCATCCAACCCATTTACTTATGAATGGGTCAACTTGGGTTAACTCATTTTACCACTTTTATATATTAGTTAATAATTACCACCCCACTTCAGTACTGCTGGAATGGAAGCGAGTGGAACTAGCAACATGAAGTTTTCTATGAACGGTTGCATCTTAATCGGGACATTAGACGGTGCAAACGTTGAAATAAGAGAAGAAGTTGGACAAGACAACTTTTTTCTGTTTGGTGCTCGGGCCCACGAGATTACAGGGCTACGTAAAGAAAGAGCTGAGGGCAAGGTATTATATTATAGTTTATTTGTTTTAATTAAATTAATGTTTGAGTTGCTGACTTTGTTTTGTGTAGTTTGTGGCCGACCCTCGGTTTGAAGAAGTGAAGGAATATGTAAGAAGTGGTGTGTTTGGGAGTTATGATTATGATGAATTAATGGGATCTTTAGAAGGTAATCAAGGGTTTGGGCGTGCAGACTACTTTCTTGTGGGGAAGGATTTCCCCAGTTATATAGAATGTCAAGACAAGGTTGATGAGGCGTATAGAGACCAAAAGGTTAGTTACTTCACTATCTTATTTCAAAACTTTTAATAATAATAATAATAAGGTTTTTGTCTAAAATAAGAATTTACCATAATTTGTAGAAATGATTTATTTTGCAGAGATGGACGAGGATGTCAATCTTGAACGCAGCTGGGTCATACAAGTTCAGTAGTGACAGAACTATTCATGAGTATGCACGGGACATATGGAACATTCAGCCTCTTCAACTACCCTGATCGATCGAGCTACCCAATCATTATGTATGTATGTTGTATCTATATCATGTCAATAAAACTGTTACTTGCATGCAAACTTTTGTCCTTGCACAAACTCTTCACTGCTGTGCATAACGACTATTTGGAGTGAGACATTATAATAATAAAAACTCTTTGAATTGTGCTTCATTCTATCTTGCTAACTGTAGCAAATCCAGATATTTTTTTTAGTGTCAACACGACACAAAAAACCAAGTAAATGGTTAGATTTATAGGAAAGGTTCTAAATAACCCGAGGGGTGTCAACAAGTCAAGCCTCAAGCATTAAAAGCTATGGCAAACCATGGCAATTGGCAAGGACATGACCTTTCTTAAAGTGTGATGTAAGATGATAATTTTGTGCATAATTTATTTATAATTATAGATATACAATTATACAAAGAAAGATGGAAAAATACATACTTATTAATTTGTAACATAATTTACCAATCTTTTTCTTCAAAGTATCCAATCATTCTTATAACTAATTAATTATACATATTTGGCCATATATATAACTCGGTTGTTTTACTACGCCTAGAATATACTCCCTCCGTCCCTAAATAAAGTTCCTATTTCTCTTGGGCACAACTTTTTAGGAGAGAGTTAGTGGTGGGATATTTGGTATTACTTTTGATTAAAATATAAGGATTGATTGGAGAGAGAAAGTGTTTTAGGAGATAGTTAGTGGTGAAAGTATTGACAATAATATTATTATATTAAGTGGGGCCCTTAAGTTTGAGAAATGGGAACTTTATTTAGGGACAAAACTTGAAGGCGAAATGGGAACTTTATTTAGGGACGGAGGGAGTACAACTTATTACGGATAAATGTGAACCAAATTGGATCTCAGCATATATAAGTCTTACACCCAAGCCTTAGGTCATAGTATGGCGGCATGAGCAAGCCTCGAGCCTTTGCGAGTTAAAACAAAAGCCAATGCGAGCTTTTTAGAACCATGATTAGAGGTGAGGTTAAACTTGTTAGGGTTTTAAACATGATTTGGTTAGAGTTTGAGTTCAAATTCAGAGCCTGTTTCCAACAATCAACCCGTTTAACTAAATATATTAAACTGTAGCAAATAAACGATTACGGGGGAATAAAATACGAAAACAACACTTCAAACGCTAATAAATTAATTATGTTATTAAGCATTTTTAATTACTCTACTTGAAATTATATGGTTTAAATAGTATATATATTTAGAGTAGATAATTAACACAAATAATATAAAGAATAAATGATTTATGAGATAGGAATTTGATGCATGAACCAAAAGTACGTTGTATGAAATCAACCCGATTGGATTACGAAATCGCCAATTCAACCAATTATGAACAGCATTATACATTCGTCTCTAATCTAAAACCGTATAAAAAATCGAAAGAATTCGTGCTTGAAGTGTTGATCTGCCCTAACCGAGCACCATACATTGCCTTGATTAACAAGTAATTAAGCAAGAACCAAACAAACTAATTAACATGAATCTTAATAAACTATATATTACAATAATTCATCGGAGAGTAGGTATTCTTTGCCGGATCGTAAAGCTTCAAGAAAACGTCCAAATACGAAGACATTGCGGTGGATACGAAGAACCCCTTGTTCTTCATAGCCGTACTCTTGAGCAGATCTATTTAGCAAATTTATGAAAATCGGGTGGTTCAGTAAGTCGGCATTCACCACAAATCGCACCATCTCTTCTCCGACGTAAACCGGTAAATGTCCCTTTGGCACGTTTCCAGGCTTGGTTGTACGGAAGGACTGAGATTCTGATCGGAGTTGAGAGTAGGAGTACGGAGATGTACCGGCGGTGCAAGAAAGACGGCGAATAAAGTTCTTCATCGTTTTATTATGCGAGAAAGTGTTTGAGCGAATGAGAAGTGGACAAATGCAACACTAAATATATGGCCACAGATGGAGGCCGTGGAGGAGAAGTAAATTGTCACGATTAAGAGGTACATTCTGCGTAACTTCCAGTTATTTAAGGAAGTTTATCCTTTTATTTAAGGAAATATATCTGTTAACAACAAAATGGATATCGCGATAATAACAAGTAAATACAATCTTGTGATTTTACGATTTAGCTAAATTAAATAAGGGATTTGATAAAGGTTGTCAATAAAAAAAGATAAAAATGAAAATTTTGATTTTGATTAGAGTAGAAATTTAGATGTTGCTAAAAACAAGAAAGATAATTTAACTATGGGAGTTTAAAGAGTATATATGATATATGGGTATAGATCCATAGAAAAGAGTCCTTATTTGAAGAAGTTGAAGAAGCAATGCATTTTCGTAAAATATGCATATATGTATACATATACATACATGTATGTATATATACATATATAATTAGACCATATATATTATATATATGCATATTCATGCCCTATATATATGTATATATACACATATATATACACATGCATTTTACATAACTTGCATTTGCATTTTCATATCGGAACTTGCATTTTCGTTTACGAAAATGCATATACATACCGTATATATATATATGTGTATATATATACATATCGAGGGTATACATGTGAAAATATATATATCTATGGTCTAAATATTTATGTATATGTACATATATGTATGTATATGTGTGTTTATATGTATATTTTACGAAAATGCAACCCTTTTCTAGCTTCTTCAAATAAGGATGCTTCTTTCTTGATCCATATTCATGATATATAATGTAATTAATTATCATTATTAACCAATTATGTATTGTAATTGTCATTATTAAAACTCATTAAATAGTATATTTCTCTTTTCTTAAACCACAAGTAAATGTTAACTAACTTTATCCAACAAATAAACAGGTATAACATATTTCTTCTTCTATAGTTACATTATTTGAAAAAGACAATAGGAGATATTTCCTTAGAAATTTATCGGAAATGGCTGATTCCAAGGGATTTCTGATGAAATCACTTTCCTTGGAAAAATGTTTGTCAGAAAAAATTTCTGAGGGAATTCCGAGAAAGCTTCCGAGGGAATTTAGAGGAAACGACTTTTGTAGGAAATACAAAGAAATTTGCTAAAAAGTTAACCCGGGTAAATGTACACATCATATTTCTAAACTAACATATTATTAATTTCGTTAGGGTAGTTTGGACAATTATTATCGTAGTTGACCATTGTAAAAAGTGCAACATTATTTAATCTGCACACTAAGACCCGTGCCAACGGCACGTCTCCGCTACCCGTCGTGGGGCTTTTTTGGCCGTCGCCCGTCGACGCCGTTGGCACAGAGGCGTCGTGCGGGGCGTCGTGGGGTTTCCGTCGTGGTGAAGACGGGGTGGTGTGCAGCGTCGTCCAGGAGAGAGAGAGAGGGCGAGGAGAGAGAGAAGGAGGAAGAGGTTGGGGGAGGGGGAGGGGGTCTTGACTTGTACATAATGCATTACTATTTGTACCATTTGTATTTTTTTTATAAAAAATCTTCTTTTTCTCTGTTTTTTTTAATTTATTTTTTAAGTTTATATTTTTTATATATATATTTGTTTTAATAATAAAAATATATAATTTTTTTTCAAAAAAAATAATTTCTTTTGTTCTTTAAATTTTAATAAATGTAATTTTTTTTCTAATTTACTATTATTTTTATTTAATTTAAACAATGTATTTTTAAACTAATGTAATGTGTTTTTTTTATTAATTAAAATGATGATGTGGAAATGATGATGTGAAAAGGATGGGTTTAGTGATGGGTTAGTGATGGGTAGGGTTGGTACGAACGTGTCAGTAGCGGGTCAGTAAGGATGCGATGACGTGACGCTAGTGATGGGTTTAGTGATGGGTAAGGGTTGGGAGAGGCCTAAAATTATATAAAATAATTTCAAATAGTAAAATATATCAAATAAAAAACATCATAAAAAATATTATTATTGTATAAAAAGGATATCATTTAAATACCATAAATAAAAATAATAAAAATAAAAGAGTTACATGAAAGGTACAAAGTGGAATACAATAATAGGGAAAAAAAAAAAAGTTTAAATTTTTTTTTTTTTAACAATTATTATAAGGGATATTGTTATCTATATACTTTGCTTCATTAATTAATAGAGTTTGTTAATAAAGCTGTTTCTAACATGCATAAAACGATTGTACATTCATTGATAGAGTAGTGTTCCTAAAATTTAGGGGCAGTTTATATATTAATTTTGTCTTGTTATTGACAGCCCTCATTATCATTTTCCTGATTAATAAGTGAGCATTATTGGTACTTCTTGATGTTTTTTGTTGCTGATACACAATTTGAAAACAAATATTTTGTGAATTATTTAATACGTTAAATTAATATAAATATAAATAAACACATAAAAGTAACTTTTTGTATTTTCCCGCCCAGTTTTATTAAAAGAAGAATAATTGATATTGAATACACGGTTACATGAAATCTCAAACACTTCAACTGTGAATAAGGAAACTTACCCGTCAAATAAAATGATCTGGCTTGGTTGTACTTTAATCGATCCGATGGCAATTGAGGTCCTTTCAGGAAAAATCGATGACAACTTTGTTCTTTTAACATTATTTAGTGGCAAGTAAGAAACAGTACAAATGTGCTCTTTTTGGTATCATTTGGGTTAAATTTCTACCCGTGTCTTCTTGAGGTCGACGAGTCTCGTTGCTTCTTGTGCAGTTCCGACACTTCCAGGTTAGATGTTCACTTATAATTTTTGTTATTTGTGAATGGATGGATGTTTGAATCTGGTATAAATTTAATTGAAATAGGATTCAGCAGTACATTGCTATCGGTAATTGTTGGAATCACTCTGCAATTACGTATATACTTGACCAAATAAATTTTAGGATTTTTGTGAAATTGGTTGCAAAAATTGAATGCTTCTATTTTTTTCTGTGTCTATTGTAATCAATAAATTTTCTTAAGAAAGCTTGAAATTTTTGTTAATTGTAAAAGAACAGCTAATAAATCTTGTTTTTTTTTGAAACACTGTAACCTGCTGATGATATATCGGCGTTCATTCTTCATTTTCTTAGGCCTTCACGGAAACTTCAATAACTCATTATTAACATACACCAAAATCCTAAATCGCTGAAGAAAGAAGGCAAGAAAAGAAAAGATATGTATGAAGATGACGAAGAATAATTGGTGGTATGAACTATGAAGATTATGAAGAACAACAGTTTGGTGTCAAATTGTGAGTAATGACGGTATACATAAAATCTGGAGCATGTTGATTTTAGAAGATTATTAGCATGGCCTTGTACTTCTTCTTCTTTTTCTTTTTTTTTTTTTTTTTTTTTTGCCAATGATGGCTAGCGTAGCTGGTCTGAGGCACTGGGTTTATACTCATGTGGGCTGCAGGTCGTGAGTTCGAATCCCTTTGGGAGCGTTCCATTAGCGTAATTTTACTCACACCTCATACGGGCACATATGGGGAATTTTCCTTGGAAATCCCATTGGGGGCTGGGTTTGCCCGCTTATGCGGAGCTCGAACTCGGGGTGCTCGCTGAAAAATTACGAGTAGGCTTTCGTTATTTCATTTGCCGTTTCCAAAAAAAAGAATACCCTAATTTTATGGGGATGAGAAAGCGTGAAGAAAAAGTCCAAGAATCAGCTAGCTGGCAGTATGGCACACTTTTTCTCTATCTCTCTAACAGTATTATCTTCTCCTATATATGAGGCCTAATTTGGCTTGGATTTGACACCAAGGCAATTTCGAGCTCTCTCATTGGCCGGTTTTGCCACGTGTAATTCTCCGATTGGCCCTAGCATCTCATGAACAAATCCGTCCGACATCCATCCACGACGTCCATAGCAACCAACTCCGAATTTATCTCCTCTTCACCAACAACATTTGAAGATCGATCTATGGCGATACATCTCTTTTTTCTTCAATTGTATTATAAGATCGATTAGTGCTCGATGTACTGCCAATACATATCTCTTTTTTTTCAGTCGGTTGTATTAATCGATCGATTAGCGCGGATTTATAAGCTTTTCCTCAATCAGTTGAATAATGCTCGATGTATGTATCCATTTCCGATTTCTAGGTTTTTGATGAAGGTTAGCTTTTATTGTTCGATCTGTTTGAGTTCGTGATGCTTAAACGTTGTTCCTAGAGATGAGTTTTGTGGTTCCAGTTCCTGCAAACGCAAAATTGGACCTTCATATGCCCTAATTACTCTTCAACACCCATGGCGGTACACATGTTTGTAGCGATTGGGTGTTTTGTCCGATTAATTTGGGCAAACTTTTCAATTTGCTTACGAATTTTAATGGTGTGAAGGAATAACATGTCAACTCCAGTTTCATTATTAATTTCTATCTCAATCTCAGTTATAGCTATTGAAACTTACAACAATTTGATTCAATTTTGCGTTTTCCTCTGTGAAACAGGCTCAGGGAAGTATGGCTATTGAATCTACCAAATTGGTGTCCGCCAAGTGTTTGATGAAATGTTTCTATTTTGTTATCCTTTTTTAGTCAAGTATATTTGATAGACAATGCCAAAAAGAGTTCACCAGTAATACATCTTTAGGTAAACATCATGAGATATTGTATAGTTTTAGTAGCTTTAGTTTTGAATTTTCAGTTTTGAGAAAAAAAAGATTTATAAAAAAAATGTATGGGTTACAATTAGGGTTATGATTAGGGTTGATATTGAGTGTGACTTCAACATGAAAACCTATATTGAGGGTGACTTCGACATGAAAACCTATTTAACCATTAACGTTTCGTAGGTAAAAGTTTCTGGTTCATTCACATTTTTGCATGTGCAGTCCTATGGAATGGTTCAAGTATCAGGTATTCCTCATTTACTCATATATCTTCACCTATATATGCAGCCTAGATTGTGTTTTGATTGTGTTCTGTTTTTTATTCACTGCAATTTGTCATAGTTTTGTTTAGTTTTAGTAATAGGGTTCCTAGATTGATTGTTTGGTCCTTGAATTTTGATCTTAAGAAACTGTTAGCCTGCTAGGTGATTTTTGTTAGGATTTAATTTTGTTGATGGTTTCAATTATGTTATGTTTTTGGTAGGTTAATGAGAAAGATGCTGCGGCAAAACCTGAGACCACCACAGGTAGTACTTTTTTTTTTCTTCATGTAAAATTGATGTGGTTAGTTGTTACTTAATGTTGAAGATAGTCCATATTGATAGATTTATTTGATTTGAAAAGGTTGATTGATTAAGTTTCTTTTATCTCATGAAATCATATGTTTTTTTTTTTTTTTGCACAGAGGAGAAGAAACCTTCATCAGAATCGAGCTCTGCAGATATACCCACTATGCCCTCCATGCCTGGAGATGGATTTCCTGGAAATCCATTTGATTTCTCATCTATGGGTGGTCTACTAAACATATAATTTTTTTTATCTCAAATGCATACAAAACTATAAATTTATGTTATTACCTTTTTAGTTAAATTTATCCAAACCTAAAATGGAAACTACATTGTTCCTTAAAATTACATTGTTAGACCTTTTTCTATAAAATTATTTAACAGGTGTTACGTTAATGAAATGCAGATGCAAAAAACTTCCAAAACAATTACTACAAACGTAAAATTTAAAAGTAAATGACCACAATAGAAATTTGGGTTAAACCTCAATAATATCCTTGTAATTTAATCTAAGTTTTATATTGAAATGTTAATTGTTTGATGTGTTTAAACAGCTAACATCCTTCAAGTGTGGTGGATTTTGCCCTTGGTGTATCAACAAGTCATGCAGCTTTTGATGGTTTAGGTTTCAAAACATTTCTTGAATATTTTGCTTCACTCCATGCAAATCGCCGCCTATTAGCCGCCAGATCACCACCACAAATTCAATTTGACCACCCTGAACTCCTCAAAATCCCCACCAGAGTTGACCTCTCAAAGTCAAACCCCACAGTCTTTGACTGCCAAGAAAGTCAACTTGACTTCAAGATCTTCAATTTGACCTCAAATGACATAACCCGCCTCAAAATGGAAGCCGGAAGTGACCCCAGTTCAACCAACCCGAGAATCACGGGGTTCAATGTGGTTGCAGCCCACTTATGGCGGTGCAAAGCCTTGTCATCAGGGTCAGTATATGACCCCGATAGGGTGTCAACCGTTCTATACGCGGTCAACATCCGGTCAAGATTAAACCTACCATCATCATATACAGGTAGGGTTCATGATGGGTCAGTTTGAGTCGGTTATGGCCCAAAACCAAACCATATCTTTCACTTAATGATACTTAAAAACCGTCCAATTTCAGTTAAAGTTCGTTGAGCCTAATTAGGTTATGAACCAAAATTACAATTTAGGCCCAACAAATATTATTTTAAAAATATTTGTGTCCATATTTCTTTCTTAGCTTGGGCTTGACCAAGAAAACATTCTAAACGTTGGTATGACTTGTGAGTGTGAGAAATAGTCAAATTGTCAAAATGTGAGTATTTTTTAATTACTAAATGACCTTTTAATGTCGAAGGTATAATATATATATATATATATATATATATATATATATATATATATATATATATATATATATATATATATATATATATATATATATATATATATATATATATATATATATATTAAAAGTTACAAGATATATATGTCGAGGCAGTCCGGTTAATATTACACGATTCTTTGGGAACACCCAAACCGAATCACAAGTTATTTTGGGTCATTTATTTAGGTTAAGTTATTTAATTCGGTTTTGCTCACCACTAATGCAGGCAACGCGGTACTTAATGCATACGCATCGGCCCTTTGTGAAAATATTGAAAAAGCCCATTTCCAAATTTGGTGGAAATGGTAATAGAAGGTACTAATAGAATGACGGGTGACTATGCAAGGTCAATTATTGATTAGGGTGAGGTGAATAAAGAGTTTCCAAATGGCGAGTTTTTGATATCATCATGGTGGCGGTTAGGGTTTGCTGACGTGGAATACCCGCGGGGCAAACCGAGGGATAGTTGCCCCGTGGTTTATCATAGGAAAGATATCATGTTACTCTTTCCGGATATTGTTGGTGCAAGAAATGATAATGAAGTGAATGTGTTGGTGGCTTTGCGTAGCAAAGAAATGGAAAAATTTGAAGCCTTATTTCAAAAGTTTGTGGCATGAACAATTGAGGGTTGAAGTATATTATATGAGGTGTTGATAAGTAATTAAGATTGGTTTTGAAGCATTTATACATTATGACATTATGTGATGTATTTAAAGGTGTAATGTATTTTAAACATATATGAATATATGTATGTATAATGTTTAAGTATATAAGATAAGACAACTCTAAGCAAATTGATACTTCAGTTTTTGTCAAATCAGCAGTAAGTCAGATAACCCTGGCAATTCATTCAGTTTTTGTCAAATTAGCGATAGGTCAGATAACACTCCAAATGACATTCTCTTCAGTTTTTACGCCAAATATATCATGGTTTATAATCCATTCCATATTCACTATGTCATATAATCAAAATATAATCAAGTAACAAAAAACGGAAAGACCGATTGTACACAAAAAAAAACACAAAATACAACTAAGTGTATGTATTGCTCTGCATTTCAACAGCTGGTGAAGCTTTTTCAGTTGACAATGGAGAGATTTGATTAGGGTTTGTTGTTTTGCCAGCTGGCGGGAGACATCTTTTCAAGAAAAATGCAGCTATAGATTTGGTTCTTATTGTAGTTTTTTCTGTTTTGTGATGTAAAGAAGGTTAGAAAACTGCAAATATATTAATATTTGTTTTTAATCATACCAATGACATGGTATTTTCATGCTGACGTGGCAGATAAATAATACTTGATACACCAATTATTTATTAAAAAATCAACAATTTTGGATAAAAGGAGTTGGAATGAGTACCTGGAGAAGAAGATAAGTCAAGTTTGACTAAGATATCTTTCTTACCCTGTAAAATAAAACAATAATTTTCTAACCTGAATCTGCCATTTTGACCCAAAATTTGCATTTTTTTTTTATTTTTTTATTTGTTTTTTGAACAACAACCATTATTGTGATTAATTTAATACAAAATTTTGTCTGTAAAATTTTTGGTTGATACAAAGAAGTCTTATTTCGTCTGTAAATTTTATGTAACATTTGTTCATGTATCAAATTTTGTACAAACTCATCATTACAACTATCGATTTTTATGTCATTTTTAAAATTGTTAACATTTGTTGATATTCTTCTATAATAAATTTTTTGAAATATGCTCGCCCAATCGGGCGGGCTATGAAGCTAGTAGAAGTATATATAAAAAAAATATCCTATTCATCAACAGTGGATGAATAGGATTTTCCTTTAGAAAATGTTAATACAGGTAATTTGGTGGCCCATCAGTATTAATATTCGTTAATAAGCCGAAACTCAAAGCCCAGTTTATGTTGCAGCTCAAGCCCGTGTTACAACTTTCAGTCACCGAGAATGAATCAAGACCCAATTTTACATCGAAATCTGATTTCAAAAGTTAATAATTAAATTTATTAATAATCTTTTGATATTATTAATAATTATTTATTTAAATAATTGTCTATCATATCACAATTCGGTCAAAGTAAGATGATTTTCAAAATTGTTTATATTATCAAGTCTCAAGGGACAATTATTATCCATTGAATCAAAAAAAGTTAAAGGTCAAGATCAACATTTAAACCACCATCACCACTACCACACATATGATTCAATACATCAATACGGACAATACCCCACCACCGTCGGCGGCCGGAGACGGCGGCCGGAGACGGCGGCCGGAGACGATCGGCGTTGGTGATCGTCGGTGGTGGTGACCGGCGGTGGTGGTCGTGACTTGAAACACATGTGATTCGTAGTTCATATGTTATTAGAAACTCATGTTTTTAGTGAATCACATGTGTTTCGTGACTTGAAACACATGTGATTCGAAGTAATATATTTATCTGTATTTTGGAGTCTCTTTTTTTTAATGAATCACATGTGTTTCAATACATCAATACCACCAGCAGCCCCCACCACCACTGTCAGTCACCGGCACCGCCGGCGGCCAGCAGCGATCGGCGGTGGCCGGCGGTGGCAGTGACTAAGGGATTTGATCTTGACCATTTTGATTAAATAGCTAGGATTTGTCCCTTGAGATTATACAAAACTCTTCAACTTCCAAGAACACAACTCAACAAACATATTCAAAATGCGAGGCCAATTAAGACTGTGAATCTCATATATTATATTTCGATCGTATCATGAAATCACAAAGATACTATGGGTTTGACACGTACATTCACGGGGTGGGGGGTGGAACGGCCTCCTGATTGCAGGATGTAGGGCCATAAAAAAACTTGAGACCTTCGATATCATCTAGAGTCAAACCTCTGATATGTCCACGACCGAGAGTAGGAAACATGATGGCATTTATGTCTTGACTATGGTTCAAACCAAGAGTGTGTCCTATTTCATGAAGAGCCGCTGAGCCTATATCAACAGCAGAGGGAAGTGTTCCTGGTCCAGCGAACCACGTCACATTTGCATTGAAAATGAGCCTTCCGTCGGTCGGCGCAAAACCAACTGCTAAATGACGCGTTCCGGCAAAGAGGTCCACGTCTCCGCTTAACATGGACACCTTTAAGTCCGCACCTTCCAAATCATCATCGACTGATCTAGAAAGCGTGAAGCGGTCGAGAGCCGAATCCCATGTGCTGAAGGCTCTAACCACAGGAGGTATATATTCCTTTGGAAAACTCGAGTTGAATGCATACGTGAGGTTGGTTTTACTCGAGGGCCATCTAAACATACATGAGAAAACTTCGTAATGAGATGTGATATAGGGTTTTGTCTTATGTTGGTCATCATCAGCTAATTTTATATCCTGGAATCCGCAACGAGGCTTGAGCATCTGTGAAACAGTGGGCGCGTCTAGTGCGCCCGTTGCATTGAGGTTGAAGAAGTTTTGATATCTTTTGAGCGCATTCTCGAGCTCTTGATCAAAGTGGTGGTTTTGGGTGTGGTGATTAGGGTAATTTAGGTAACCGTAACGCGCAAGATAGAGCTTGAGGTCATGGAGACCTTGTGCTTTGCTACCCTTCTCGTAACCTTGAAGGTCTTTGATAAACTCAAAAGATGGTGATGATGATGTTTGGGAGACAACGACAAAGAATAAGATGAACAACAAGGGTAATAAAGATGCCATTTTTCGAAGATGGTTTCTGGTTCGGTGCATTGTTTCAACTCATTGCCTCTATTATCTATAATGCCAATGTGGAAATGTTAACTACGCACTAATTCCTCCCTTATTTTTGGATATTACCTACATTTATACTTTATAAAGAAAAACTATATATAACCGTTATAATTAATTAATGCAAAGATACCTTACAAGACAAGTCTAAATGTTTGTATATAGTATTAGACTTCTTATATAATTTACTTACTATACATTACATGTTTTTGGCCGGTTACAAAAATTTGTACTTATTATGCTTTAAAGACTTTCTTTAACTCTTTAAGGTGGATTTAAGAAAGTTTTTAACGAATAGACAATTTGACTAAATTATAATTGGGCAGTTGATTTAATATTAAAAATCGATTTGTTCATAGAAATAGAAAGTCAATTTAAACATTTTGGTTTGCGTCTCCCCCCATTCTCATAAGTGCTTTCAATTAAAGGGAATCTCCCTTAATTCCTGTGATTTATACAGTTAAAAGGTTTACGTCCTTATAATTTCTAGCCGTGATTTATTCTTCTCATCATGTCGGTATGACTATAAGTAGTATCAAATGGTAGGATTAAATATTATTTCCCATTCTTTTTTAACACAACATTTAATATTTTATTTGTTAGACTACCATCCTTATCTTCTATGAATATTTCAAATTTGAATTTTAGAAGTTCAAATTTTCGTTTCCATAAATAGTACTTATTGAATTATTTATATGTCTTAACAATTGAGTATGATTTTTTTATTTTGAAACGGCTTTTATTAAAAAAAACTAGCTAAGAGCTAGAAGAACACAAAGTTAATAATTACATGGAAGAATAAGTCATTCGGCCCAACTAACTTTATATTTAATTCTACGATTACAAATTCAAAGATACGCAACTTCTTTAATAGCGTCTACGATCATAATTTTTCGGGTGTCACCATTGCTAAACGTAATTGCATTTCTATATCGCCACATGATCCAAATGACCGTAAGATACACCACCTCAATTATCAACTTCCATTTCGTACTTATCGAGCTAGCATCCAAATTATTCAACAAATCATCCAAGTACTCCACATTTGTGTCAACCACTTGTAACCAATTCCCAATTGCGTGCCAAACGGCTTTAGTAACCTCACAACTCCAAAAAATGTGATTAGTATCTTCGACCCCATCACCACACATCACACATTTTAAATCTTCAAACGGAATTCCTCTTAAAGACAAATTCACTTTGCAAGGGATCCGATTTATGTTAATCTTCCAAAAAAGGATATTCACTTTCCGAAGCACTAACGGGTTCCATCTTGTACACACTACGGAAGATGGCAAAATAAGATTATCAAGCCATCGTCTAGTGCTCTTTACTTCATACACCCCGTCGTTACCAATATCCCAAACCCAAACATCCGGATCATTTGAGATTCTAACATCATCTAATAAACTAGTTATCTCTCCGATTTGAGTTTCTTCTCTCCCTCCCCGAATTTCTCTATGCCACTCCCACAGAACCGACCCATCTCTGATCCGGTCCGCCACCTTGCAATCCTTGTTAACCTCCAACTGAAATATTCTGGGGAATATCGAACACAAAGGGGCATGACAACCCATTTGTCCTTCCAAAAGCTCGTCGACCGCCCACTTCCAATCCGGATTTTTGAATGAGATAAAAATTCCAACCCATTATTCTTAAACTTTCGGATCATGTTCAACAATTGAGCCCATGGTTGCGGCCCAAAGTGTTGGTTACCACCCGCATCCAAAGCCCCAAACTCACCATAAATGGATTTGATTACATTAGACCACAACATATTTTCACTCATCACAAATCTCCAAATCCATTTTAGGACAAGAGCAATATTAAAGGTATATAAACTACCAATATCCAAACCACCGTTTTCTTTTGAAGCCAATACCACGTCCCAATTTACCCAATGAATCTTTCTTTTTTCCTCGGTGTTAGTCCGTAGACTAAGTAAATAAGATTTGGTGATCGATAGCTAAGAAGAATCAGTTGTAGCATGTATCTCAGCTAAAGTTCAAGTATATTCATAATTCTTCAGCTGAGTACGTACTTAGCTCTAGGAAACAAGTCAAATCAGCAGCTACAGAAGAGTGTTCATTCGAAGTCTATGGCCAAAGGACAAAGACCAGAAGAAGACCATTTAGATGATAGTGGAATCAACTGATGGTACCTGCTGCAGATAAAGACTTAGTGGAATATGTTCTTGACACTTTGAACATTTTCCTTTCCCGCTCAAAGAAGAAGAAAACGATGAAGATCTTCTATTTTGGAATAGAAGATAATATGTCAGTACATCATCGTTTGTCCCTCCAAGCATGTAAAGGGAAAGTCAACTACTTTTGTACTATCATAGTACACCTTTTCACTGTACGTCAGAAAAGGTAGCAAAAGGAGTTGACACAAAGTACAATTGGGACTATAACCTATGCAAGTGCATTAAAGGTTTCCGTGGACAAGTCTACATCGACGAATGATATGTTTACACGTCGATTAACTTGTGGACAAAGGAACATGGATCTTGGGCTATATATAGAGACGTAAATTCTTGCATTTACACACACCTTTTAGAATTCATAGCACAAGAACATTCTCTGAGAGTTTGTTATTGTCTGGTATTAACTCTCCCATAGTTATTACACAGGCATTCAATATCAGCTGTTAGTATCAGCTGATATAACTCTCCTTGCATAGTCTTCGAGTTTGAGCGAGCAAAAGTGTCACTTCAAGTATAAAGTTTTAGTTAGTGTGTACTATCTATTTCCGCAAACTTTGTACTGTATTAAGTTGTTTTAATAAACTCTTAATCATTGAAAACTTGTGTGTTCTTTATCTTAGCGTCTTTACTTGTCATAACGCAACACATTTGTGTTGTTGGGATCCAACAATTGGTATCAGAACAAGTGTCAAAGTTGCTTTCCATAAACTTTGAGCATCTGTTATGGCTGAACCTACAACATCCGATCTTCCATCATCTGGAAAACCTCCCAAACTTACTCAAACCAACTATCCCATGTGGAAAACTCGTATGTTATCCCACATGGTTACCTATCACCCAAAACTTCAAGACAATATAACGATAGGAAAATACATTCCCAAAACCCTTATTCCTGGTACCCCTGAAGTACCATAACACTATGTTGTGAAATCTGAAGCTCAATGGACAGACGCTGAAAAACGTCTTGTTCATCTTGAGAATAAAGGAAGGGATATGCTTTTTCAAGCAGTTGGTGATGAACTGTATCACAACATTCAATTTTGTGACTCAGTCAAAGAAATGTGGGAAAGGTTGGCTGAAGTGTATGAAGGCACATCCGTTGTGCATGAACACAACAAAAACATGCTTATTCACGACTACGAGCTGTTTAAAGCCAAGCCTAGTGAGACTATAGCTCAAACATTCAACCGTTAACATTCTGTTAAATGAGCTGAAGTCTCATGGGGTTAAAAAGGACGATATATCCAAGATGTGTAAGTTTATGGCAGCTCTACCCTCTAAATGGGATACCATTATAACTTGCATGAGTACATCTCCTACTTTAAAAGATTACACTCTTTCCTCTCTCTATGACATGTTTCTAAGCCATGAGAGAACTGCACTCAACAAATTTCAACCTCCAAAGGACTCTAGAGTGAGCTCCTCAGGATCTTCAGCTGCTCTTGTTTCTCTAAACAAACCCAGCAGGATTGAATATCCTCCCTCAGATGATGAAGCTGACACTACTTCAGCTGTTGATCTGTTCAACATACCTGAGGTCAGCATCGAAGAGATCGATGAAGACGAAGATAATGAGGCCCTTATAACTGAGCTTGCCCTATTGTCAAAAATAGAAAAAAATTTAAAGGTAAATCTGGCTCCTCAGCTAGAGGCTCAAATAGCAGATCTATCTCATCAGCTGCACCTTCCAGACCTTCTGGAAGTACACCTGATATCTCTGAGATAACCTGCTACAACTGCAACAAAAAGGGACACTATGCTAACGACTGCAAGCGAAAGAAAGCTAGTTCATCATCTTCAAGTGGTGAGTCCATTGAAGAAAAATACAAAAAGCTACAAGCCTTCACCAAAAAGATCCTAGAAGAAAAGAAGTCGCTTGAAGGCAAAGTTGCTGACAAGGTTCTAGTAGCTGAAACTCACGACTGGGCTGACTCTGGTGACAGCTCATCTGATGATGATGAACCAATGGCCACAATGTGTTTGATGGCTCGTGCTGATGAAAGTATTACAGCTGATGATGCTGGTTCATATCAATGGGTCAACATAGTTCACAAAAAGGTATCTTATCTAATCTCTGCTGAGGCTGCTGAAGCCAAAGATATTGTTGATTCCATTATCTGTGACTTGCACTTCATTGATCAGCTGAAAGGTGAAAGTTTGGATAAACACAATGCTATTCTTCGTGAAAATGCCTTTTTAAAAGAAAGATTAATTGATCACAAAACTTTAAAAGAAGAACTTTCTGAAACAAAATTTCTAACTCAGTTCTTCAACACGATCTAAATGAAAAGGTTAAAGAACTTGAAGCAATTAAAAAGATTTGTGAATCATGGTCTCGTTCATCCAAACGTGTGAGTGAGTGTGTCAACTCACAAATTCCTAGTCAAGTACAAGTTGTATTAGGAGGAAATTTCCTTGCTGCAGCCGCTGTACCTGACAGCACTACGGATGATCGGTACTACTCGACAGCTGATGCTTCTGTGCCAGCTGAAGAGTTGGTGTTTGGTTGCTTTGTTAAGTCCACCAAAACCTATGCTACTGAAATGTCCAAGGAAGAACCTTCTGAAAGAAATGTTGATGAGTCATCAGCTGACTCTTCAGCCATAGTTGTTAGGACACCCACATTAGTTATTGTTGAGCCAAGTAAGTCTATTTTGGGCTTAGCACCTGCTGTATCTTCTTCTAGACCTCAAAGAAAGACTATCAAGACAACAGGAAAGAAAACTGTTCTTACACCCCTCAAGGGTGAGATAGCTGGAGCTCGTACTCGAGCTGCAAAGAACAAAGGTAAGGGTGTTCTAAAAAAACTCCAAGTCCTTCTTCAGCTGAACCTGTTAAAAAGCTGAAAGGAAAGGTTAGCAAGCTGACATCACTCGTGCAAACTCTGACTATCTCAGATAATCAGAAAGAGATTTTGGGTCCAGTACCCAGCCCTGCTGCTTCGCCCTCCACTCCACTACAAAAGAACAGAAAATGTTATAAGCGTGGAGATCGTGGGCATATGGAAAGTGAGTGTGACAGCACAAGCTTAAGACCCTCTCCAACTTCAGCTTGTAAGTCCATTAAGAACCCAACCCCTGTGAGTTCAAGCAAGAAATCACAAGGACCCACAGAGGTGTGGGTTCCCAAAAAGAACTAACTCTTTTAATCTTATGTGCAGGGTGATCAAAGCAAACACGTCTGGTACCTAGACGGTGGCTGCTCAAGACACATGACTGGATACAAATACCTGCTTGAAGATTTCAAAGTTTTTGCTGGTCCTCCAGTAATTTTTGGTGATAATGGTAGAGGCTCAACTGAAGGTTATGGATCCATCTCAAATGGATCTATAAAGATCACAAGAGTTGGTTATGTGAACGGGCTGAAACATAATTTAATCAGCATTAGCCAACTATGTGATGCAGAGTTCTCAGTGAACTTTAATAAGTATAGAGTAACGGTGACAGATAAAAGTGGAAAAGTCGTGCTTATCACACCAAGAAACAACCATGTATGCACACTTGACATGAATCCTCAAAATCAAGAAGTTTGTCTATTCTCTCACTCGACTGAAGAGCTGAATTGGTTGTGGTATAAAAGGTTATCTCACTTAAACTTTAAAAATATATCGAAGTTGTCCCGAGGTCAGCTGGTAAATGGCTTGCCACAGATCAAGTATGAAAAAGATAAACTTTGTTCAGCTTGTGAACAAGGCAAACAACATAAAAGCTCCTTCAAATCAAAGCAATGTTTTTCCATCGACAACTTATTGAACATGCTCCATATGGATCTCTTTGGTTCTATGAGCACTGAAAGTCTGGGTGGAAAGAAGTTAACACTTGTTGTCGTTGATGAAAACTCATGATATATTTGGGTTATATTTCTTCATAACAAAAGTGATGCAGCTGATGAAATTATCAAATTCATCAAAAAAATGGAACTTCTAAATGGGTCAAGAGTAAAGCAACTGAGATCAGACAATGGTACTGAATTCAGAAATCGTACATTGGAAGACTTCTGTTCAGAAGTTGGGATCTCACAAAAAATTTTAGCCGCTAGAACACCTCAACAAAACGGTGTTGCTGAAAGAAGAAATAGAACCCTAATAGAAGCTGCAAGAACAATGCTTGCTGAGTCAAACATGCTAAAACAATTTTGGGCAGAAGCTGTTAACACAACTTGTTTTACTCAAAACAGGTCTCTCTATGTGAAGAGACACAAGAAAACTTCTTATGAGATTCTCCGTCAGAGGAAACCTTATATCGGTTTCTTTCATGTCTTTGGTTGTGTGTGTTTTAACACACGAGATCAGCTGAGTAAGTTCGACTCTAAAGCTGATGAAGCAATTTTCTTGGGATAATCCACTGTGTCTAAGGCATACAGAGTTTTCGACAAAAGAAGACAAACATTAGAAGAATCTATAAATGTTACTTTTGAAGAACACTCTAAAGCCTTAAATCCCACCTCTACTGAATCATCTGATGCATTTCAGAGATCAGCTGTACCACCTTCTGATGAAACAACTGAAGCATTCTCTGATGCTTTAAATCTTTTTAAAGTTCCAATAAATGATTCAGATGATACATTTCATGATGCTCCCACATATCTTGTAGATATTGCAGCTGTCCGACAGGAAATTCCAACAGCAAGAGCATCATCTAAGGCTAACTCTAAGCCACCTCTTCATACTTCAAGAAGATTAGTTCATAATGAAGTACTCAATCCTGCTGAGCATTCAGCCACTCATCAAGGATCAGATTCTGCTGAATCCTCCTCCTCTTCAGCCGCTCCTCAATCCAAGTGGATCTCAGAACATCCAATTGAATTAATCAATGGAGATCCACAACAAGGAGTGGTCACAAGAAGTAAGGCATCATGTAATCTTTGCCTATGGCCATGTTTCTTAGCAGCTGAAGAAACGAAAAATATTAAAGCTGCCTTAGAAAACTCCAGCTGGATTCAAGCGATGCATGAAGAACTTAACCAATTTGAGGTCAATAAGGTGTGGCAGGTGGTACCTCCACCAGCTGGTAAGACAATAATTGGTACCAAGTGGGTATTTAGGAATAAAATGGATTAAGAAGGTGTGGTTATTCGCAACAAGGCTAGACTTGTTGCACAAGGATATAGTCAGGAGGAAGGAATCAATTTCGATGAAACATTTGCTCCAGTAGCAAGGCTTGAAGCTATAAGAATAGTTTTAGCCTATGCTGCTTACAAAAACTTCACAGTTTTTCAGATGGACGTGAAGAGTGCATTCTTAAACGGTAAATTGCAAGAGGAAGTCTACGTCAAGCAACCTCCAGGTTTTGAAAATCCTAAGTACTTAGACTATGTGTATAAGCTGGATAAGGCGTTGTATGGGTTGAAACAAGTTACTCGTGCATGGTATGACACTCTCTCCACGTTCCTTCTAGCAAATGATTTCACCAGGGGAAAGATTGATAAAACCCTATTCATTCGTAAAATCAAAGGTGATATCATTCTTGTTCAAATTTATGTGGATGACATAATATTTGGTGCTACTGATGAAAAGCTTTGTAGACGTGTCGCAAAAGTTATGTCTACAAAGTATGAGATGAGTATGATGGGTGAATTAACATATTTTCTTGGCTTACAAGTTAATCAATCTAAAAATGAAATTTTATAAATCAAGAAAAATATATTAAAGATCTTTAAAAGAAATTCGATATGAATTCATCATCATCTATGAAAACTCCAATGGCTCCTCCAAATAATCTAGATGTTGATACAACTGGGAAATCGGTTGATATCACATTCTACAGAGGAATCATTGGATCTTTGCTCTATCTCACTGCCATCAGACCATATATTATGTTTGCTACTTGCACGTGTGCTAGGTATCAAGCTGATCCTAGAGAGTCTCATTTAATAACTCCTAAGCGAATTCTGAGGTACCTTAAAGGTACTCCAAGCCTAGGCCTTTGGTATGTCAAAGACTCCGGGTTTGATCTAATTGGCTATTCAGATTCAGACTTTGTAGTTTGCAAGATGGATAGGAAGAGCACTACTGGAGGATGTCAGCTGCTAGGTGGAAAGCTAGTCAGCTGGACAAGCAAGAAACAAAATACTGTTTCCACCTCTACAGCTGAAGCAGAATATGTTGCTGCTGGAAGCTGTTGTGCTCAAGTCCTTTGGATGAAGAATCAGCTGGTTGATTTTGATATGAACTTTTGAAAGGTTCCTATCTACTGTGATAACACTAGTGCTATCGCAATCAGCAACAACCCAATTCTTCATTCAAGAACCAAACACATCGATATCAGGTAACATTTCATTAGAGATCACATTGAACAAGGTGACGTTGAACTTCATTTCATTTCAACAGACCTTCAGCTGGCTGATTTGTTCACTAAACCTTTAGATGAAAAACGTTTCAACTTTTTAATCAGCGAGCTGGGTATGTTAAATGCTTAAATCATCTGCTGAAGTACTATCAGCAGCTGATAAGATCACTTTGTCCCTTAGTACATTCAGTTGACTAAAACCTTTCTATTTATCAGTCAGCCGAATAAAACATCTCAAAATGATAACTTATCAAGTTTTATAAGTTAAAACGTTTGGTTTTCCCTTGAAAAGGAATCTTTCATCCCTATCCACACGATTTCTGTGGCCAATATTTTCACTCGAGTGAAAATATTTGGCATTTATGAAGGATTTGACACCATGACACCGAAACGACTCCACTAACCCCTCTCAGTCACATCCGTCCTCCTTTTTCGCACTGATACTAACATTTCCATAGTTGGTTTCTAACTATCCATTTATAGCCCGATTTCATTTCAAATATTTACCAAAACCGTCCTAAAATCCCCTATAAATACCCGTCCATTTCACCCCATTCATCTTCACCACCCTCTAAACGTCTTCCCAAATTCTCTCACAAACCCTACTTCTTCTTCAAGATTTTGTCTTTCTTCTCCCAAAATGTCTAAGAAATCCACAAAAGCCACCCTTACCAGAGATGCTATCGAGTTTTCCCAAAACTCGAACTTGATAGCAAACACATCTCCACCGGAAAACCTCCAAGAGGTTTACTGTCTGGTCGGAAAGTTCTTGCGCCACTGTCCTATTAGGGGTGCTTTCTTTCGATTCACCAAGACGTTTTATGAACTCTTGCGTGATTTCTGGATGACCGCCTCCATCTCCGGAGACGACATTGTTGCGCAAGTTGAAGATCATCAAATCACCATCACTGTTGATGATTTTCGAACAGCTTGTGGGTTCGACTACTTGCTCCCTGTCCAACTCTATCAGGAGATGAAGTCTACTGATGAGGCTAAAGCGAGTCTGATCGGTATCACCAGATATCGATTAGAAAAGGACGATGTCAGGGTTCGCATCTTCAAGAAGTCTCAGCTGACGAGACCATGGGCCTATTTCTTCATTCACATCATTCAATGCATAGGCGGTAACCATGGGTCTCAAAACCAGTGCAACTCCAAGCTTCAGGTCTTTGCTGAAGCCCTAATCACCGGTCAGCGGATTGATTATAGGAGACTGGTTTTCGAGGAGGTCATGACCAAGCTCAAGGCCAAGGGAACTCACATTCCCTATATTCGATTCTTCACTCTTTGCATCACTCATGTGATGCTTGAGAAGATGAAGATCGATTATGATGACCTTAAGGGGGAATCGTTTGAGGTTCGTTCCTTATCAAACATCACTTTCTCCAAAAAGGAAGATGATGAAGATGTTCCCCTCTCCTCATACATGCTGAAGATCATTAATGATCGGACCAGATCCAAAAGGGATCGATCACAGCGCACCACATCGAAGAAATCTGCCCTACAAGAAGGTAAGTCCTTTTCTCATCTGAAGTGTTTTCCAGCAACTAGTCGTCCGCTAACTGCTGATGAAAATACTACCACTTCAACCGGTACCTCAGTTCCCATTGATGTGGAAAATGAGGATGAGGAGGTGGCTCCTCTAGTGGTGAAGAAACGAGTCAAAAGAACGGCTCATCGGTCTCCCACTTACTCTCCTTTCCTTCCCCCACCTTTTCCTACTTCACGTGCTCCTTCTTCTCCTCAGCTGAGGGTAAGAGGATCTGCTACCTGTGGAGAAGGTGTGGTGGCTGATGATGCTGACCTGGCGACAGCAGCATCATCAGGTTTCAGCCAGGATCCTCTGGGTACTAACTTGAGTCCCATATTGGAAGGATTACGATTAGATGCTATGTCAGCATCTGAGAATAGTCCTTCTCATTTTCCGTTTTGCAGTGTTTCTCAAGGAACTCCACCAACAATCGGAGCTCCTAGTCAAACACCCCTGGGTGATCACCTTTTTCTCTCTTTTGCTCTTCAACCTCCATCTGCTGATTTCTCAACAAGTCAGCAGACTTCAATACGACAACTTCGTTCTTTAGGAGTTAGTGCCGGCTCCACCCCTCTGCGTAGCTCCTCGAATGATTCATTATCAGTCGTGGTAACAAGGGAACAAACTCCACAAGCAACCTCAGTCTCTCAACAGACTGCTGGTGAAGTTTTTGGCTCGACCCAAGCCACCCGTGAGTCAGCTGCACACACACCACCACCAACTTCTTCATCACTTTCTGAGTCAGCATTTGATGATAGATTGTCTGGAAACCAAGTCATTCTTGAAACTGTTCTTTTTGTTTCCCACGACTTTACCAGCTCACACCAGCTAGAGATCGAGGAAACCACCACCGCCAATGAAGAGACAAATGTAGACCCAGTTGTTACTGAGGCATCCACCCAAGCTGCCAGTGATCGCGAACGTATTCGCCAACTGAGCTGTGAGGCAGCTGACACACTACCCAGAGGAACTCTTCCTCCAGTGTGTATACCAGCTCAGTCAACTGGTGAGACTGAAGCTCAAGGTTATCAAACAGCATACGCCGTGATGTTTGATTATGCTGATGAACCCATTCAACATTACTATTCGTCTCCAGACGAAGAAGTAGATGAACCTTGGCTTTGAATTGATTCGACAGCTGATGTCGGCACTTCTGACAGAAACCCTGAAGTTTCAGCTGGACCCAACTCACCCCCTATAGTTTCTGAGCATCCCATAGGAGCCATTCCTCCTAACTCAGAAACACCCACTTCCACAGCTGAGGTTACCCCTCCAGCTGGAGACATACCGGGACCCTTCCCCCAAAGCGTCCAAATGCCCCATGCTGAATCCAGCAAAGCTGGAGGAAGCATTCCCATCAGAGCCGCTGCTGCTCTGATGTCTAGAGTTTTCTCATCCCAGATTCGACCTGGGATGGCCACGCCAAGGAAGTAGATGAACACCCTTCACAGGGATGTTCCAATGAAGTGTGCTAATGCTGTTGAAAATCTATCCTCCAGCATCACTTCTCTACATACTGAGGTTCATACTCAGACTCCTCGGCTGGCTCTTCTTGCTGATCAGATTCGCTGCAACACAAGCGAGTTCATCTCCATAAAAGAATATATTCATCGAGAGTTGAACTCCATTCGCGAATCTGACAGAGTAGAAAAAGACAAGCTTCTCTCCGAAGCCCGGGCAACAGAAGTAGAAGTTGACCGACAGCTGAATGCCTTACATTCTAAGGTATCTCCTCTCCCACCAGCCGTCGATCGTATTGGTCTTGCACTCTCTAAGCAAGAATTTCTGCTGACCGATACTCATAACCATCTCTTTAAGGCTATTGAGGAGTCTGCTTCTGCTGTGTCCACCCGGATGGACAAACTGGAGACTGAGGTCAGTTCTTTGACCTCCCAGGTTGCTGGTCTCCAAGGCACCCTTAACCTCATTCTACAAAAGCTAAATGAGGGTGCCGCTGCTGTACATCTTCCTTCAGCACCAGAGAGTACCTTACTTCTTCCGGCACTCTCTGAGGGGGAGAAAGATCAAGCTACTTTAGCAGGTGAACAATCAGGTGAACAAAATGCTTCACAAACTATAGTCACCTCTGCTGTTGGAGTAAATATAGAAGACATTCCAGCAGGTGAGACTCAAATTTCTCCACCACTCACCACTGCTGGAATACAAGAAGGAGAAGAAGACGTTTCAGTAGACGAGACCCCAATTATAACAACACTCGTCCCTACTAAAACACCTGAGGTAATTGCTTCAGTAGATGAGATAACAACGCAATCAACACTCATCTCTGTTGAAGGTCTCAGGGCTGAAGAAACCTCAACTGATCTTGTTAAGATCGTTGATTCATTTAAATCATTTGAGGTCCCGCAAATCCAAATCCCTCAGCCCATTGTACAGGTGAATCCTCAACCTGCTGAGGGGGAGCTAATTCTTGCTGAGTTTAATGCTGGCCTGCTAGATGAAGTAAGATCCTCTGCTGAGCTCGAAACACTTATTGTTCTCCAAAGGAAAACTCAAGAAGAGCTGTTTCAAAAAGTTGAAGCAGAGAGAACTGAGAACATTAGGTTGTTCAATAAGGTTCTCTATAAACGAAGGCAAGAACCAAAAATCACCAGCGTCAGAGGCCCCAAAACAACATCTAGCTCTCCACCTGAAGTCATCGTTTATAGAGCTGGAGGGGTCTTCATTCCTGAAAGGGTTCCTCTGAACAAGATTAGCACTCAATTCAACTATGATGAATGGAATGAGATGCTAGCAGCTGCCAAATCTGCGAGACCATCGCTTACTATAACAGATTTGGAAAATGAGATAAAAGTCGCAACCATCTCCTTCAAGGCTCTATGCGATAAGATCAGGAGACAATCTCCTGACTTGGCGAATCGCATACCAGCCGGATTGCGTGAATCTCAAGATGCTACTGTCAGAGTACCTGCTGGTGAAAGCTCCTCAGCAAGAGGGGAGAAATGTAAGTCAGTTCTCCTTGAGCCCTTCGCTAAACCCAGGACACTTGATACTCGGTCTTCAATAATATTTGCAAAACGACCAAGACTCAATATCACAAGAGCCATCCCCATGGGAGTAAAGTTTGTCCCTGGGCTGATTGTGAAAGAACCCATCTATGGCTTTTGCTATCTGGAAAATAAGAGGTCTTGCTTTCAACGAGCTAATGAATTAGACATGTGCGACGTTGAACAACTTATGGTCTATCACAAGCAGCTGAGTTCCTCTACTGAAGAGGGAAAAGAAATGAAGAAATTAATCGACTCAGCCATCAGCTCAATATTTCAAAGTGTCGTTAGGGAAGCAATGCCTACGACATTGTAATTTTTGTTTTTTTTATTTTCCTTGTATTTTATCAGCTTCATATCAATAGAAAATCAAAATTTTGTAATATACTTGTAAAAATATTGTAAAAAGATAAACATAGACAAAAGAACCCAAAGGGTCAAAACATATAAGCATTCAACTGATCCAAACAGTTGAATCATCACAGGTTCATACTTATACAGCTATTCGATTGCATCAAATAGGGGGAGATTGTTAGTCCCTAGACTAAGTAAATAAGATTTGATGATCAATAGCTAAGAAGAATTAATCAGTTGTAGTATGTATCTCAACTGAAGTTCAAGTATATTCATAATCCTTCAGCTGAGTACGTACTTAGCTCAAATCAGCAACTATAGAAGAGTGTTCATTCAAGTCTATGGCAAAAGGACAAAGACCAGAAGAACACCATTCAGATGATAGTGGAATCAGCTGATGGTACCTGCTGCAGATAAAGACTTAGTGGAATATGTTCTTGACACGTTGAACATTTTCCTTTCCCACTCAGAGAAGAAGAAAACGATGAAGATCTTCTATTTTGGAATAGAAGATAATATGTCAGTACATCATCGTTTTTCCCTCCAAGCATGTAAAGGGAAAGTCAAATACTTTTGTAATATCATAGTATACGTTTTAACTGTACGTCAGAAAAGGTAGCAAAAGGAGTTGACACAAAGTACAATCGGGACTATAACCTATACAAATGCATTAAATGTTTTCGTGGAAAAGTCTACATCGACGAATGATATGTTTACACGTCGATTAACTTGTGGACAAAGGAACATGGATCTTGGGCTATATACAGAGAAGTAAATGCTTGCATTTACACACACCTTTTAGCATTCATAGCACAAGAACATTCTCTGAGAGTTTGTTATTGTGTGGTATTAACTCTCCCATAGTTATTACACAGGCATTCAATATCAGCTGTTAGTATCAGCTGATATAACTCTCCTTGCATAGTCTTCGAGTTTGAGCGAGCAAACGTGTCACTTCAAGTATAAAGTTTTAGTTAGTGTATACTATCTATTTCCGCAAACTTTGTACTGTATTAAGTTGCTTTAATAAACTCTTAATCATTGAAAACTTGTGTGTTCTTTATCTTATCGTCTTTACTTGTCATAACGCAACACATTTGTGTTGTTGGGATCTAACACTCGGTACCGCCCCAAAAAAACGAGGCTCTCAATTTTTCTAAACCTTTGGCAACCATTTTGGGCATCACAAACATAGACATATAATATATCCCCATTCCACCTAACACAGTTTTCAACAGCATAGATCTACCGCCTACCGAAAGCGTATTCACCTTCCAATTTGATAGCTTTTTCTTAAATTTGTCAATCAAAGCATCCCAATTTTTCTTTTTTGACATACAAGCCCCCACCGGTAATCCCAAATATGTGAACGGGACTTTACCATTACAAACACCAATTTTTAACGCCATATCTCTAACCTCTCTATCCGGGATCTCAATACCGTATAAATTCGATTTATGGAGATTTATTTTCAACCCCGAAGCCATATGGAAGTAATGCAAAATAATAAGAAGCTTTTGCACATTATTAAGTGACCATTCACTCATAAATATAACATCATCAGCATATAATAAATGTGAAATTGTAACCGAGTCTTGCATCACCTGAATGCCTTTATAGAATTGCTGAGATATCGCTTCTTCCATGGACACATGCAATCCTTCCATGGCAATAATAAAAAGAAAAAGAGATAGTCGGTCACCTTGACGAAGACCTCTTTCAAGTTTAAATTCTTTAGAAGCATTCCCGTTTAAAATAACCGACGCCCTTGATGACTGAAGAATTGCATTTATCCACTTCCTCCACCTTTCCGGGAATTCCATAAATTCCATCATCCGATCTAAATACTCCCAGCTAATAGAATCATACGCTTTTTCAAAGTCCACTTTCAACACCATAGCACTCTTTTTCTTCTTTTTGTACCAATCAATGATCTCATTAACAATCATTGGACCGTCCAAAATTTGACGGCCCTTAATAAACGCCGGCTACTCCACGCTGACCACCGAATCCGCCACCTGTGCAAGCCTCATAACTAGTAATTTAACTATAATTTTGTACTGAACACCAATGAGGCTAATGGGACGATAATCATTAACTGCAAGCGGGTTAATCACTTTACGAATTAGCGTAATGAATGACGAATTGCATCCTGTGGGAATGTAACCTGTTTCAAAAAACTCAACAACAAAATTAAAAATATCACTTTTTATAACATCCCAAAATCTTTTAATAAGAGCAAAAGTAAAACCGTCAGGCTCGGGGCCTTGTCGTTTCCACAGCTCCAAACTACTCGTTTCAGTTCACACATCGTCACCGGCGCCACCAACAAACTCGAGCTATCCTCTGACAATCGCTTAAATTTATCACTTTTACGCGCAACTTTAATCACCCGCACACTTTCAAATTTTTTTTCATAATAGTCAAAGAATAAATTTTTCACCACCGGCGGGGAGGTGATCCAAACACCTTCGTGTTTCACGCCCCGAATCATAGAGTGCCTTCTTTTGCTATTAATAATAGCATGAAAATACTTTGAGTTTTCATCGCCTTCAATGCTCCATCTAATTTTAGCTTTCTGAGATAAATACCTCCACTCTTTAGCATCCAACTTATACAAGTCTAGCTTAGCCGATTGCCTCTCTAACACTTCCTCGTCCGAAACCGAATCATCTTCCAACTTCTTCTCAATTTCAATAATCCGCATAGTCAACCGTTTCTTCTTCTCAACCGAAGTCTCATTTTTTTGCCTTTCACCATGTTTTGCAATTATCTTTTAACACTTTTAATTTATCTTTGAACCGAATAAAATGACTACTACTCGAACTCTCTATATCCGTTCCCCAGGACCTCTTTACCACATCTTCAAAAGAATCATCATCCATCCAAGAGTTAAAGAACCGAAGTACACGAGGACCATAATCAACCGAGTCTTGCGAAAGAACAATCGGTCTATGATCTGAAATAATATCCGGCATTACATTCGCCACTAAATCCGAACACACTTCAAAAACTCCGTCGCTTACAAAGAATCGATCCAATTTACTCATTTTTCGGCCATCTGAGCTCAATCTTGTATACGCGGAGCCCCTCATTAGGAACTCAATAAGACTTGCGGAATCAACAAAAGCGTTAAAATCCACAATTTCTCTATCATCTCTTTCACACCCCCATCTTTCCCATTCCTCACGAACTGCATTAAAATCTCCAAACATAATATGTTTTCCTTCATTTTCGTCTAAGTAGTTTTTAATAATCTCCCACAAGCTCTGCTTATCACTATTGCTTTGCGGAGCATACACATTTCCCATAATATATTTAACCTTGTTTTTCTTCCATTCACCATGGATAAATAAAACATTTCGAACACTGACAATATGCGAACTCGTAAACAACTCCGGATCCCAAACAGAAAGAATACCACCCGAAGCACCAACCGCACTTCTTAAAGCAAAATCAAAAGACATATTGCCCCAAATTTGCTTTATCATAAACACATCCACCTTAGACACCTGCGTCTCTTTAATCCCTAGAAACGCCACCTTATACTTATTACCTATAATGCCTATCCGTTTTCTCTTAACCGTATCTCCAATACCACTCGCATTTATGGACATGATATTCATAAATGACCATTTTCTGCTCCCATACTACTAATTATACGTTCCAACGACGTTTGACACCCTTCCATATCATGTCCCATTGCGTGACCAATATCAATATACCTGTTCAAGTCATCAATCAACGATACCGTTTTTGCGTTTTTTCTTCAAAAAACCTGTTGAAGCATACGAATTTTCTAATGGGGCATTATTATTACCCTTATGACTTTCTTTACCCTCCTTATTCTTATTTGTGATGATATTTTCGAAGCCAGGTGGTTTTGACAGAAAAGATTTCTGCCCCCAACCCAAGTCGTCTACCTTCTCATCATGATTCTCGCCATTTTTTATGTTTCCTCCGTCCCTGTCTTCATCACGACCCGAATTATGACTAAAGCCTTCATCACCGTTAGGCTTCGGTTCACTATTATTGTCATCATCTCCCTTCTTTTCCCGTTCATCATCATTATCTTCTTCCTCCTCATTTTCCTCAAAGTTACTATCTCGTGATGAAGACCATTCATCTCCGTCGCCTTTACTTTCCTCTTCAACACTTCTCATACAAGGTTGCCATAGAGCAATCTTGTACACCCACACATTATATTTTTGATTGCCAATCATAACTTCCACTTCTTCATTAATCTTTCCTCCTATCTTTGTCTTTACACACACCTTTCCGACACCTCCTCCTCCGCTTTCCCCATTTACAAACATAACCTCTCCCCACCCTTTTATTTTTTTATTGCATTTAACGTAACGGCCAATAGCGGTAGCCCGTCAAAACGGACCCACGCCACCTTATCATCAACAACAAACTTATCATCCAATGACCTTAATTGAGTAAAATAAAACAACATATCTTCATGCTGCTTGAACTTATCGCACACCATTTTGTTATCGAATTCCATCCATACCCAGGACCCACCAATATATTGAAAATCAGTATCAAGAAAACCCTCCTTCGCACATACAACCTTAATGTTTTCAATCAATGTCAATTCTCTAACTTTACCAACCAAAATTGTTCCTTCATCATTGATAGGCATTACATCTTCCTTATCCAAGGTAATTAAGGTTATCTTTTTTGCGCCCCCTGTTTCTTTTTTTATTCTGTTGATCAGTTTTCCCAACCGGTTTATTTGCATCCTTTTTTGTCTTAAAAAGTTCAACAAAGGTACGTCCTGAGTTTTGTTCACGTGGTTTCACCGGTACAGGATATGTTCGAACAACATTAGGTCGTGTTTCTTGTCTAGGTTTACGTTCAAATCTAGACCTAGATGCGAATAGATGGTACGAACCGTACCATACAGAATTCATACGTTCAACAACATTATCCACATTAACAACCCTAATTAGACGAACAAACCCAAATCTACGACCAATTTTTGACAACTTACGAGGAATAAAAGCGTTTAGCCACTGTCCCGAATACCTGCATTGCCTTCCACAAATCGATCACCTCCCATGTCGGTGGAAAGTTTGTGACGTAGAAGGACCTCGCAATGTTCTTCAAATCCAATTCCCCCTTCCGATTAAACGAACTCTGTTTCCCAGCATTATACGTCCAACTTTTTTGCGTTGCTGATCTCGACATTCTGAGAACCCAACCCTTCCCCCCTCCCCACAGTCGGAGAGAGTCAGACGATGATCGATCGAAGAACCCTAGAAGCGGCGGAAATCGCCAACCCTAGAGAGAGAAAAAATTTCCGTTAAAGTTTTTTAACAATTAAGTATGATTGAACATAACCAAAATTTAAAACGGCTAATATAAAAAAATCAATCTGCTTATTTTCAAATTAATATTTAAATTGCAACAAACATAATACGATGAATATACATTACCATTTGAAATGGTAAGTAAGGGAATCCTAACATTTTTTTGACGAAGATGCAATTTGACCGATTGGTTTATTCTAGCAAACTTGAATTTTCCAAGTTGACATTTTCACATGCATATATAGTACTTTGGAATTTCTTATTGGTGTTAAATGTTGAGTGCGGTTGAGCATCACTGGAATAAAATGGTATTTTAAAAATGTTATTTAGACATTTTAAAAGTAACATTTGAATGAAAAAAAAATGAAAAATTAAAAAATATCATTTTGATTCATGTTAACAATATTTGAAATATATGAACTTTTGTATACTTGATGTGGTAGATAATTATTTGAATTTCATGTTATCTAAATTAACTTTTCCAATTTTCGAGCAACTTTACTATCGGGGCAACTTGATTTTAAATTATTTCTATTTAATTAAATATCTACGACAATTCAATATTATGCGATAGAAAAACAAAATTAAACTAGTATCATAGATCAATTAATGATTGTTTTTCAAGTTAATATTTTAGTGAAATTATATGTGATAATGTATGTTAATATATAATGCATACTTATTTTGAATTTATGTGTTGTAGATAATACTTCATACGATTCAAAATAAGTGCTACACTTTCCTTATATTGGTGATTCAAAAATTAATATTGTGATTCAAACTCGAACCTTAACTCATTTCGTTATAAATAAAAAACAACTAGTAAGTTTAATATATTGCAATAATAAATTCAACTAATATAACATAAATAAGATTAATAATACAATAACATCCAACAATCTTTCACAATGATCTTAGTTCATATCTTCATCCATAAAAGTTTCATTGCATGGTTGCTTTCCTTTTGCGAACAAATTTATGCAAAAAATACAATAAATAGTAAATATAACATGACATATTAAATTTTAATCATTTCTTTTATTTAAAAAATATTTAAATGTCAAAACTTTTATAAATATAAGAACATTTTTATAAAATTTGAAAGATATATAATGGCGGGGCGGGGCGGGGTTTTCGGTCGGGTTTTTCATATGCCCCCGAAAACCGCCCCAAACATTCGGGTTTTCCAAAAATCAAAATCGTTGACATCGGTTTTTCACATGGTTCAGTTTTTTCGGGTTTTTCAGTTTTGCTTCGGTTTATGCTCACCCCTAATATAAAATTATCATTTTATCCCTACTTAACTTTATTAAACATCATTAATTTGTCCTTCCCAACCATATTGTGGGATCCTTCCTCACTAATTATCCTCTTTAATCTATCATAATCTCTATTATAATATTTTCCATCAAAAAACATGAAAGTAAAAGCGCATCACTTATTTTGAATCGGAGGAAGTATAAAAGTTAATTTTTCTTGCTCACCAACCTTCAAACCTAAACTCTTAATTGTTACCTCCAAAGATAGACACATGAGCTTGACAATTTTCAGGTAACAATGTTCAACCAATAATAATCAAAAGTTGTATGCATGCTTCCTAGTTCCCACATGATGTCCTGCCAAGTAGGCAAGTACCAACCTTTCCTTCTTGACGAATCATTAACGCCGTGAACTTCTCATGAATACTAACTTAACGATTTTTTAAATGGTAAATGTATATTATAGACACGTGTCCTTTGCCAAAGATAGACACGCGAGCTTGACAATTTTCAGGTAACAATGTTCAACCAATAATAATCAAAAGTTGTATGCATGCTTCCTAGTTCCCACATGATGTCCTGCCAAGTATGCAAGTACCAACCTTTCCTTCTTGACGAATCATTAACGCCGTGAACTTCTCATGAATAGTAACTTAACGATTTTTTAAATGGTAAATGTATATTATAGAGAATAGAGAATGGGTTAAAGACCATTTTAAGCCAAATGATTTAAAAAAAAGTTTTAAGCTTGAACTCAAATCAAAATCTCACATGATTTATAACATTACATCAACAATAATCATCATTTACCTAATGGGAAGTGATTTTAGGACAATATAAATTACTCCAAACACCATAATCACTGTTTTATAATATTTGTACAATATGCTTTAAATATTGTACATTGTAGTAGGTGAAGTAATTTATGTGGATCCAAAATCACTACCCTTAGAGGAATGGGTATGGTGAAGAGGGGAGCATGCGTCGGACGCCACGTCGGCTCGACGGGCTCGCCACCACACCACTCGTTACGTGAGCGAGCCCCGGCGCCGGACCATCGACGAACCCAGCGAGCGAATGGGAGGCAGCCACGTGGACTAGCCGTTGGGCAACGGCTAGTTTTCAAAAAAATTATTTTTTTTTTAAATAAACCTTTAACCCTTATAAATACCACCCTTTTTATCCAATATTTCACACAACATTTCTCACCATTTATCAAACTAAACCTTTTCACACAATATTTTCTACACAACTTTTTGATCAAAATGCGTCGAAATTTGATGGATCCCGGAAGTTATTCATCTAATGTCGAAGATGAGACAGATAATTTTTTTATGACTCAAGCGCATCAGTACATGCAACGCCAACAAGCTCAACCAACCCGGACTCACGTGCTAGTCTATCGAGATCGTGAAGCTGTCGAGCAACGTTTATTGGATGACTACTTTGGTGAGAATCCTAAATACCCTGAGACGGTTTTCCGGCGTCGATTTCGTATGAGTAGGAGATTATTCTTAGAAATAGTTGAAGGTATTTCTAACTATACTGCTGAACCTCTTCCCTACCATTTTGAATTTTTTAAAGTACGACCGGATGCCACCGGTCTAATGGGTTTTAGTGTTATAATGAAATGCACGTCTGCCATTCGCCAATTGGCGTATGGCATAACAACTGATTCACTTGATGAATATTTACAAATTGGTGAACATTGTGCACGTGATTGTCTAAATCATTTTACCAAGTGTATTATAGACTTATATACCGCTGAGTATTTAAGGAAACCCGACATCCATGACGTTCAAAACTTATATACAAAACACGAGAACGCTCATGGGTTTCCTGGAATGCTTGGTAGTATAGATTGTATGCATTGGGAGTGGACCAACTGTCCAAAAGCATTGCACAGCCAGTATGGTAAGGGTGATTAAAAAATACCCAACTATAATACTAGAGGCTGTTTCCTCGCAAGATTTTTGGATTTGGCACGCATTTTTTGGGGTTGCGGGTGCCAATAATGACTTCACTGTGTTAAATAACTCACCCTTGTTTGATAACCTTCTAGACGATATTGCTCCTTCGGTCCCTTTTGTTGTAAATGGAGTGACTTATCCGAACGGGTATTACCTAGCTGATGGTATTTACCCACAATGGGCAAGCTTTGTCAAATCATTTACTGTTGCACGAGACGAAAAACGTGCTTACTTCAAACGAAGACAAGAAAGTGCAAGAAAAGACGTAGAACGTGCATTTGGTGTCTTACATGGGCGTTGGGGGATTATTCGCCAACCGGCTCGTTCATGGACTGTCAACAAGCTACGTAGAACAATGTACACATGCATCATATTGCATAACATGATTGTAAAAGATCAAAACTTTGCGATAAGCGATATGAACGAGTTGTATGTTACTCCACAACTTAATTTACAACATACTTGGATCGAGAGAACCGAAACGCAACGACTGAGATCAAGGGAATTACGTGATAAACGTACACACGAATCACTCCAACAAAATATTATGGACCATATTTCGCAACGATATCAAGAAAATCGTATGTAATTTTCGGGAATTTTTTTTAAAATAATCGGTAATTTATTTTTTTCCGGTTTTTTCTTTATTTATTCGGTATCTGTATTTTTTAATTTGTAGTTTGTGTCTGTTGTTTTAATGAAATATAAAGTTGTTTGAAAAAAGGAAAAAGGAAAAAAAAGAGGTGGGGCTCACATGGCTTAAGTGATGGTAGATGGGGTATTTGGGGGTTTTGAATGTGAAATGTGAAATGGTGATGTGGCGCAGTGGTGGCGCAGAGGTGACTTCCGACCCTAAGTGACCATACCCAATGCTCTTAACCTAATAGGTTGCAAATTTCTACCATCTAAAATTGATTGGTTAGTTTTCTTAGTGTTTAATTAGGGGTAAACTTCCAAAGCATTTAACATAAAGAATTTGTAAATTTTAAGCGACCCCTTCACACATTACGGGTCGAAGAATTTCAGCCGCTATCTCATTCTCTCCCATTCTCATTTTTAGTCGTAATCCATCTCAATCCCGCAATCCCATTCTCTCCAAATCTCATCTTCAATCGTAACCCATCTCTAATTCTCTCCCATTCGTAATCAGTTAATAAACCAATTCTGCAATCTCATCTTCAATCTCAACATATGACGATTCAGTGCATTATCGGGCTGGAAGTTGCTGTACGATTCTCCATTCCAATACAGATCCTACAAAAAGAGGTTTCTTTGTAACATCAGAGCCTAACGTTTTATAAATTAAGGGTTTCTGATTATGAGTTAGGGTTTTCCGAACAAATTAAATGAATTAGGGTTTTCTGATTATGAATTTGTTTACGATTTTGGAACCCTGAAATCATAAATTAAGGGTTTTGATTATGAATTAGGGTTTTCCGAACAAATTAATCGTTTTATTAGAAATGAGGTTTCTTTTGTAACATCAAAGCATAATGATCTTGAGAATTTATGCCATATCGTTAGGGCAGTAACCCTTTTCAAATTTTGAGAATGATAACTTTCTGATTTGGTTCATTTTCAAGTTAATTTGGATAACTTACAGGTTCCTCCATGATTCAAAAGTTAAAATGAATTATATAGTTATAGTGTTCGATTAACAATCATATTAATACCGGAGCCTGTATTTTCAGCCCATGACTTGCATCATGGAGCCCTTGGAATTGCTGGTAACACATTTTTTCTTCTATATAGGGATTGATTGATAAATTAGTAAACTAAGTGTTAATTATTCCAATTATTAGTACGGTAGTACCTGCTGTAGCTCATTGAGACTTTAGTAAAGATAAGATTCTCACACACAATTTGAAAATGTGTGTGATGTTGTAATGTAAATTAGTCCAAGAAGTTGTAATGTTGGCATACTCCCTTTTATGGTAATTACATATTCACTTTGACAACACTTGTATGGGTAAGTGATTTCCAAATTTAATTACGAAGATATATGGCCATTTGCATGGTGACTAATTTGCTAATTTTGTAATGTGAATGAAATCTGATTATGGGTTCCTAGCTAAATTTTTTTCTTCTTCCTAAAACATAAAGGAATACTGAGTTATTTCACTTTATGGTTTTAAGACTACAAATGATGTGAATCTCGAATGCTCACTAGATGAGGGTTATGTACCTTCAAATGATTTTCCAAGGAGATGTAAGAGAAACACAATTATGGGAAGAAGATTAATTTAAGGTACATTTTATTCCATTGATTAATTTTCTTACCATTTCAGTTTGTTGGTTATGTGAGATTGTATGTTTTAATAGCCATGAGTAGCATAACTCATGTCAATGATTTGTTATCAAAAAAAATTTATATGGAATATGTGAATAAAGTTGCTAAAATTAAACAAAAACAAAAAGATAAATCAACTGCTAGATTGCACTCTTTTAGGTATGTGTTCGACCAAATGACATAGTATGCTTGTGTGGTTTTTCTGTTAGTAAATTTGAAATTAATACCTACTTTGCGGTTGTATTTTTCATTTGACCCGGTGGTGCTTCTGGGCCTATTTCATGTGTGACTTTCTCCTTTAAGAAACGATGAACCACTGTTCCATCATTTTGAATGCCATTTTAGGGAGAAAAAATATTCAGCTACATCCAATTTTTTCTATTCTTTTGTTTTTTAGTTCTGGTTATATGTATGGTATACCTGCTGCTTTACAATACCATCATCAAAGATGTAGGGCCTGTTTGATTTCCTTCCTAATCCATCAGATTCAGTCCAAATTAGACCCGGTCCGAAACATGTTGTTTGATAGATTGCTAATTGATCGGACTCGGTCCAAATGCCGGACTCGGTAGGTTTAAAATGTCTGATCGGGTCCGAACTAGAAAACCACCAGACTCAATCTATTTTGCCCTAAACTCACACAGCCTCCATCGCAGCTTCCATCATCCGTCGCAACCTCCATCCTCCTCCGCAGACTCCATCGTTTCCATCGCTCCATCGCAGCCTCCTTCCTCCGCCGTCTTCCTTCTCCCTCAGGTTCGACCATCTTCACTTTGTAATCGATTTCTGCTGATGTTATACCTGCTGATGTTGGGTTGTTTTTACTGTAAATCGTTTGGAATTCTGCTGTTGTAATCGTTTGTAAAATCGTTTGTATACCGGTGGTGTTCATTCCGATCTCCGGCAGTTAACCCGCCTCCTCCTTTTTAACTTCGCCGGAGATCCCACCTCCTCCTTTTTAACTTCGCCGGAGATCCCACCTCCTCCTTTTTAACTTCGCCGGAGAACGGCGCTTTTCGTTTTTTACTCGCCGGAGAACGTCTTTTAAAATCGCCGGAGATCCCGCCTTTCAAATTTCCGATTTTAATTATATTATATTAAATTAATTTAAGTATTTAATATTTTAATTATTAAATATTATATTAAATTAATTGTATTTTGTTAAATAACTGATTATTTAATATATTATTTAAATAATAATGATTTTAAATATTTAATAAGATAATTCTTTTTTTAATATAAATTATATTTTATTAAATAATTTATTATTTAATATATTATGTAAATAATACTTATTTTAAATATTTAATAAGATAATTCTTTTTTTAATATAAATTATATAATATAAAATCTGATTATTTAATATATTATTTAAATAATACTGATTTTAAATATTTAATAATATAATTCTTTTTTTAATATAAATTATATAATATAAAATATGATTATTTAATATATTATTTAAATATAATATTTAAAATATTTAATAAGATAATTCTTTTTTTAATATAAATTATATAATATAAAATCTGATTATTTAATATATTATTTAAATAATACTGATTTTAAATATTTAATAAGATAATTCTTTTTTTAATATAAATTATATAATATAAAATCTGATTATTTAATATATTATTTAAATAATACTGATTTTAAATATTTAATAAGATAATTCTTTTTTTAATATAAATTATATAATATAAATCTGATTATTTAATATATTATTTAAATAATACTGATTTTAAATATTTAATAAGATAATTCTATTTTTAATATAAATTATAAAATATAAAATCTGATTATTTAATAAATTATTTAAATAATACTGATTTTAAATATTTAATAAGATAATTCTTTTTTTAATATAAATTATATAATATAAAATCTGATTATTTAATATATTATTTAAATAATACTGATTTTAAATATTTAATAAGATAATTCTTTTTTTAATATAAATTATATAATATAAAATCTGATTATTTAATATATTATTTAAATAATACTGATTTTAAATATTTAATAAGATAATTCTTTTTTTAATATAAATTATATAATATAAAATATGATTATTTAATATATTATTTAAATAATACTGATTTTAAATATTTAATAATATAATTATTTTTTTAATATAAATTATATAAAATAAAATCTGATTGGTTAATATATTATTTAAATAATACTTGGGTCTTTTTGTTTTGTTAGCTTTATCCTAGATATGGCACCTAGATTTTCTTGGTCAGACGATGTAACTAAAACCTTCTTGAAGCTTGCTTACATGAGGTATCAATCAACGGCCGTGAGGGTGTTGGCCTGAAACCAAAGTCATGGGAAGTAGTAGGTGAGAAACTAAAAAATGATCATGGTGCGGTGGTTGAATTGGGACAAATGAAATATAGATATGACTATCTGAAAGCCAAGTATGGAATGTGGGTCAAGTTGAAAAACAAAACGGGGAATATTTATAATCCAAAAACAAACAGCTTTAATTTGACTGATGAAGAATGGAAAGCGGAGGAAATGGTATTCTTTTATTTTAAAAGTTTGATAATGTCTTTTAACTTTTTCAACAATTTGATAATATATTTTAATTTTTTTTAAACAGATGAACAAGAATATAGTGAAATTAAAAAATTCGGCTCTCGTTTTTCTCGATCTTTGCACCCAATTGTTCGAAGGGGTTACCGCAACCGGTAGTCAGAGTTATGGGACATCTTCTAAACTCCCTCGTCCTAGTGTAGTGTTCAATGATCATGATTTTGAGGATATGGAGATGGAAAACCTAGCCCCCCAGCCCCTCAGATTGAAACCTCGGCCCCTAATAGGGGAATCTCATCCTCAACAGAGCAACCCGTTGCAAGTGAAGAATCATTAGGTCAGTCAAAAAACAAGGGTAAACGGAAGCGTCGTGTAAACACACTAGATGATGATTTAAGAGAAGTTGGGAAAGAGATTGTGAAGGCAGCACAATCATTTGTGGAAAAAAATAACATCGACAAAGACATGGATGAAAGCATGGCAAAACTGGATAACCTGGATTGGGGGGAATTGGATCCAAGATATCAGACGGCACTTATGCTATTTGGTGAAAACCCTGGTAATTTGAAAGTCTGGTTACGCCTTAGGTCGTCGACTTGTGACACGTGGGTGAGGAATGCAGGAAAGAAGTTTGGATTATTTGAGAGTCCTTAGACTTTATGGATTATTTTAGATCACTTTATGGATTTTTGTGGATTTTTGTGGATTTTTGTGTGTTATGGCGTTTTATGTGTTATGGATTAGTACGTGTTATGGATTTATATATGTTATGGATTAATATGTGTTATGGATTTTTATATGTTATGGATTAGTATGTGTTATGGATTTTTATATGTTATGGATTAGTACGTGTTATGGATGTATATATGTTATGGATTAATATGTGTTGTGGATGTATATATGTTATGGATTAATATGTGTTGTGGATTTTTATATGTTATGGATTAATATGTGTTTTGACTTTTTACGTTATTTATAATAGGTGACATATGGATACGGATGGGGAATTTCTAACTTTCCTTCTACTATCGTGGTATTGGTTGATGTTGGTCAGGAAAAGGCAAAGAATTGAAAGAATAGGAGCTTATGATCTGGTAGTAAGCGGACATGCGTATACACAAGATTTGATACACGGAAGTCCAAGACAATGTTACGATATGATGCGTCTTTCACAGGAGGCATTTGTATTATTAAGTGATCATTTTAGACAAAGAAATTGGTTGACATGTAGTAGGACAATAAGCGTTGAAGAGAAGATTGCTATGTTTTTACATGTCATAGGACATAATGAACGTTTTCGAGCCGTTAAAGGAAGATTTTCACACTCCACGCAAACAATTCATCAATGCTTTCACGAGGTCCTAGATGCAATGATGTGTTTTGCAAGAGAAATTATAGTACCAACTCATTCTGACCCAACAAGAAATACCTCGGAACGACATAGACGACTAATACACATATTTCCCGGAGCAATAGGTGCATTAGATGGAACTCTTGTACATGCAGTTGTGCCGGTTGACCAGCAAACTTGTTTTAGGGGAAGAGGAAGAAGTGAATGTTATCAAAATGTATTTGGAATTTGTGATTTTGATATGATATTCACCTTTATATGGGCTGGATGGGAGGGCATAGCACACGATTCAAGAGTTTTAAAAGAGGTTGCATTTAACCCGACTTCCGGATTTCCATTCCCTCCAACAGGTTTGTATTCATTTTGATTTTAATTATGCATATTCTTTAAATAATACTCATATATATATATATATATATATATATATATATATATATATATATATATAGGGTCCGGATCCGGTGAGGACTCAAAACCCGGCGAGGACTGCGAGGACTAATTTCAGCCAATCAACATCATTAAGGGTATTTTCGGGCTTTTAACATTTGCTGGGTGGGCTTTTTAAAAATAAGTGAGCTGGGCTAAAATTAAATTATCCAGACTATTAAGCCATTCGACGATGTCTTCTTCTTCAAATCACTCAGACGCATTCGAGTGGCATTCGACGGAATTCGACGACATTCGACGCCAATTCGACCGGAGAACAATTATGCCGCTGCACCGGAGAAGACGAAATCAATTCTCAGAATTTATCTCTACATGTATTCTATTCGCATAATTCATCGCTACTTGAATTCGATTCTCAAAAGAAAAATTCGCTACTGTATTCTAACTAAAAGTAAGTTTTTCTGATTCTAATTAGTTTATTTATGACTTTCTACCAATTTTTAGTAGTTGAAGTATGTAATTGTAACTAATGATCCAATTTAGCAAGTGAATGTTTTAATTTTCTTAAAAATTGGAAATTATTAGCAATTTTGACCTAATTGGATGCCTGTATAAACATCCAATTTAAGTGTGTTTGTTTTTTCCTTGATTATATGGTTTTCTGAACATTTGAATTGTGTATTAGTTTAGATTTCACGTTTTCAGTTTGTTTAGATGATGTTTTCATAACTGCATATTGTACTTCAGTTTTTGAGTTTAGCTAAGAATACGCTTTGATGCTCATATCATTATTAATATCTACCTTCTATTATATGTACTCCTATTATTATAGGTATTTGACCGAATTATGTTGCTATTTAACATGTATTATAATATTGTGTTGTTTAAATTGTCTAATTAGGGTTTATCAGAGGTTTTTTTTTTCAAAAATTGAGATGAATAAATTTATACCAGTAAAGTTGGATCATTGCTAATCATCAGGGTACTATGTATTTTCGTATATAATCAACAACTGATGTACATGATAGAAGAATTGGATTATAATCAAGAGAAAATGGATCTTCACATGAGAAAAAGGATCTTCAAATGGAAAAGATGGATCTTAAACAAGAGAGAATATTGAATCTTCATGTTCTAGTAGGAGAGAACAGAAATGATCATTGCAGTTGGTGCCATTACTTAAGTTGTGTGCCTACTTCAAGATGGCACTACAACAACCCATGATCATCAACATTTTCCCAAATTTATTCTTTTATGAGTATATTATTTATAAATTATAACTTTATATGTTATGACTACATTGTGTAAATCTGTGTTTTTCATGTGTAATTTTAGTAGTTCTCTAAAGTCAAAATCTTGTTATCAGACGTAAAATACATGTTTGGGAAATTGTTAGAGCTGGTATGTGTTCTTAAATTTTGTAGAAACAAGAATTTAGTAACAATGAAAAATAAAATCCAATTGCTTAATTAAGTTGGTCAACTTTGACTTTTTTGTTTGGAGGCGATTTTTGTACAGAAAAATATTAAACTGGTACATAAATGTACCAATACTTCTGCAACTAAGGTAAAGTGATGTGTATTGCATATAAATAGATTTTAGATTTATACACCAAAGTTTATAAATAAAGTACATAATTACAAAATTATACATCATACTTTATACGTAAATTACATGAATTACTGACATATGTTATGGTTTCTATCTTTATATTAATTTACAATTACAAAATGATCCAAAATTAACAATGATCTAAAATTTACAAAATGATCCATAATATTAAAAGATATCTAAAGTTTACTATTCCAAAACACCAACACAATAACATAACAGATGATAATGTAAAATTTTACACTGATTCCGAAATGTAATCATTTGTTTTTTCAAAGAAACTTGAATATAATTTGGAACAACAACAAAATCATCGAATTCATTGCTTGTTGAAGGTGACAATCTATTTCTTTTCTTTGATTTATCTACATAAAACAAAAGAACAAAATTAAGTACTTGTGATGAGTTGATAAACAATCATGATGCAAAGGTAAACAAAATAATCTTAAATTAACAATGATGCAAAAGGTAACAATATTATCAAGAATACAAAACTAACAATGATCCAAAATTAACGAAGATAGATACACCAAAAACAATGATCCACAATAAACAATCATGCAAAATCAACAATGATGCAAAATTAACAAATTAGATACACCAAAAAGAATGATACCGACTTATACACCACACTTTATACATAAACTACATGAATTACTTACTTATGCTATAGTTGCTACCTTATGTATCAATTTACAAAATGATCCAAGTTTTACAAAATGACCCAAAATGAACAATGATCTAAATTTACAAAATGATCCATAATGTGAAAAGAGGTCCAAAGCTTATGGTTCCAAAATTCTACACAATAACATAACAGATGATAGTGTAAACTAAACTAAAAATGATCCAAATTTTACAATATGATCCAAAATTAACAATGGTTCAAAATTTACAAAATAATCAATAATGTGAAACTTTACCCCAAGGATCCTAAATGTAATCATTTGGTATTTTCAAATGAGCTTGAATAGGATTTGGAACAGAAACATAATTGTCATCATCATTGCTTGTTGCAGATGACAATATCTTTCTTGTATTTGATTGATCTACATGAAACAAAAGAAACAAAAAACACAAGATAAACAATAATGCAAAGGTAAACAAAATGATTCAAAATTAACAATGATGCAAAAGGTAACAAAATATCCAAAATTTATAATATGACCAAAATGATCCAAAATTAACAAACACATATATACAAAAAAAAAAGATCCATAATCAACAATGATGCAAAATCTTACTTATCATGCATGGTTGTACATTCAATAGGCATTAAACGGTTTGCACAATGCATCCATAAATGATGTCTATGACTTACTAAAAGTGATGATTACATTAGCAATAAATTAGCCCAGTCATTAATTTTGTCTTTATGTAACGCCCCGAATTTTTATAATATAAATTAATTACGTTTTATTTATTTAAAGCTTTATTGTATTATTTATTTGGGGAAATAAATACGTTTTTGGATTTTTGGCCCGTGCTGGTCACTTGTTTTCTGAGATATCTTTCCAACGCCGCAACCCTCTCGTTAATCCGATTTGCGGTTTAAAAGTTATAGTTGAATTAGTAGACTGCTGTTAGGATTTTGAGCTGTGCAGATTGTTTGTCTTGCATCCCTGTTTTGAGACACTTAGAGTCCGTTTTGGCCAGTGACCGTCTCACAGTAAATTGTGGTTCTGATTGTCTTCTAGCCCTGGTTAAAATATGAGGAAAATCTAATACACTGTCTAGGAGTTATGGCAGTTCCCGTGAGACTGACGGGGGCTGCCAGTTTTCTGAAATAAGTCCTCGGGTAGGATTTTAACTCCGGGTTTCACTTTTTGGTTTTTAGGACCGTCTAGGAGTTAACGTGCTATCTTTCTGATTTTCGGGAACCTTCGGAGCTTGCATTTTCGAGGTGAGTATTCTCACCGTGTATTCAGTTTTAACGTTGTACATGCATGACTTATGTGTTACATTTCTTGCACCATAATTATTATCTGAGCTTGTGCTGTTATCTGAGATTGATCTGCTATCTGAGTTTGATTTATTATCTGAGTTTGACATGAAATCTGAGTATCTGAGCAGCTGTTGATTTATTTTAATCTGAGACATTGTGCCTGGGTAACCGAGCTCGGCACAGAGTCATTCTGTGCTATACATGCTAGGGCAATCTGAGATAATTATGTTAAAGAAATAATAAAACATAATAACACACATCTGAGTTTTGGGATCACCTCCCGTCTGAGTTTTTGGAATTATTCCCGTCTGAGTTTTTGGGATCATTCCCGTCTGAGTTTTTGGGAATATTCCAGTCTGAGTTTTGGGATCACTCCCGTCTGAGTTTTTGGCTTTTGCCTATCTGAGGTGTGAGGAGGGATGAGGTTGATCTCTCGTTCCAAGTCACACAAGCGCGCTATATAAATTAAAATCTGAGTAATAAAATCTGAGTAATAAAATCTGAGTAATAAAATCTGAGTAATAAAATCTGAGAAAATAATCTGAGTAGTTTTTGACTAGGAGTACACCGAGGTGCCCTCATGTGTTATATGTTAAGATTGCTTGCATTTTGAGATATTCACTCAGCTTCTCCAGCTGACCCCTATTTTCCCCACTGTTTCAGGTACTAGCAAAGGGAAGGAGAAGGTGGACGGGTGACCGCTGTATTCTACCTATGCTGATGTGGACAGCAATTATTATTATTATAAACATTTTACTCTATTAAACTACTTCCGCAATTAAGATTTCGTTAATTAACGACATTACTATTTTGGGATATTTAATTATTTAAATTATTGGGACATTTTTATTAAAATATTATATTTAAAAAGTTTTAAAAATCTTGTAAATTTGAGGGTGTTACAAGTTGGTATCAGAGCTCTGACTTGAGGGATTTGGGTTCGCAAGGGGCGAATTCAAACTCAAGTTTGAGTTTCGAGTTTTTAAAACGAGAAAAGAGTAAAATATTTTTCTGAGAAAAATTTCCACATCAAACATACAGCATGTCACGTCGACCTCTCGTTCCTACTGCCGGTAAAATTTAAAGAGCTTTTAATTATTTGGGAATTTTGTGTATTATTAGTTTCGAGGAATGACATATATGAGAATTGATGTTAGTATTTCGATTATAATTCTGATTTAATTCTGAGTATATTTCGCGACGTGGATCGCTTATCTGAGTATATTTTCCCGAGCGTAGTTTCTGAGTGCATCTCCGATTTGAATGTCGAAAGTTAATGTGAGATTTTTATAATTATGAGAAATTTTAACTATAGTGTAATAAAACGGGTATTGATTTATGATGTGAAAGTAATGAATTTTAAAAGAGACTGAAGGAGTCCTTAGTAATTACCTAAGGGAGTGATAAAATGGTCATAATGAGAAATATTAAAAACATACATTTTAGAGAAACCACTTAAGATAAAGAGTTATTAAAACGGGTAAACATTGAAATGAGTAAATGAAAGATATTTTTATTATCAACTAATTTAAAGAACATTTTTATGAAGATTTATCAAGTGGAGTAAAACTGAAAATACCAAGAACATATTTTTGTTGTGTTAAAACTTCAGTTGGCTTAATCATGTTTTTTTTTTAATGTTAAATTATCGTTTGAGATTTATTTAGTGAAATTTTTTTTCAGTTATTCATCAAATTTAGAATTTGTGAAATTTTTAAAATTTCGGGTGTTATAAAATCTTGGGACAATTAAAAGGGAAAATGTTTTATAAAGAGATGGAACACGAGTATTGAGGAAAAAATTATGCTAGAAAATAATAAACTGAGATTTATTAATTTGAGATCGAATAAGAAAACCTTTAAGGTATGTGAGTTAAAAAGCTGAGTATGAAAATCCTTCAATTTTTCTTTATGTGATTAACGAGTGCAACGAAGAATTATTAAATTAAAGATATTGAATAAACTATATACTTTTGTTATATTAATTCATCGAGAAGTTCCGAACTAAATTAAAGATAAGCTATTCAAGTTTATCATCATTAATCCGGTGATGATCTATTCTAAACGAATTAAAAGAGGTTATGAGCTATATTATGTTCTGAGTTTAAGTGTTGAAAACATAATAAAACATTTTTGCTGAGTGCCTTTTGCTGAGTGCCTTTTTGCTGAGTGCCTTTTGCTGAGTACATTTCTGAGAAATGGTTATGAGATTTTGAGTATGCACTGTTGAGTGCATATCTGTATTTAACAGATTTTGAAAATAAACTTTTTCTCCTGAGTGTGATTAAAAATTCATTTCTTCTGAGTGTGATTTTGTTGGTGGGTTTATATGTGGGAAGTTGTAAACTTTGAGATTGACTCGTGACCAAACAGAGGTAGGTGTCGAAAGTAATAGAGGGCCCCTATTATCGTACACACCGAACTTTTGGTTGGTTAGGGGGAAATTTTGAAGGGAACGATGGACCAATGCTTGTTATGGTGAATTTAGTATGTGTATCCTAATTGTTTGTGTGAATACATACTCGCTGGTTTATTTTGGTAGACAATACTAGTTCCAAACTCGAGGACGAGTTTTCTCCAAGTGGAGTTGAGTAGGGGTAAAAAGGGAAAATTGTCAAGAAATAATTATCATTAATTATTATTTATAAATATTATGAGCATGATGCTTATCAGAGAGATTTTGTTGGTACGAATTTAAAGTGCGAAGTCTAGATACATATAATGGATCAAATAAAATATAAGAGTAACTATCAAATCAAGCAGTTGAGAATAATTAAAGTTATTCTATGGGGTAATTATAGAGTTTATAACAAATTGATAAATCGAGATTAATTGAGAAATTAATAAATCAAGTTAATTGAGGTGAGTGCAATCGTGAAAAGAGAAGTAGTAAATACTATAATAAATCAAGTTAACTGAAGAAATGAGTTAAAATGACGTCGCTAAATTGAGTTGATAAAGAACTATTAAAACAAATGAGAAAATTTTATCTTTACTGAGTATTGAGTAAATGAGAGTTAACGAATTAATTCCCAAGTTGAGTAATAATAAATCATTAATATAAGGGTGATGTTAATTGATTTGATATATAAAAAAAAAAAAAAAAAAAAAAAAAAAAAAAAAAAAAAAAAAAAAAAAAAGAAAAAAAAGTGGATAACCAGAGTCAATGAGTAAATATGTGGTTGAAATAATCTAGAGAAATGTTGTATGGGAAGTCATTTTCGAGGTTTGAAATAAGTTGTATGTAATTTTAATCAAGTGTAATTGGAATATATGCAAATTGAGTAATTTGAAAGGTTATATTTAATATTAAAAATAATTCATTCCGGATGTTAGTACATATATCTTAATTAGTAATTGAAGGTGATCTAATATACATAAAGGAGTAAATGAGACGGATGTGCGTAATTATGTTTTTATGTTTATATATGAGATTTATTTGTGGTAGGTAACGATATTACTGATAAATATTTCCACATTCTGAGTTACATTCTGAGTTACAGTTACATTCTGAGTTACAATTCTGGGTTACATTTCTGAGTTTACCCCCGAGTTATATTCTAGATCATATTTCTAAGTTATATTCCTGAGCATATGAGAATTTGTGTGATATGTATACTCCTTGTGAATAAGTTACCTACTTTTGTATTAGTTGATAGCGGTGCAAACCACTAAATTGCTTATTATGCTTGAGGCAAACTGATGTCCCATAGAGTAGAGGACCTTTTTCCGAGCCATTATTGATAGAGATTGGTCATAATAAAATTTTATTTGTGGATAAAGTGTATATTGTTGTTAAATGGAGCTGTGTGGGAAGAAATTTCCCATAAAACTTATTGTTATCGCCATGAGAGAGCCGTGTGTAGTAGTGAGTATGGATTGAATGACCAAGTTCCACGCCGAGATCATCTAACATCATCAATTGAATCCATAACAAATTTCCAAGTGGAGTTGAATCGGAGATTCAACGCAACGTTTACCACGGGGTGCAGGAACTGTGCCCGACTACGAGAATAAGAAGATGTCTACCTCCGAGTACCGTGAATCATTTTTGTGTCGCTATCGACATTCCTTTTCATCAATTAACCAAGATCTTTAGAGAGCATTCTGTTTGTATCTATTTTAGCCTTATTTGGTTGCACCGATGGAGACGAAAGATTGTATGAACAGTTGCATGAGCCGGAGTTTATTCTGATCGAGTAGATCGCCCTGAGGAATTTCCTCTTCATTCATAACCTTATTGTTTTTCCCCATCTGTGGATGTGTGTCGTTGGCTAGCCTGAGGATTCGATGCGAGATCGCCACCCTGAGTTTCTTCCAAGAGCTGACTTCGAGGACGAAGTCTATTTCAAGTGGAGTTGAGTTGTAACGCCCCGAATTTTTATAATATAAATTAATTACGTTTTATTTATTTAAAGCTTTATTGTATTATTTATTTGGGGAAATAAATACGTTTTTGGATTTTTGGCCCGTGCTGGTCACTTGTTTTCTGAGATATCTTTCCAACGCCGCAACCCTCTCGTTAATCCGATTTGCGGTTTAAAAGTTATAGTTGAATTAGTAGACTGCTGTTAGGATTTTGAGCTGTGCAGATTGTTTGTCTTGCATCCCTGTTTTGAGACACTTAGAGTCCGTTTTGGCCAGTGACCGTCTCACAGTAAATTGTGGTTCTGATTGTCTTCTAGCCCTGGTTAAAATATGAGGAAAATCTAATACACTGTCTAGGAGTTATGGCAGTTCCCGTGAGACTGACGGGGGCTGCCAGTTTTCTGAAATAAGTCCTCGGGTAGGATTTTAACTCCGGGTTTCACTTTTTGGTTTTTAGGACCGTCTAGGAGTTAACGTGCTATCTTTCTGATTTTCGGGAACCTTCGGAGCTTGCATTTTCGAGGTGAGTATTCTCACCGTGTATTCAGTTTTAACGTTGTACATGCATGACTTATGTGTTACATTTCTTGCACCATAATTATTATCTGAGCTTGTGCTGTTATCTGAGATTGATCTGCTATCTGAGTTTGATTTATTATCTGAGTTTGACATGAAATCTGAGTATCTGAGCAGCTGTTGATTTATTTTAATCTGAGACATTGTGCCTGGGTAACCGAGCTCGGCACAGAGTCATTCTGTGCTATACATGCTAGGGCAATCTGAGATAATTATGTTAAAGAAATAATAAAACATAATAACACACATCTGAGTTTTGGGATCACCTCCCGTCTGAGTTTTTGGAATTATTCCCGTCTGAGTTTTTGGGATCATTCCCGTCTGAGTTTTTGGGAATATTCCAGTCTGAGTTTTGGGATCACTCCCGTCTGAGTTTTTGGCTTTTGCCTATCTGAGGTGTGAGGAGGGATGAGGTTGATCTCTCGTTCCAAGTCACACAAGCGCGCTATATAAATTAAAATCTGAGTAATAAAATCTGAGTAATAAAATCTGAGTAATAAAATCTGAGTAATAAAATCTGAGAAAATAATCTGAGTAGTTTTTGACTAGGAGTACACCGAGGTGCCCTCATGTGTTATATGTTAAGATTGCTTGCATTTTGAGATATTCACTCAGCTTCTCCAGCTGACCCCTATTTTCCCCACTGTTTCAGGTACTAGCAAAGGGAAGGAGAAGGTGGACGGGTGACCGCTGTATTCTACCTATGCTGATGTGGACAGCAATTATTATTATTATAAACATTTTACTCTATTAAACTACTTCCGCAATTAAGATTTCGTTAATTAACGACATTACTATTTTGGGATATTTAATTATTTAAATTATTGGGACATTTTTATTAAAATATTATATTTAAAAAGTTTTAAAAATCTTGTAAATTTGAGGGTGTTACACTTTAAAAGATTATAAAAAAAATCATTCTTTACTACATGTGATTGATAATATTTATATGTCCCGGATAGCCAATCCACCATCTAGATTCTAGAGTTATATAACTAGACATTATCCAAACTTCACATTTGCATCAGGTCAAAAAATTCTGATTCAAACTTCACAAAGTCCTAAAGCAAATCTAAGTGGCTCTTTTGATAGTTAAAGGATTCTACATAACATATGTTACATAGTTGATGCATTGTAACAATCCAGGGAAGAATGAAAGTGTGCATTTACAAACAACATAAAAAATTCTGATAAATCAACTATTTGTTCAATCAAATACTCCATTGCCACTTCACTACAGTGATCAAAGGAAATACACACAAAATTAGCACCAACATACCGGCTACAGATACACCTGCATATGAGTGTAATATGTACAAAAATCTTTAAAACCTAATTCTTGAAAATTTGAAAGGAAAATGGAACAAAATCAGAATCTAGAATTTAATGTTTAACAGTTGATTCCATTTTGGGATGATTAGAGTAGATATGTTGATATAATATTCAAAATCAAAAGCTACAACCTTTCACCGTAAATAGGACCAAGAACGGAAGCTGTGCGACGGAGGTGAAGGATTTGAAGGAATCGACGAACGAATCGAAGGAATCAACGCAGAAATCAAAGGAATCGGCGAAGAAATCAAAGGAATCGGCGAAGAATCGAACGAATTTCGAAGGAAAATCACGAACGAGGATTTTTCTTTTTTGCCCTAATTCGTACAACGCAAATGACTGAATGAGGACTATTATCTGAGTAAATTCTAATTAGATCTTTTAAAATTCAAAATGACGGAAATCACCCTCAATATTTTGCCCTTTAGAAGAAAACCACAAAAAATCCCTGTTATTTACAAAAATGCCACCGCGAAAATTTTAAAAAATGGGGAAATTTTCAGCCTTATATTTTTAAGATGAATGAACAAGATTTGTCCTCGCAGTCCTCACCGGATTTTGAGTCCTCACCCGATCTCACTTCTATATATATATATATATATATATATATATATATATATATATATATATATATATATATATATATATATATATATATATATATATATATATATATATATATAAATATCTCACTTATCTATAGATAAGTATTACCTTTGCGACGCCGCATATACCAACACTCGTGGATTTATGGCTCCATACCGCAATACTAGGTATTGGTTAGCCGATTATCGAAGGCGCAGAGCTTTAACTAAGGAAGAAAGGTTTAATCATGCACATGCACAACTTAGAAATGTTATTGAGCGTGCTTATGGTGTATTGAAGGCGAGATTCCCAATTTTAAAACAAATGGCTCCTTATCCTTTTCCAGTGCAAAGAGACATAGTTATTGCTTGTGTCGCGGTGCATAATTTTATACGGAAATATAATATTCAAGATGACTTATTTACGAACTTTGAAGAGAATACTATGGTTCATCCTGACGTGCAAGGAGAAGGAAGTGACGTCGAAAACATACATGGCATGGAATGGGGTACAGAAGGCGTTACATATATGGCTAGTTTGCGTAACCAGTTTGCTAATCAACTACTTTCAAGTGGTTCACATTAGATATTATCTTTTGTAATTTTAGTGTGTTTAATCTAAACTTTTGTTATCATCATATAAAAATTTATGTAATATGTTTGCATCCGTTTGTAGTATTTGGATATGCTAATTGAACTTGTAACAATCAACTATTTTGGAATATTTATTAGATAATTTTATAGCTTTTATTTTGGAATGAATCAACTATTTTTGTATAATAGTTATCATCATATATAAATTTATGTTTACTTTAAATTTTATATGATGATTTTTATGTAATTATTTTTAATTATTTAGCAATTTAATCAAACACATATATTTTATCTAGTACAAAAGAGAAGAGTAATAAGGTCATTATTCATCAATTAGCAAATTCAATTAACAATCTAATCAAACACATGGACTCAATCCGATTCTAACTCAATCCGATTCCGACTCAATCCGACGAAATCAAACGGGACCATAGTTTAGTTCAGTATCTAATAAAAATTCAAACACAGCATTTTCACTCAACATTCTTATGGTAAGGCATGAGTATTAATTTGCTTATGGTAAGACATGAGTATTAAGGGGGTGTTTGGGAAAGCTTATCTAAAAAGCCTATGCTTATTAGCTTATAAGCTTAATTAAGTTAATAAGCTTTTGATAAATAAAGTGTTTGGAAGAGCTTATATAAATTAATTGTAAAATGACTAAAAAGGACATTTTAATAAGCTCAATTGTTTGGTTTAGTAGTGCTTGTATAAAAAATGTTTGATTGATGAAAGGAGGTAGAAATCCTAAATAAGCTAATAATCCCCTCCAAAGTAACCTATTTAAAACCCCCTAACTAATCAACTAAACACTAAGTAATGCTTATTAAACTTAAATAAGCTTAAAAGCTCATAAGCCCCTAAATAAGCCCTCCTAAATTCTTAAAGTGTTAATGTTTTTATGAGATGTTTCATGTGATATAACTATGCAGGAATGTGGTTTCATTTAATGTGGTTTTTATTTGACAACTTTAAATCCAACTGCACGTTATGCATTAAAAGATCTTCATTAACAATAAGTGAATACCCTCTTGGAACTTGTGGCAAGATTGACCCTGAAAACCCTACTTGTGCTAAGATCACACTCACTGGAAAGGTATGTTATTAGACGAGGCGGTCAAATTGACGGGCCGTGTCAAAAACATGTTTAGTTTGAAACGGGTTCGATTGACCCATTTGATTCAGAGTTGTTGTTTTGCATAATTCTTATGAAATTAATACACAAATTTGTTCATTTTGTTTCAGTTGAACGAGCTAGATGCAGATTCTGATGAGCCTGCAACTGCTAAAAATGCATTACTCTCTTTCAACCCTCCGACGATGTTTAAGGTACGTCCTCAAACCACTAAACTTTTTCATACTTTTGATTTGTCGAGGGGGAGAAATGTTGGAATATATGCTTCACGTTCATGACATATAGTTATATGGCTAGACGTATGTGAGCCTAAAGGGTCACACTCTTATACACCAAACACCATGTAATATATATAATATAATTAGGGTAATTATATTATTTATATAAACTATAGTTACTTGACTAGTTATATTTTAATTAATTGTTAAGTTAAAACATATTAGTAAGTAATCATAAAGAATCAAAAAGACAAGGGCTAAGTGTCATATCTCATAACTTGTTTTATGAAATATATACTTAAATTAGGGAGCAAGAAACCGTAACCCAAATCCCCTCCCTAAAACCTACGGCCGCATCTCGTTCTTGAGAAGCAGTGAGTGTGGTTTTGTTTTTTTGTTCCTCTCCTTGATACGCAAAAAAAAAGGTCAAGACAAAATACTTCCTCCTTTGAAATTGGTTGTGACGTGCAACAAGGAAAAAGAAAACAAAGTACTTTTGTTTTCTGATTTAGGTCGTCACATGCAAGCAAAGGTTTCTTTGGTTTTGAGTTTTGATTCTTGAGCAAGGGACTAGCATTCAAATTAGTGTTCTTGATATGATGTAGTGTGGATATCATTAGAGGAATTCTACATTGAATTCTTGGAGTTCTTATTCCATATTTATTGGTGTAATCAAAGGCTTCAAGGGTATGATCTTCATCCTAACTTTTTGATTATTTATGCTTAATTACTTTGTCAATATGTAGATCCTTGATTAGTGATTTATGTTATATTTCCGTTGCGTTTTACTTGATTAAATCGTAAATCACTAACAAGAACTACTAATTCTAGGGGGGAATTATTATTTCTAGGGGGAGAAAATTCAGAAAAATCAAAACAAAAATACCCAATATGAATAACCAACCGAAAATCTTTTCATAAAGACAATACCTTCCTATGGTTTGCTAGATCCGGCCTTACCTTCCCAGGGAAATATTTCTGCCAACTGGTAAATGTGAGAGTATACGTCTAGGGTATAGAACTAGGTGAGTGCAAGGTGATGTGAAAACATGATAAATTTAAGAAAACACACCTTTGAGTGCATCCAAACCGTCAACAAACCGGGCAACCATATAAATAGGTGATCATTCATACGTTGAATGTTTCACTAGACTTTACTGGCCCAGTAAAGCAAATTTACGCCACCACCAACCACTCAAATTCCTCTCAACAGGAATTTGTTTCAATTCATTAGGGGACGTAGCACATAATCTACTGACTGCTCATTCGGAGTTTGTCGGTATTGAATCACAATAACCTCCTGCCCCGGGTTAAGTCTCTTTGTATGCACAGTGTGTCTAGTTCTTACCTCAATAATCTTTCACTATAGGACACTTGCACTACAAAAATGGATCTCCCTGAATCCATCGGAACACTTGTAGTGACATCACAATATGATGTTTCACGAGGATCGAGTGGAAATCCTGCTAGTGCTAAAATCACACAGACTCTAAACGCAGGTCACACATTTGAATCAACGGTTGTGCAAACGACTACCGATTCATACCGTGTGCTAACGGATACTCTATGTGATTCCGGTGTTACCTTAACAGAACAAGTTGTTGTACCTTAAAATCCACAAGCATTCAGGCAACAACTTATCCGGACACACATCACATTCCGATGAAAAATCCATGTGAACCTACTAAAATGCAACATCTTTCCAAAGCTGATTAAAATGCACATGAGCGTAATAGATCACTCTCAAATTACTCCTGTGATCTGTTATATCCAGCATGATCTTCCCCGGAGCCACCGACAATATAGGAACTAAAAATTGAGGGTCCTAGTTCTAGGTGAGCAGAATCAAGTATCGTGGGATCTTGATTGGTGTGCGCTGAGGTAAAAATGAGAGGGGGTATGAAGTATGGGGTGAAAATCATCTTATCACATGGTAACACAAAACGAGGGTGTGGTTGAAAATGAAAAAGTGAGTTAAGTGAGGAGCGTGTGTGAAAGGGTTAAAGAAAATGGAAAACCCTCCCTAAACCGAACAAATGACCGGGTAACCTCATCTATATCGGATTGCATATGTTGCTTTCTGATTAAGACATCATGACCCAGTGATGCAATGCACAACCCTCACTGACCACTCAAGTACAAAAAGTACTTGTTTCAAAATCACGGAGATAACCACATCCACTATCGACATCTCATTTGGAGATTGTTGATATTGAAAAAGAGGACCCAGTGCTCGCCTTCGTCTGTCCACGTATAGAGTCTAGAACTGAATTAAATTTCTCTACGACACATGCACTCTACCAAGCATATCTTTGGGATATTACCGGAACATTCATAGTGATACCAAAAATATTGGTATTCCACGATGATTGAATGGAAATCCTACCAGTGCTAACATCAATGCCAACACTGCACGTAGGTCACATAGTTTATGTAATTGTTGGGCTAACAAGCAATCTATGTGATCCTGGGTTACCCTGATACCTTCTCGTGCGAAGATCAGACGACCGTACTCCATTGTTATCAACAACGGTCACTATGTCTTATAGAGGATCTGATGACTGTACTCCAATCTTATCAACAACAGTCAATACATCAGATAAGGGATTCTATGACCGTACTCCAACATTATCAACAACGGTCAGAAAATCCTTATCTTATCAATATTCCGCACCGCTACGACTTCAACAAACATCAGGAACCGAGGATCAACAGCAAATCGACAAACGCCACAACTTCAAGAAAGGACTTCCGCTGCTAACCGCTCTATCTATGGGTCTACATTCCGTCGATTTGCATGAAGTCTTCTGGAATACTTTATATTGGTTGAAAAGCCAATTAAAAGTATGTCTGTCACCGATGATCAAAAGCTAATGCTGATTTTTCAACAAAACTGCTCAACGGTTCAACACTCAGCTCCAACTTTACAAACAAAGAAGACTTCAAAGATATGCAACCTAGACTATTGTTACAAAGGGGGAGATTGTTAGGTACTAAATTGTTGTAAAGAATAGTGTAGGGGGCAATGTGTAACATTGCATATTGTATTAGTTTAGCTTAGGATTAGTCTTAAACTAATTAGGGAATCAAAACCATGGTATATAAACCATAGTGTAAGCCTTAATTCCCCAACTTTTGCCATTAATCATTTCTAAATTTCCAGCAATTGTTCTCTCTAATATCTCTCTACTCTCTCTCTAAAAGCGCTAACATTTTTCATCACTTTTCCTTCTAAATTCATCATCTAACAACAAACAATGGATTAATTCAGTGATTTAAGCATTTCAATTACTTTCCAAACACACAGAGTAATACATAATTTATATCCAAAGTACCGTTTTTTCTCTTTTAAACGCCTAATGACACCATTACTTATATATACATTTATGGTAGATATGCTACTGTTCATAAGTTTTTAATAATTTTTTATATTTTACTTTTATATAAATGTGTGGTGAGGAATAATGAGATGCAAAGTCAGCACTATCGAAGTGGTAGGCTAAGAAACATATTTGCAGAAGTTTAGAGGCTCGATTCACAGCTTAATACTTTTTAGTAATGATTCACATAAATTACAAGAATGGTCCCTCAACTATCCTAAGATGATTATTTATTTGTGTAATTAATTTTTATTGATTGATAAGGGAATCAAAATTGATTAACATGTGAATTACATTAGTATGCATGCATCTTCATGAGTATTTAAATTTATTTACATTTATATAAATTTATAAAATGATAAGAACGATACAAATATATGGTAGATATGCTACTGTTCATAAGTTTTTAATAATTTTTTATATTTTACTTTTATATAAATGTGTGGTGAGGAATAATGAGAGGCAAAGTCAGCACTATCGAAGTGGTAGGCTAAGAAACATATTTGCAGAAGTTTAGAGGCTCGATTCACAGCTTAATACTTTTTAGTAATGATTCACATAAATTACAAGAATGGTCCCTCAACTATCCTAAGATGATTATTTATTTGTGTAATTAATTTTTATTGATTGATAAGGGAATCAAAATTGATTAACATGTGAATTACATTAGTATGCATGCATCTTCATGAGTATTTAAATTTATTTACATTTATATAAATTTATAAAATGATAAGAACGATACAAATTTATTTTTACTCCATATACATATTTTGTATTTTCCAGCAATATTATTTTTCTAATGTTTTTTAAATGGACTATTCAAAAATATGAGATTCAACGCATTCTTAATTATCAAATTTAATAAACTTCTATATAGCTTTTGAGTCTATATTAAAAACACAGGGTCCGGATTCGGTGAGAACTCAAAAACCGGTGAGGACTGCGAGTACTTCAAAAAAATCTAACAATGATCCAATTTAAACATAAAAATCGCGGCCTATAAGATTTAAAAAAAGAATTTCAAAAATGATCCAAATAAAAAATATGGATTACAAAATTGATCCACAAAAAAATATGGATTACAAAATTGATCCACAAAAAAATATGGATCATTATTATGATCCACAAAAAAAAGTGGATCATAATTTTCTTTTCAATTTTTTTTTTTGGTCAAACGTAGTAATAATCATGGGGAGTTATATATATTTTTTTCGGAAATTTTTGAATTTTTTTCAAAGTGTCCTCGCAAGTTCTCACCGTTTTTTCACTCCTAAAAACACAATACCCACTAATTCTTAGAATCTAAATTTTTTAAAACTACTTATTCACTTGATAACTCCACAGTATTATATATTATACACATTTCTACATATTTTACACTATATTTGAAATTACAAGAAATCACCAATAATAATACCATTGGTTTTGTTATACCTGTAATAGGCATGACTTTACATTATTTAATTTGTTTATATTAAAAAAGAAAAAAGAAATCAAACATAATTAAAAGCAAATCTTAATTTCAATGAAAACATAGTTACACTTTAAAACCCGCAACAACGTGCGGAATCTAAAATGCTCATTAAAAACAAAATACATTATCTCATTAACATCATAAGATTTAATTAATTTTATATAATTTATCAGTTTGTAGTTTCGGCCAATTTCTTATACACATATTATTTGGTTGTACTATTATGTAATACTACTATATATATTGATTAGGGCTGTCAAAATCTGTCACGACACGACAAAAATACATGAAACGAAACGAAATTGGGACGAAATCGAAATTTGAATTCGTGTTCGTGTCATGTAAAAGAAACAAAAGTCGTATCGTGTCATGTTCGTGTTCAAAGATTAACACGAAATTGACACGATGGTTATGATTTTGGGAACATTTAAAAATTTATGGTATATTTTTGTCGTGGTTGTCATGTTTTTAGCATGTAGTAAGTAAGAATTTTGATATATTTGTTATTTATCTCGTTTTCAACATTTGTGATGCAGACTGGCCTAAGAATCATAACTTTAAGGTCTTTAAACTGGATACTGAGGAGATATTCTTGATCAACTATTTTGGTACCTAAACCTCTAACCATTGATCAATACCTCCATTTGGGAATGGAAATGTAAGTCGGGGTTCAGTTCCTATAAAAAGTTTAATGAAATGTAATACGATAGTTGTAAAGAGAAACGTTCAAGGAGGTCCATCATTTTTAGGAAGTCCCAAGGAACAAATCTCAACCATTGATCAATAGGATCTAATAGTCAAGATTAATTATATGTTTTATATATTTAAGGGTATTTTAGTCATTTTATAAAAAAAAATTTATTTTTTTTTTGTTTTTTATTTTAAAATTTTTATTTTTTTTATTATTTTTATTTTTATTATGAAGAGGTATTTTGGTCATTTGGCACTTAGAAAAAATTTCGATTTTTTTTATTTTTTATTTTTAATTTTTTTTATTTTAAATTTTTTTATTTTTTTATTTTTTTATTATTTTTTACTTTTTTATTAATTTGTTTATTAAAAAATAATATTTGTTTGATAATTACGTGTATAACTTAATCACATATGATTTTAGTGTAAAGTGTAAAATCACATGTGATTTTAGTGTAAATCACATGTGATTTCAGTGTAAAATCATGTTTTAGTTAAATTACATGTGATTCAGAGTGCAATCACATGTGATTTATTATGCAATCACATGTGATTCACTATGCAATAACATTATGTGTTATTAATGAAAAATTAATAATTTTTAAAAAAATAATAATAAATTAATAAATTTTTTTAAAAAAAACAAAAAATTTAAAATAAAAAATTAAAATTAAAATTAAAAAAATATTTTTTTCAAAATGACCAAAATACCCCTCATTTAAAAATAAAAAAATATATAAAAATTTTAAAATAAAAAATATAATAAAACAAATTTTTTTTAGTGCCAAATGACCAAAATACCCCTCTATGTATAAAGTATGTGATTAATCTTGACCATTAGATCATATTGATCAATGGTTGAGATTTGTTCCTCGGGACTTTGTAAAAATCATAGACCTCCTTGAACGCAACTCTAGTTGTAAAATACTAAACTATGATACGTAATATATATTTCTTGGTTCTTAAACACGCCTTATGAAACTTATTTCTGTCATCTACAAGACTGAACTAACAGAACCGGCACGATCCTACATATATGAGGAGACATCTAATTTAAGAACGTGTATATTATGTTTACCATTTATGTAATATAACAATTCAATTTCCTTAATATTGTTTGCCAAGGCTAATTGTTTCAAGAAATTAATTATTCACAAGGAACAATGCAAATGTAAATTTGTGGTTTATTGATTGTATTGTACTATAATTTACGACTTGTGTAAATGTATAAATTTATTTTGTCTGCTTTGTATTTCCATATGTAAAAGTGTTGTTCAATTGCCATGGTGGCTTCATGACCAATTTGTAACGACCCGAAATTTGTAAATAAATAAATTGTATAAAAATATGATAAATACGGATAATTCAATTAAAGAACGTAGGAATTGGTTTCGTGTCATTTGGACACCGTATGAGAAAGTTATGGGCGAAACCGGGTCGAGACAAAGAACGAAAAATGCAGCCTTGCTGCATAGGCAAGTTCGCGACGCGAACTTGGACTCCCGATCGGGAACTGTTAACAGAGAAATGGACCATTGGGCGTGATGTAGTTCGCGACTAGTTAACGATCGCGAAGAATGCGGGTAGGAGGAGAGTTCGCGACGCGAACATAGTTCACGTCGTGAACTTCGGACGAACAGCCTTAAGTCGGGTTTTGGCTCATTTGATGCCATATCAAAACCCTAACTCTCTCCTTGGCGATTTTCGAGCATAGTGGCTGTTCTTGGGTGATTCCTTCTCAAATCTTTGGTAGATTTCACTCCTAAGTGAAGATTAAAGGTATATCTTCACTCCTTGATCTTTGTAGCTTTAGATCTATGTATTTTGATGGTTGGGTTGCAACCCTAGTTATTGGGGGTTATGGTTCGTGGTGGATAAGTGATGTATACACTTAATAGATGGTATATTATCAAAGGAAACAAGTGTATGGTTATGATTTGTAAGAATCTTAAGGGTTGGTTAAACCTAGGGTTTGGTAAATCACCATAATTGGGGGAAATGAGTCAATGAGTGTTATCTAGTGATAGATGGACACATTGTTAGTAGTATGTGATGTTGATAATCTTGTGATTATTGTATTAGGCATTTGGGGAGGTCTTGGAAGGTTGACCGAATTGTGAAGCAAGGAAACTGACGTAAAGAATACGGTTGGAGCACTTTATTGCTAAGGTGAGTACGTGTGGACTTTACTGAGTACATAGTTAAATGAAGTATTTTGATTGCTTATGATTGGGCTATTTGATGTCTGTCTATACTTACTATGTGTTGAGTTAGTATATTATTGATATTAACTAACTAACGTGTTTGATGATTGATGTGATAGCCAAAGGCTTTGACTGGCATAACTGATAGAGTTATGATTAGAGATAGACGGTGGTGACGCGGGAAAGATCCCGGTCACTGAGACGAGTGTACATATGTTTGTACACAAAGCACTCGGGTGCTGCTAGTTCGCATATGTTTGCGTACTAGGTGATCTAGGAATCTAATGCATATATGTTTATGTATTAGGTTCGATTGTGTTCTAATACATATATGTTTATGTATTAGATATGACTGTGTTCTAGTGCATATATGTTTATGTACTAGATATGTATGCTAGGGAAGCAGGACTGATAGAGTCACCATAGAGTGACTAAGATATGTTGGTAAAATATAAATATGTATTTATATACGATGTGATACTTGATATTTTTGGGGTCTAAACCCATGTAGCTCACGAGACATTTTTGTGTCTCACGTACTCCTTGTTTGTTTGCTATGTACTCAGGTTCTGGACCGAGGATTTAGGTGCGCATGGATTGAGATATGCGGGGCCTAGAGTAGAAGATCATTAGAGCGGATTTGTGCTTAACCTTGGTTTTGATATAGTTTGTAACACCAAACCTCATACTCTGATTTTCATATCAAAGGTTTTTTTGTAAATCCGTATTTTGGAACTGGTCTTCTATTTGTAAAATGTTTTATTTGGGCAAATGTTTTGTATTAAAAATTGAGGTGTTACAACTTGGTATCAGAGCTACTGTTTAAGTGAATTAGGTTGGATGTCCATCCTAGTCTTAGACTGTAGCATTAGGAATGTAAGATTCCTTGTGATCGATAGGTTGACCTTGAGACTTTATGTTAAGTTTAGGGTTGAACCTAGGGGACCTATGAAAGTTGATGTGAATATGGATGTTGAGTCTTATACGACTATTGGATTGTACAAGAAGTACTAAATGTTTAATGTCTTTCGTATAGTCTTGGTAGAAAGAAATGGTGAACACTCGTCGAAGTGCGAAAGCCCCGGAAAACCGGGAGGAAGAGATGCATCACGTCGAGAGGGTTGAACAAGAAAGTCAACCATCGATGCATCGAGTGGATGAGTCGGAGGTTGGAGCCAATAGGACTCCGGTAACCATGGCGGATCTCCAAACTTTTATTGATCAAATCAAAGGGACGGTGGCCGATGAGGTGCACCGCATTATTGGAAACCGTGAGAGGTCAGGAGGGGATCGCGGATCCGAGGCTAAGTCGGACGAGAGAACCGATGGTGGTGGTACCCGAGTGGAGAAATCCTCCACGGGTGGTTGTAGTGATGCTAGGGCACGGCCCGATGAAAAAGATGGTTGCTCTTTTAAGACTTTCATGGCTTGTAAGCCAAATGTGTATACGGGTAGTTCGGACCCGAAGGTGACCATGAGGTGGATCCGAGAGACCGAGCGGGTCATCGGAAGTAGCAAGTGCAAGAAAGCCGATATGGTGACGTACGCGTCACAATTGCTAAAAGAGGATGCTATGGTCTGGTGGGACATAGTCTATGAGACCCTCGGGAAGGAGGTGATAGAGAGAATGTCGTGGGAGGAGTTTACCACGAGATTGAGAAAGAAGTTTTGTCCCGAAAGGGATTTGGAGAAGATGCATGAGAAGTTTGTGACCCTAAAGAAGGGCGATATGACGGTCGAGGAGTACTCGAGAGAATTCACGGGATTACTCCCGTTTGTTGCTAGGACCTACTCCGAGGAGAGGTCGAGAGTGGTTAGGTATGCTAGTGGGCTACCTTGGGATTATCAATTGGAGGTAAAGAGGGCGGTCACGCTAGATGAGGCCATTAGTGCCGCCCGAGGTGTGGAAGAGGTGAACGAGGCAAGGGTTGCCGAGAGGGCCTATGTGGGCGAGAAGAAGAAAGCCGAGAGTGGCTCGAGTAGTTTCAAGAAAGGGAAGTTCACGTCGAACTTCTCTAGGCAAGAAAGTGTAGCCTCGTGCAAGAGGTGCGGGAAGAATCATACCGGCGAATGCCGTGGGGAACCAAAGATTTGTTATGATTGTGGCAAGACGGGGCATTTGGCCCGGGATTGTAGATCCAAACCGGCGGCCGAGGTTGAGTGTTACTCGTGCCATGAAAAAGGGCATTATAGTCACGTGTGCCCGAAGAAGAAAACCGAATCACTTGTGTCCACGTCGCAAAAGAAGGTGGAACCGGCGAGGGTAAAGGGACGATCCTTCCAACTCACCCGAGAGGAAGCAAAGGAGGCGCACGATGGGGTGTCAGGTACTTTATCTGTTAACTTCTTGTCAACCTAGATATATCGTAGAATCGAGTCCTACTTGTTGTTATGTCTCTTGAGTTTGGTAGAAGGATAGATTGTGTCGATCGAATGGTTAGATGAAAAACGTGAAAACGAAGGTAAATGGGAAAACCTAAAGGGTAGAACGTGTTATTAGAATTTGGGAATTTGGAATAAATGGGGGATAAAGGAAACTTGACGTGGTTATCGGTGTGAATGGTTGAGTATGTATCGAGCCAAGATATTATGTGATCATATCTTAACGGTTGGATTGCCGCGTGAATCAGTGATCATAGGAATTTAGGGTAAGTTGTATGATGTGAATAGTCTTTGGAGAATGATCTTTCCGGTTGTTTCTATATATATATGAAAACTTAGATTTTTGGAAAGAATTTGGACCGTAGTGTCGTATGTGGAAGGAAAATAATGGTCGATGTTAATAAGTAGTAAGAAAGGCCGGACCGCGAGGTCGGTGAATATCGGTGGCAAACGAATGGTGGTGTAATGAAGTGCTAAGTTTTGGTATGAGATTTTTGTTTGGATAAGAATTATAAATATAGAAACATTGGGAATGGAAATTTGGATATTCGGTGTGAACCCGGATGAGTAATGTAATACTATTATATGTGAATGGTAAAGGAAAGGATGACTAAGGTGTAGTGACATCTTGGAATTTATAAATGGAAAAGAATAAGTGTCGGGAATGACGAATTTTGATCGATGAAAACGGTTGAGTAAAGGTTGGCACATAGCCATAGCAAGTCTTGTGACGGGGTTGATGGAATCAACATTAAGGGTAAAAGGGTAATTATTGGTGAAAGGTCATGATAATGGTATAAAAATATGTGACATAGGGTAGTGAAAGACTACGATTGGGAAAGGAATGTTCCTAAGTTCCACGATGTGAAAAGGTAGAACACCGAGTCTTGGATCATTGGTTACTAAGTCATGGGTTGCGAGTATGGGCCGGAGTTGAATGTTTGACTCAAGAATGATTGAATTGGCCGGTGAATTATGTCTAATGGAATGTAGTGGTAACCACTCCGGCAGTGTCAAAAGACACGGAGAATTGTTAAGGAAATGAACCGGTTAAGGGCGGTTAATGTGTAAGTAGAACGGTAGATAACAATTAGAGAATGTTATTAGTTACCCGCGGGGTAAAATGCATGTGCATTAAGTGATGGCCTTGGAGGGAAAATAATAATGGAAAGACGATCTTATGTGAAATGTGCTAAGTGGTATGCCCCTTGGGAGACATGTGAACTGAAAGAAAACGATAATGTGATATTATGTGAATGGTGCTAGAATGCATGATGAATCATTGAGCGATTGAATGAGTGAGAAAGTAGCAAAGCTACGTGATGTAAAAGATGGGTACCAGATGGTATTGGTGTGACATATACATATGTTTGTATATGTGCACAATAGAGATGTATAGATGGTATCGGTGACATATACATATGTTTGTATATGTGCACAATAGAGGTGTTTAGATTTAAATTGGCGTGATGTATATGTGTATATCTATATGTGTTTACATGAGGAATGTAGAACCATGTGGTTAATGAGTATTGCTATTATGTTATGGTAAATGAGAATTTGGTTCGAAATGCGGGTTGCATTTAGGACATGCTTGTGTAGGAGATGCCTACGATTCATAGAGTAGGAGGAAGGAGAAACTCCTAGTGAGCAAATTGTCGGTTGGTAAACTTGTATGAAATAGTGGGATTTGTTGCAATAGGAGAACTAATTCCGGTAATTGAGAATGAGAGTTATGAGACTGATTGATGTGACGCAAGGGTAGTTAAGAGAAAACTAGGTGACGGTTCGAGTGACCAAATGTTGGTCAAGAATCAGTAAAGGTCAATGTGACCATATGTGAATGCACGACTCCCGGATAATTGGGGTGAAAAATGAAAATGTGGGAAAACGGGGACAATTGTTAAGGGGACAATAATGAGTAGAACCGGAAGTGATATACATTAATGGTGGTGCCGTGAGTATGAAATTGATTAGTTGAAAGAGCATGGTTGACTTTTCGTAAAAGTCAAGGTTGACCAATTAGTGATCGGGTGACTTAGTCAAAGATGGGCTTTGACTCTCATTATGAACGATTAGTGAATATTATGAGCATAATGTGTTGTTTGTATGTACGTAAAAAGGTTGATGGAATAACTAAAAGAGTTATAGTCGGAATGTGTGACTTTGACCCGTTTGGGTGTTTCCAAGATTGAATTTGGGAATCGAGTATGTGATTGTAGATGGATCATAAATTAAAGGTCGATTGTAAAGGAAATGAAGATCTATGGAATCCTTAACGAGAAGGAAAATTGTTAAAGTATAGTTGACTTTGTTCTTAAGTCAAGGGTTAGACGATGTTGGGATATGGCAACAACTTGGTCGAAGCTAGACTTTGACATCCGTGTTGGTCAATTAGTTGATTGTAATGATTGGGTCGTGTCATTCTATGCGTATTGTAATACTGGTTGAAAGATTTAAAGCGTTATGGTCAAATGGTGCAATTTTGACCCGTTTGAGCACTAAAGGCTTAAGATTGATTTTTGACCCGTTTGGATCTAACGGGATTAATTGAATGTTTACATACATATTGTTGACTAATTCGGGATGAGAAAAGTTTGACGGTAATAACCACGGGAGAATGAGAATGGATACTCGGTAGAATGGGGATTGGAATTTTTGAGTGATTCCGAGGACGGAATCCTTTTTAAGGGGTAGATAGTTGTAACGACCCGAAATTTGTAAATAAATAAATTGTATAAAAATATGATAAATACGGATAATTCAATTAAAGAACGTAGGAATTGGTTTCGTGTCATTTGGACACCGTATGAGAAAGTTATGGGCGAAACCGGGTCGAGACAAAGAACGAAAAATGCAGCCTTGCTGCATAGGCAAGTTCGCGACGCGAACTTGGACTCCCGATCGGGAACTGTTAACAGAGAAATGGACCATTGGGCGTGATGTAGTTCGCGACTAGTTAACGATCGCGAAGAATGCGGGTAGGAGGAGAGTTCGCGACGCGAACATAGTTCACGTCGTGAACTTCGGACGAACAGCCTTAAGTCGGGTTTTGGCTCATTTGATGCCATATCAAAACCCTAACTCTCTCCTTGGCGATTTTCGAGCATAGTGGCTGTTCTTGGGTGATTCCTTCTCAAATCTTTGGTAGATTTCACTCCTAAGTGAAGATTAAAGGTATATCTTCACTCCTTGATCTTTGTAGCTTTAGATCTATGTATTTTGATGGTTGGGTTGCAACCCTAGTTATTGGGGGTTATGGTTCGTGGTGGATAAGTGATGTATACACTTAATAGATGGTATATTATCAAAGGAAACAAGTGTATGGTTATGATTTGTAAGAATCTTAAGGGTTGGTTAAACCTAGGGTTTGGTAAATCACCATAATTGGGGGAAATGAGTCAATGAGTGTTATCTAGTGATAGATGGACACATTGTTAGTAGTATGTGATGTTGATAATCTTGTGATTATTGTATTAGGCATTTGGGGAGGTCTTGGAAGGTTGACCGAATTGTGAAGCAAGGAAACTGACGTAAAGAATACGGTTGGAGCACTTTATTGCTAAGGTGAGTACGTGTGGACTTTACTGAGTACATAGTTAAATGAAGTATTTTGATTGCTTATGATTGGGCTATTTGATGTCTGTCTATACTTACTATGTGTTGAGTTAGTATATTATTGATATTAACTAACTAACGTGTTTGATGATTGATGTGATAGCCAAAGGCTTTGACTGGCATAACTGATAGAGTTATGATTAGAGATAGACGGTGGTGACGCGGGAAAGATCCCGGTCACTGAGACGAGTGTACATATGTTTGTACACAAAGCACTCGGGTGCTGCTAGTTCGCATATGTTTGCGTACTAGGTGATCTAGGAATCTAATGCATATATGTTTATGTATTAGGTTCGATTGTGTTCTAATACATATATGTTTATGTATTAGATATGACTGTGTTCTAGTGCATATATGTTTATGTACTAGATATGTATGCTAGGGAAGCAGGACTGATAGAGTCACCATAGAGTGACTAAGATATGTTGGTAAAATATAAATATGTATTTATATACGATGTGATACTTGATATTTTTGGGGTCTAAACCCATGTAGCTCACGAGACATTTTTGTGTCTCACGTACTCCTTGTTTGTTTGCTATGTACTCAGGTTCTGGACCGAGGATTTAGGTGCGCATGGATTGAGATATGCGGGGCCTAGAGTAGAAGATCATTAGACCGGATTTGTGCTTAACCTTGGTTTTGATATAGTTTGTAACACCAAACCTCATACTCTGATTTTCATATCAAAGGTTTTTTTGTAAATCCGTATTTTGGAACTGGTCTTCTATTTGTAAAATGTTTTATTTGGGCAAATGTTTTGTATTAAAAATTGAGATGTTACACAATTTGTCATAGTTTATTCTTAGCAGTAGTTTTCTTGTGTAATGTAAAAATGTTATCTCATCTTTTTGATTCCATTCATATCCTACACATTTACACTTACCTTTGCCACCTAACTTATCTTTGTGTAATGTCTAACTCATGCTAAATAGATGTGTTCAATGAACTCAAAATTTCTTTATTTCATATTAGTGAAATCAACTTGTACATGTATTAAATGTATTTTTAAATAAGAATGATAAAGTAAGTTTACCAAATACTCTTTATCTCATGCCCTTAAGATATTAGCTAGAAAAATCCTATTAAAAATGCTAAATATACGCCATGTAATCATGTTTTTTAGGGCACTTATATATTAAAAGTGGTGTAATCAATAACTAGAGCGGACCCATACTGAAAGTCGCACGATATTTTCAGCATAATATACAATAAGACTAAAATTAGAAGTTATAACTTTATTAAACATCACAAAGCGACAAACTAGACTAAAAACTAGACATTACATTTTAAGTTTACTTCCTTTTGTACATTACAAACTAGTTGACTTATGTGGAACTAAGTGAGAAACAAAAAGAATATTTTACTTGTTTTATTCAAGTTATCATAACATGAAAAATAGATTTTATTTATTAAATATACTAGTTTATATCCATTGACAAAATTACGGGTTGTCAAAATTCTACTAATTGTAAATTTTTATAATAAATATAGGGTTTTGAAAAAGATAGCCCTAATAATAATGAAAAATATTTACCATTTACTCCCTTTTAACTTAATTTGTCAAATTCTCTTCCTTCTTTCTAGCAATATTCAAACTTCCCCGCCAATCAAAATCAAAACTGCTTATTCTTATCCAGTCTTATTAACAGCCCTAAGGGCTATCACTATCAAAACCCATAAAATAATGATTCATTATATGCAAGCATATAAAATATTAAATAAGAAATTATATAATATTTGTATAAAGTAATTATTTTATGGGACTTTATACTGTGAAATTCTATATACTATGAAATTGACTTTTATAGTCAAAATTTAAAAAATATTAACATAAAATTAATATCATTCTATTCTACCTATTATACAAATGCCATACATATTTACTGTTCACTTGGCTACTATTGGTTAGAAAATAAATTAGAATTAAAAAAGAAAAGAATATGCTTAAATTCAACAGATGTCACTCAACAAGTGTCTATTTAAAAGATTTCACCACCAAACAAAATGCAAATATCTTCACAGCGTTATTGGTTACCTATTATACAAATGCCATACATATTTACTGTTCACTTGGCTACTATTGGTTAGAAAATAAATTAGAATTAAAAAAGAAAAGAAAATGCTTAAATTCAACAGATGTCACTCAACAAGTGTCTATTTAAAAGATTTCACCACCAAACAAAATACAAATATCTTCACAGCGTTATTGGTTAGCGTGTTCCTTTACTTCGCAACTGACCATGCGTTCGAATGTGTTCGACTCCTGCAGGTGAAAATTAATTTTTGTTTTAGATCTTAATTGTAGTTTTCTTATAGAGTGAAATATGGCATTCTTTTCAATGCATATTAATAGAAATATTTTTACATTCAAATTATATATCTTTATTATAGTAGTTTCACTCAATATAAAAACAAGTTACATATTATCAATTTATTTGAAGTCAATTTATAGGTAAATATGATTATTGTAATTACAAAATATTTTGATGTGTAATATGGGGATTACTAAATTATTATTTAAATGTGTAATATCTTAAATTTTCAAAGTATTCATTCAAAAAATATAAAATTTTAGATCATGTTAAACGTGCGTGTTAAAATTTTATAATGGGTAAAAATATATAGAAAGACAGAAGAAATAATACGAAAATATTAGTAAATATGAGTTCCATTTTTACATTTGCATGTTTTTTATTGGGTAAATTACAGTTTTTTCCCTAACCTATACCCGATTTGGGATTTTTGTCCCTATACATTAATCTTCTGTTTTTTTGTCCTCTAAGTTTTTAAAATTCTGCTTATTTGTCATTCCGTTCAAAATCTTCCGTTAAGTGACTAAAAATGCAAAAAAATTAAGGGTATTTTTGTCTTTTTTCCTCATTCTTCATGTTCTTCATCTTCTTCCCCAACACCCACAAACCCTAAACCCCCAATCTCCTTCTCCGATCACTTCTCCCCCACTCTGTCACCGACGAAGTGCAGCCGCCGGCGCATCTCCTCCGCCGTCCTCCTCCACCGTTTCATCTTCTCCTCCGCCCTCCTCCCTCCGTTGTTTCATCATCTCTGGCGAAGCTCCAAAAAGAGGAGAGAGATCGAGATGGTTGAGTTTCTGTCTCGATTTCGAGCCAGATCCGCACTCTCCTTCTCTGGAGAAGGTTGGAGGCGTGATATTGAGCCAGATCCGCAGTTTCATCGTCTCTCTCTTCTCTATTATAGATCTGGTAGCGGGTTACGGTGGTGATTCGAAATCGACGGGAGGGTGGAGCTGGTACCACCAAAACAGTCACCAGCGAAGCCAATCGATCTCCTTCTCTGGCGGAGCCAACATCCTTCTCCGAATTTCTTAAGATTCAAACCCTAAATTTGTGTTCTTCAAGATCTATGAAGATTCAAACCCTAAATTTTGAGCTTCAAAATCTGGGAATAGAGAGAAGATCGAAAGGGTGTTTTTGATGATGATGATAGGGGTAATTTGGGGAAATCACCAAAAATATCGTCAGTTAACGGAAGATTTTGGACGGAAGGACAAATAAGCAGAATTATAAAAACTTAAAGGACAAAAAAACGAAAGAAAAAAGTTTAGGGACAAAAAACCCCGAATCGGGTATAGATTAGGGACAAAAACTGTAATTTACCCTTTTTTATTTCATTTGTAGCTTACTAATCATAACTATATAAAATTTCTTGATTTGGTGCATGCCCTAAAGATATGATTTTATAGATATTAGTGAGGAATTGTTGGTTCCCAACAACACAAACGTGTTGCGTTATGACCGAGTAACGAAGATAAGATAAATGAACAAGATTTCAATGATTAAGAGTTTATTAAAACAACTTAGTACAGTACAAAGTTTGCGGAAATAGATAGTACACAACTAACTAAAACTCTATACTTGAAATGACACTTTAGATCGCTCAAAACTAGAAGAGTATGCACTGAGAGTTATATCAGCTGATATCAACAGCTGATATTAATGCCTTAGTAATAACTATGGAGGAGTTAATACTTAGACAAATAACTAACTCTCAGAGAATGTTCTTATGCTATGATTTCTAAAAGGTGTGTGTAAATGCAAGCATTTACGTCTGTATTTATAGCCCAAGATCCATGTTCCTTTGTCCACAAGTTAGACGACGTGTAAACATATTATTCATCGATGTGGACTTGTCCATGGATCATTAAATGCTCTTACACAAGTTATTGTCCCAAGTGTACTTTGTGTCAACTACTTCCGGTACCCTTTTTGACGCACAGTGAAAGGTGTACTGACATTATCTTCTATTCCAAAATAGAAGATCCTCATCGTTTTCTTCTTCTTTGAGCGGGAAAGGGAAATGTTCAAAGTGTCAAGAACATTTCCTTTAAGTCTTCATATGCAGCAGGTACTATCAGCTGAGATACATACTTTAGCTGATATTTATTCTTCTTAGCTATCGATCATCAAATTTTATTTACTTAGTCTTGGGACTAACAGGAATCATAACCAAACAAATAAATTTGATTGTATAACACTAAAGCGTAATCAATTAAAGAAATTGAAACAAAAATTTCGCAGTGAAACGCGGGTTTTGACTACACTTGTTAGATATAAATGTCAAACATAATAGTACATAATAATAATATATAAAACAAAAAACAATAAACTGTATGTAAACCAGAACGTAACTTTATTACATAAGTTTGAATTTGTTTAGTAATTTTATCATTAAATTTACCAACATATAATTCAAAACATAGATAACATGATATGAACGCAAAATACTTGTTGAAAGAATATGAAAAACAATGAAATTCCAAAGAAAAACATGGTGGGGTGTTTCTCCAAATAAAGACAATAGAATGACGTAAAAATTTAGTAATTTCACGGGTTATAATTATAAAGAAAACATATTAGTATTTGTACTGAAAGTAGGATTTGAAATTATTAAAAAACCAACTATCCACTTATAATATCCTAAATAAATTTAAAAATATTGTCTCATGGGATCATTATCTGCTTTTAATATCATAAATAAATTTGAAAATATTATCTTTTAAAAAAAACATGTGATGTTCATTATCATGTTATAATATTCTAAACTACATTGAAATTATTGTGCTTTGACCCTTAGGGTTCTTTTGTATATGTTTATATTTTTACAAATTTTACAATTTTTACAAGTATATTACAAAATTTGATTTTTTATTGATAAGGCAATTAAAATTACAAGGAAAAAAAAAAAACTATAATGCCTTGGATATAGCTGATCCAACGACATTGCGATACAGTGAGTTGAAGGTTGAGGTTATTAATTTCTTCATTTCTCTTCCCTCTTCAGTGGAGGAACTCAGCAACTTGTGATAGATCATAAGTTGATCCACATCACATAGATCCAACTCATCTGCTCGCTGGAAGCAAGGCACCTTCTTTTTCTCCAGATAGCAAAAGCCATAAATTGGTTCTTTTACGATCAGCCCAGGGACAAAGTTAACTCTCGTGGGGATAGCTTCTTTGATATTGGGTCTTGGTCGTTTTGCAAATATGATTGATGACCCAATATCTAGTGGTTTCGAGTCAGCAAGGGGCTCGAGGAGAACGGACTTACGTTTCTCCCCTCTTGCTGAGGAGCTTTTACCAGTAGATCCTCCGACAGCAGCTGCTTGAGATTCACACAATTCAGGAGGTATGTGATATACCAACTCAGGAGCTTGTCTCCTGATTGCGTCGCATAGAGTCTTGAAGGAGTAGATTGCGAATTTTATCTCATTTTCCAGATCTGTTATAATCCACGATGGTTTTGCAGATCCGGTAGCTGCTTCAGCCTCTTTCCATTCAGCGTAGTTGAGAACGATGCTGATCTTGTTCAGAGGAAACTTTTCATTGGCCACAGTTCCTCCAGCTCTTGTTATTACAATTTCATCAGGAGAGCTAGGATCGATCTTAGGGCCCCTTACGCTGGTGATTTTTGCTTCTTGCCTACGCTGATAAAGAACTTTGTTGAACAACCTAAGGTTCTCAGCTCTTTGGGCCTCAGCTTTTTGATACAACTCTTCATGAGTGTTTCTTTGAAGGTCAATGGCTGCATCAAGATCAGCAGCGGTTTCAGCTTCATTTAGGATGAAAGTTCTAACCGCTGCAGATGTAGGCTCCCCCTCAGCAGGATGATGAATCTCCTCATAATAGGCTGAGGGTTTTGGATTTGCGGGGCTTGGACTTGTGGGCCCTCAACTGATTCAAAAGAATCAACGATTTTAACAAAACCAGTTGAGGGTTCAGCTTCTTCTTCTTGTGTCCCAGTAGAGGTGATGGGTGGAGTTCTTGGGGTTTCACCTGCTGGAACGTCTTCAGTGTTGGCTCCAACAGCAGAGGTGACTATAGGTTGTGAACTATTTTGTTCACCTTGTTGTTCACCTGCTGAAGTGGCCTCTTTCTCCCCCTCAGAGAGTGCCCGCAGAAGAGGGGTACTCTCTGGTGCTGAAGCAGGACGGACAACAGCGGCACCCTCATTTAGCTTTGCAAGAATGAGGTTAAGGGTGCCTTGGAGACCAGCGACTTGGGAAGTCAGCGAGCTGACTTTAGTCTCCATTTTGTCCTACCTGGTGGACACAGCAGAAGTTGACTCCTCAATAGCCTTAGAAATGTGGCTATGAGTAAGTGTCAGCAGAGATTCTTGCTGTGATTGGGCAAGAGCCAGGCTGTCCCGAACTTCGGAGAGAAGTTTGTCTTGTTCGACTCTGTCAGAATCGCGAAGGGAGTTCAACTCTTGACGCACGTAGTCGTTGAGAGAGATGAATCCGCTGGTGTTGAGGCGAATCTGATCAGAAAGAAGAGCCAGCTGAGGAGTCTGAGTGTGAACCTCAGTGTGCAGAGAAGTTATGTTGGAAGAGAGATTCTCAGCAGTTTGGGCAAACTTCTTTGGAACATCCCTGCGAAGGGAGTCCATCTGCTTACTCAGTCTGGCCATCCCAGGTCGAATCTGGGATGTAACAACTCTAGACATCAGAGCAGAAGCGGCTCTGATGGGAATACTTCCTCCAGCTTTGCTGGATTCAACATGGGACACTTGGACGCTTTGGGAGAGGGGGTCCGGTATGTCTCCAGCTGGAGGGGTAACTTCAGCTGTAGAAGTGAGTGTTCCTGAGTTAGGAGGAGTTGCTCCTATGGGTTGCTCAGAAACTATGGGGGGTAGGTTGGGTCCAGCAGAAACTTCTGGGGTTATAACAGAAGTGCCGTCATCAGCTGTCAAAACAGGTTGAAGCTCAGAATGTTCTTCGTCAGACGACGAATAGTAAGACTGAATAAAATCATCAGTCGACTCAAACATTAGATGAAATGCTGTTTGAGTCTCTGGAGCTTCGGTCTCACCAGCCGGCGATACTGGTATAGAGACTAGAGGAAGAGTTCCTCTGGGTGGTGTGTTAGCTACCTCACAACGTGGTTGGCGAGTACCATCGCGATCACTAGTAGCTTGGGTGGTTGCCTCAGTAACAACTTGGTTTAAAGTTGTCTCTTCATTGGCGGTGGTGGTTTCCTTGATCACCTGCTGGTTTAAGCTGGTGATGTTGTGGGAAACAGAAGGGTTAGCTTCAAAATTGACTTGGTTTCCAGTTAATCTATCATCAGCTGATGACTCAGGGAGTGATGAAGAAATTGGGGGTGGTGTGTGTGCAGCTGACTCACGGGTGGCTTGGGTTGAGCCGAAAACTTCACCAGCAGTTTGTCGAGAGACTGAGGTTGCTTGTGGAGTTTGTTCCCTTGTTACAATGACAGATAATGAATCAGTTGAGGAGCTACGCAGAGGTTTGGAGCCGACACTAACTCCTGAAGAACGAAATTGCCGTTTTGGAGTCTGCTGACTTGTTGAGAAATCAACAGAAGGAGGTTGAAGAGCAAAAGAGAGAAAAGGAGGATTAGCCGGAAGTGTCTGGACAGGAACTCCAATTGTTGGTGGAGTTCCTGGAAAAACACTGTAAGAGTGAAAATGAGAAGGACTGCTCTCAGATGCTGGCATAGCTTCTGAGTGTAATCCTTCCAATTGGGATCTTGAGTGAGAGCCCAACGGATTCCGGATGAATCCTGATGATGCTGCTATCGCCAACTCAACATCATCAACATCATCATCATCTCCACGGGTAGCAGACCCTCTTACCCTCAGCTGAGGAGAAAAAGGGACGCTGGTAGTGGAAGAGGATGATAAAAAGAATGAAGAGGAAGAAGGAGGGAGGTGAGCAGTTCGCTTGACCCGCTTCTTCCCACCACGTGGAATATCACCCTTTCCACATTTTCCACGTTAATGGGCATTGAGATCCCAGTGGAAGTGGTGGTATTTCCATCAACAGTTTGTGTACGATCAGTTGATGGAAAACACTTCAGATGAGGAAATGACTTACCTTCTTGTAGGGCAGATTTCTTCGATGTTGCGCCCTTCTTTCGATCCCTTTTGGATTTGACTCGATCATCAATGATCTTCAGCATGTACGAGGTGAGAGGAAATGCCTTCTCATCATCCTTCTTTTGGAAGATGATGTTGGAGATGGAACGGACCATCACTGATTCCCCTGTAATGTCTTCATAATCTATCTTCAGCTTTTCAAGCATCACATGTGCGATGCACAATGTGAAAAAGCGAAGATAGGGAATATGATTTCCCTTGCTTTTCAGCTTGGCCTTGACTTCCTCGTACACTAGTCTCCCATAGTCGATCCGCTAACCAGTGGCTAGGGCTTCAGCAAAGACTTGCATGCTGGAGTTGCATTGGTTGAGAGACCCAGAGTTGCCGCCTATACCCTGGATGATGTGGGTAAAGAAATAGGCCCAGGGTCTCGTCAGCTGAGAGTTCTTGAAGATCAGCACCTTGTCTTCTTCATTTTCTAATCTGTATCCAGTGATACGGATTAGACTCGCTTTAGCTTCATCAGCAGATTTTGTCTGCTGACATTCTTCTTCAAGATGCAGATAGTCGAACCCGCAAGCTTTTCGGAAATCATCAACAGTAATGGTGATTTGATGATTCCCCACTTGCGCAGTGATGTCGTCTCCAGAAGTGGAGACGGACATCCAGAAATTACGCAAGAGTTCGATGATACTCTTGGTGAATCTGGTAAATGCACCACCGATAGGGCAGTGACGCACAAACGTCCCAACCGGTCGATAAATATCGACAAGATCCTCCGGTGGGGAAGTGTTGACTACAAGGTTTGAGTTCTGAGAGAACTCAATGGCAGCCCTAGTAAGGGGAACTTTTGGAGCTTTCTTCGACATTTGGGGAGAGAGGGAAGAAAGATAAAAGTTAGAAATAGAGGATTTTTTGAGAGAGAATTGAGGGAGTGATGAGGATGAAGAGAGGAAAATGGATGAGTATTTATAGGGATTTATGGGTCGCTTTGGGTAAAGATTTGAATTAATCCGGGTCATAATTGGATAGTTACAAACCAATTATAGATACGTTGGTTTTCGTGCAAAGGTGGTTGGATGTGACAGTGTGAGGTAGTGGAGCCGTTTCTGTGTCAGGGTGTCTTGTCCCACATAAATGCCAAATATTTTCACTCGAGTGGAAATATTTGCCACAAAAAACGTATGGATAGGGTTAAAAGATGCCTTTTTATGGGAAAACCAAACGTTTTAACTTATAAAACACGATAAGTTATCATTTAAGAGATTTTATTCGACTGACTAATATATTCAAAAGGTTTTAGTCAGCTGAATGTACTGAGTGACAAGGTGAATCTTATCAGCTGCTGATAGTACTTCAGCAGTTGATTCAAACATTCAACATACCTAGCTCGCTGATCAAAAAATTGAATAGTTTTTCATCTAAAGGTTTAGTGAATAGATCAGTCAGCTGAAGGTCTGTTGAAATGAAGTGGAGTTCCACGTCACCTTGTTCAATGTGACATCAACTGACTTACCAGTTATGTCAGCATCTAGATTGTTTGGAGGAGCCATTGGAGTTTTCATGGATGATGATGAATTCATATCAAATTTCTTTAAAAGATCTTTGATACTTTTTTCTTGATTTATAAAAATTCCATTTTTAGATTGCTTAACTTGTAAACCAAGAAAATAGGTTAATTCACCCATCATACTCATCTCATACTTTGTAGACATAAGTTTAGAAAAGCGTCTACAAAGTTTTTCATCAGTAGCACTAAAAATTATGTCATCCACATAAATTTGAACAAGAATGATATCACCTTTGATTTTGCGAATGAATAAAGTTTTATCAATCTTTCCACTGATGAAATCATTTGCTATGAGGAACGTGGAGAGTGTATCATACCAAGCACGAGGAGCTTGTTTCAACCCATACAGCGCCTTATCCAATTTAAACATATAGTCTAAATGTTTAAGATTTTCGAACACTGGTGGTTGCTTAACGTATACCTCCTCTTGCAGCTTCCCGTTCAGGAATGCACTCTTCACGTCCATTTGAAAAACTGTGAAGTTTTTGTAAGCAGCGTAGGCTAGGAATATTCTAATCGCCTCAAGCCTAGCCACTGGAGCAAATGTTTCATTAAAATCGATTCCTTCCTCCTGTCTATATCCTTGTGCAACAAGTCTAGCTTTGTTGCGAATAACCACACCTTCTTCATCCATTTTATTCCTAACTACGCATTTAGTACCAATTATAGTCTTTCCAGCTGGTGGGGGCACCAGCTGCCATACTTTGTTGACCTCGAATTGGTTAAGTTCTTCCTGCATCGCTTGGATCCAGCTTGAGTCTTCAAAGCAGCTTTAATATTTTTTGGTTCTTCAGTTGCTAAGAAACAAGACCATAAGCAAAGATTGCATGATGCTTTACTTCTTGTGACAACTCCTTGTTGTGGATCTCCAATGATTAACTCAATTGGATGTTCTGAGGTCCACTTAGGTTGAGGAGCAGCTGTAGAAGAGGAAGATTCAGTAGAATTAGATCCTTGTTGAGCGGCTGACTGCTCAGCAGGATGAATTACTTCATTTTGAACAGATCTTCTTGAAGTATGAAGAGGTGGCTTAGAGATAGCCTTGGATGATGCTCTAGCTGTTGGAATCTCTTGTTGAACAACTGCAATATCTACAAGATATGTAGGAGCATCGTGGAACGTCTCATCTGATTCATTTATGGGAACATCAAAGAGGTTTAAAGCATCGGAGAATGCTTCAGCTGTATCATCAGGAGATGGTTCAGCTGATCTCTGAAATGCATCAGATGAGTCAGCAGAGGTGGGGTTCATACATAGCCTTTGAGTGTTCTTCAAAAGTAACATTTATGGACTCTTCCAATGTTTGTCTTCTTTTGTTGAAAACTCTATATGCTTTGGATAGAGTGGAGTATCCCAAGAAAATGGCTTCATCAGCTTTAGAGTCAAATTTACTTAGCTGATCTCGTGTGTTTAACACAAAACACACACAGCCAAACACATGAAAGAAACCTATGAAAGGTTTCCTCTGACCAAAAATCTCATAAAAAGTCTTCTTGTGTCTCTTCACATAGAGAGACCTATTTTGAGTAAAACAAGCTGTGTTAACAGCTTCTGCCCAAAATTGCTTAGGCATGTTTGACTCAGCAAGCATTGTTCTTGCAGCTTCTATTAGGGTTCTGTTCCTTCTTTCAGCAACACCAATTTGTTGAGGTGTTCTTGCAGCTTCTATTAGGGTTCTGTTCCTTCTTTCAGCAACACCAATTTGTTGAGGTGTTCTTGCAGCTGAGAAGTTTTGGGAGATCCCAACATCTGAACAGAAATCTTCTAAAGTCTTGTTCCTGAATTCAGTACCATTGTCTGATCTCAGCATCTTGACTCTAGACCCATTTAGAAGTTCCATCCTTTTGATGAACTTGATAATCTCTTCAGCCGCATCACTTTTGTGACGAAGAAATATTTCCCAAGTATATTGTGAATATTCATCAACGATAACAAGTGTATATTTCTTTCCACCTAGACTTTCAGTACTCATAGGGCCAAAAAGGTCCATATGGAGCATGTGTAGGCAGCTATCGATGGAAAAACATTGCTTTGATTTGAAGGAGCTTTTATGTTGCTTGCCTTGTTCACAAGCTGAACAAAGCTTATCCTTTTCATATTTGATTTGTGGCAGACCATTCACCAGCTGACCTCGAGCCAGCTTCGATATATTTTTGAAGTTTAGGTGAGATAGCCTCTTATGCCACAACCAATTCAGCTCTTCAGTAGAATGAGAGAATAGACAAAATTCTTGATTTTGAGGATTCATGTCAACTGTATAGACATTCTTGGTTCTTGGAGCAACTAATTCTACCTTTCCATTCTTATCCGTCACCGTTCCTCTGTATTCATTAAAGTTCACTGAGAACTTTGCATCACAAAGTTGGCTAATGATGATTAGATTATGTTTCAGCCCATTCACATAACCAACTCTTGTGATTTTTACGTATCCATTTGAGATGGTTCCATAACCTTCAGTTGAGTCTCTACCATTATCACCAAAAACTACTGAGGGACCAGCACAAACTTCAAACTCTTCCAGCAGGGATTTGTAACCAGTCATGTGTCTCGAGCAACCACTGTCTAAGTACCAGACATGTTTGCTTTCATCACCCTGCACATAAATTAAAAGAGTTAGTTCTTTTTGGGAACCCACACTTCGGTGGGTCCTTGTGACTTCCCGCTGGGACTCACAGAAGTTGGCTTTTCAGTAGGCTCACATACTGAAGTTGGGGAAGGTCTCAGGCATGTGCTGTCACACTCACTTGCCATATGCCCACGACCTCCACACTTATAGCATTTTTAGTTTCCTTGCAGTGGAGTGTAGGGCGAGGCAATAGGATTGGGAACTGGACCCAAAATACCTTTCATTTTCTGATTATCAGAGATAGTCAGAGTTTGAACGAGTGATGTCAGCTTGATGACCTTTCCTTTCAGCCGTCTGACAGACACAGCTGAAGAAGGACTTGGAGTATTCTTAGGAACACTCTTACCTTTGTTCTTTGCAGCTCGAGTACGAACTCCAACTGGCTCACCCTTGGAGGGTGTAAGAACAGTTTTCTTTCCTGCTGTTCTCCTAGTCTTCTGCTGAGATCTAGCAGAAGAGGCAGCAAGTGCTGAACCCAAGATAGATTTTCTAGGTTCAACAATGACTACAGTAGGTGTCCTAACTATCATTGTAGAGGAGTCAGCTGATGACTCTTCACCAGTAGCTACAGAAGGATCTTCTGAGGACATCTCAGTAGCATAGGTTTTGGTAGATCTAACGAAGGAACCAAAAACCAACTCTTCAGCTGGCACAGAAGCATCAGCTGACGAGTAGTACAGATCATCTGTACTGCTGTCAGGTACAGCGGCTGCAGCAAGGAAGTCTCCTCCTAGTACAGCTTGTACTTGACTAGGGATTTGTGAGTTAACACATTCACTCACATGTTTGGATGAACGAGACCATGATTCACAAATATTTTTAATTGCTTCAAGTTCTTTAACTTTTTCACTTAGATCATGTTGAAGAACCGAGTTAATAAATTTTGTTTTAGAAAGTTCTTCTTTTAAAGTTTTGTGGTCAATTAAACGTTCTTTTAAAAATGCATTTTCACGTAGAATAGCACTATGTTTATCCAAACATTCACCTTTCCGCTGATCAATGAAGTGCAAGTCACAAATAATAGAATCAACAATATCTTTGGCTTTAGTAGCCTCAGCACAAATTAGAGAGGTTACCTTTTTATAAACAATGTTGACCCATTTATAAGAACTAGCATCATCAGCTGTAATACTTTCATCATCATCAGCACGAGCCATCAAACACATTGTGGCCATTTGTTCATCATCATCAGATGAGCGGTCACCAGAGTCAGCCCAATCATGAGTTTCAGCTACGAGACCCTTGTCACCAGCTTTGCCTTCAAGTGCCTTCTTTTCTTCTAGAATCTTTTTGGTGAAGGCTTGTAGCTTTTTGTGTTTTTCTTCAATGGACTCACCAGTTGAAGATGATGAACTTGCTTTCTTCTGCTTGCAGTCGTTTGCATAGTGTCCCTTCTTGTTACAGTTGTAGCAAGTTATCTCAGAGATGTCAGGTGTACTTCCAGAGGGTCTGGAAGATACAGCAGATGAGATAGATCTGCTACTCGAGCCTCTAGCTGAGGAGCCAGACTTATTTTTGAAGAATTTTCTATTTTTAACAAGTAAGGTAAGCTCAGATATAGGGCATCGTTGTCTTCGGCTTCATCGACTTCTTCAATGCTGACTTCAGGCATGCTGAACAAACCAACCGATGAATTGCTGTCAGCTTCATCATCTGATGGTGGAAGATACAGCAGATGAGATAGATCTGCTACTCGAGCCTCTAGCTGAGGAGCCAGACTTATTTTTGAAGAATTTTCTATTTTTAACAAGTAAGGTAAGCTCAGATATAGGGCATCGTTGTCTTCGGCTTCATCGACTTCTTCAATGCTGACTTCAGGCATGCTGAACAAACCAACCGATGAATTGCTGTCAGCTTCATCATCTGATGGTGGATATTCGATTCTGCTAGGCTTGTTTAGAGAAACAAGAGCAGTCGAAGATCCAGAGGGACTCACTTTAGAGTCGCTAAATAGTGCCAGTAGGGTACGTAAACGAGGACAGATCACATGGTTTTGTACTGGTCATCCCTTTCCACCTACCTTCCACTAACCTATCTTCTATAGGAACTGGGGTTGAGCCCATGCATTTGCATTTCCTGTCCTGGATCTGGATGAGACTCTAAAAATGGCCAGGCTTTCCAGCAGGCGAGACAGATGCCGATTCTACCGTTTTGTTTCCCATCCCAGTCTTTCGCAACACTTCAGGTTTACTTCTTTTGTTAGGTCTCGACTTTTTCACTATGCCAAAGCTCCGAGTGAACCCGAAATAGGCCATGGACTTGGATTTTTGGAGGTTGAAATTTGTTGAGTACAGTTCTCTCATGGCTTAGAAACATACCATAAAGAGAGGAAAGAGTATAATCTTTCAGAGTAAGAGATGTACTCATGCAAGTTATGATGGTAGCCCATTTGGAAGGTAAGGCTGCCATAAACTTACACATCTTGGACATATCGTCCTTTTCAACCCCATGAGACTTCAGCTCGTTTAACAGAATGTTGTAACGATTGAAAGTTTGAGCTAGAGTCTCACTTGGCTTGGCTTTAAACAGTTCATAATCGTGTATGAGCATGTTTTTGTTGTGTTCTCGCACAACTGATGTGCCTTCATAAACTTCAGCCAGCCTCTCCCACATTTCTTTAACTGAATCACAAAACTGAATATTGTGATACAGTTCATCACCAACTGCTTGAAAAAGCATATCTCGACCCTTGTTCTCCAGATGAACAAGACGTTTTTCAGCGTCTGTCCACTGAGCCTCAGACTTTACCACATAGTGTTCTGGTATTTCAGAAGTACTAGTAATGAGGGTTTTGGGAACATATTTTCATATCGTGATGTTATCTTGGAGTTTTGGGTGATAGGTAACCATTTGGGACAACATACGCGTTTTCCACATGGGGTAGTTGGTTTGAGTGAGTTTGGAAGGTTTTCCAGATGATGGAAGATCTGATGATGTAGGTTCAGCCATAACAGATGCTCAAAATTGATGGAAAACAATTTTGACACTTGCTCTGATACCAGTTGTTGGCTCCCAACAACACAAACGTGTTGCGTTATGACCGAGTAACGAAGATAAGATAAATGAACAACAAGATTTCAATTATTAAGAGTTTATTAAAACAACTTAATATAGTACAAAATTTGCGGAAATAGATAGTACACACTAACTAAACTCTATACTTGAAATGACACTTTAGATCGCTCAAAACTAGAAGAGTATGCACTGAGAGTTATATCAGCTGATACTAACAGCTGATATTAATGCCTTAGTAATAACTATGGAGGAGTTAATACTTAGACAAATAACTAACTCTCAGAGAATGTTCTTGTGCTATGATTTCTAAAAGGTGTGTGTAAATGCAAGCATTTACGTCTGTATTTATAGCCCAAGATCCATGTTCCTTTGTCCACAAGTTAGACGACGTGTAAACATATTATTCATCGATGTGGACTTGTCCATAGATCATTAAATGCTCTTACACAAGTTATTGTCCCAAGTGTACTTTGTGTCAACTACTTCCGGTACCCTTTCTGACGCACAGTGAAAGGTGTACTGACATTATCTTCTATTCCAAAATAGAAGATCCTCATCGTTTTCTTCTTCTTTGAGCGGGAAAGGGAAATGTTCAAAGTGTCAAGAACATTTCCTTTAAGTCTTCATATGCAGCAGGTACTATCAGCTGATTCCACAATCAGCTGAATAGTCTTCTTCTTGTCTTTGTCCTTTGGTCATAGACTTCGAATGAACTCTCGTTAATAGCTGCTGATTTGAATTGTTGTCCTAAAGCTAAGTACGTACTCAGCTGAAGGTTTATTGTATATACTTGCTTCAGCTGAGATACATACTTCAGCTGATATTTATTCTTCTTAGCTATCGATCATCAAATTTTATTTACTTAGTCTTGGGACTAACAGGAATCATAACCAAACAAATAAATTTGATTGTATAACACTAAATCGTAATCAATTAAAGAAATTGAAACAAAAATTTCGCAGTGAAACGCGGGTTTTGACTACACTTATTAGATATAAATGTCAAACATAATAGTACATAATAATAATATATAAAACAAAAAAAAAATAAACTTTATGTAAACCAGAACGTAACTTTATTACATAAGTTTGAATTTGTTTAGTAATTTTATCATTAAATTTACCAACATAAAATTCAAAACATAGATAACATGATATGAACGCGAAATACTTGTTGAAAGAATATGAAAAACAATGAAATTCCAAAGAAAAACATGGTGGGGTGTTTCTCCAAATAAAGACAATAGAATGACGTAAAAATTTAGTAATTTCACGGGTTATAATTATATAGAAAACATATTAGTATTTGTACTGAAAGTAGGATTTGAAATTATTAAAAAACTATCTATCCATTTATAATATCCTGAATAAATTTAAAAATATTGTCTCATGGGATCATTATCTGCTTATAATACCATAAATAAATTTGAAAATATTATCATTTAAAAAAAACATGAGATGGCCATTATCATGTTATAATATTCTAAACTAAATTGAAATTATTGTCCTGATTTCTTTTTGAAAATAATAAATACTGAAATTTAATAAGCAATAAGGTGATTTTTTAAATTGACATGTGATAATGAAAACTTTAGAAAAGATGCAAAGTGGCTTTTTAAATGATTTGTTTATTATAATAGATAGATAGATTAATATATAATATAATTATAATTATAAACATACTGTTATTTAAGATATGTTTTATATTTGTTTTGCATAATATATAAATGTAACATAAAAAATTACCCTTATATTACATTAGTGATACCAAGTTACTATTCACATGATTTTTTTTATTAATTTTGTTGTCTTTGTTTATTATATATAAATAATATGATGAAAGATCTAAATGTTAATAAATCTCGGTCACATTGGTAAGACTATGTGCATGAAAGTTAAAGGTCAAGAGGTCGAAACTCCACAGCCAACTTTGTACCATTTTTTTCATTTCTTTTGCTGTGTTTATTTTTTAGCTTTCAAAAATTGTGTTGCCCCCGATGGTTATTTTTTTTATTTTTAATCATTTATTTCTTTATAAAATATTAAGTTTCCATCAACCTATGATAATATGATTTATTTTATAAAATTTAAAATCAATAATTTTATTATATACTATCTCCGTACATACATTTTGAGTTTTACGGTTTTTTTAGGCAAAATATTTTATCGAAGGTAATATGGATTAAAGTATATAGTTAGTTATATAAATGAGAACAATTCCTTTTGAATAAAGTGATGTAATAGTATTTAAAAGTTAAAGTAAAGATAAAAATGTTATTTCACTATATTGAAGTTGATTGTTAGCAGAGAATTAATTTCTATTCTTTTACCAAATAAGATAAATTTTAAAGTGTAACACTTATTTTCAAACTCTTAAAAATAGAAAGTGTGTCACTTATTGTGATACATATTTAATATAAAATTAGAAAGATGGAATATTTAAAATGTTAATTATTGAACATTTTCAATTCAGGTTATATATAAAGACCTTACTTTGGAAATTGGAATGTAGTAGAAATAGTTTTCAAAAGAATATAAATTCAGTATGCTATCTTCTTTAATGTAATTTACATAGAATGTAAACAAAATAAATCCGCAGTAACGCGCGGAGCACCATCATGCTTGTTTCTTATCATATACGGAGTATTATTCAATTAAATAATTAATATAAAAGACATCTGTTTTTTATATACTTTTAGGGATTTGTTAATTATTGGCCTTAGGTCTATGTTTAAGAGTTGGAAATCTTAATAACTAATTTGTACCGTAATAATAACAAATCAACAATTTAAAAATCATCAACCAATTTTAGTTGTTATGTATTAAAATTAGGGTTGTCGAATCGTGTTATCGTTTCGTGTTTTTGGGTAACACGACATGACACGAATTGGTTCAACACGAAAACAACACGACACGATTAAAGAACAATAAACACGAAAACACGAGATAAAAAAACAAATATATCAATATTTTGCTTCCTACATGTTAAAAACACGACAAACATGACAAAAATATAACATAAATTTCTAAATGTTCCTAAAATCATAACTATCGTGTTAATCTCTGAACACGAACACGACACGACTTCGTGTTTGTTTTACACGACACGAACACGAATTCAAATTTTGATTTTGTCCCAATTTCGTTTCGTTTTGTGTATTTTTGTCGTGTAATGTCAGGTTTTGACAACCCTAATTAAAATTTTGTACTTTAACCATTTAAGACTTGTTAACCATTGCTTTAGGGCATTCTTTAGCATTTCACCTTTTTATGTGTTATAAAATACAAAGTATTGAAAAAATTAAGAAATATATTTATTGGATTATTAGCGTTAGGATAAACATATATTTAAACAATCTTTTAAATATGTATAATTCCATATTTTTATAGTGTTATTATAATTTTGCTTCACATTTTCTTTATTGTGAATTAGGGTAGATTTTAAAAATATGAATTAGGGCTGTGATTTTCTTGGTTTCAAGTTTATGTAAATATGGATTGTGATTTTAAAATTTTGGTTGTCTCGTAGGTTGTCACGTGGTTATTTTTACAAATTTTTTCAAATAACGAATTATGAGTATTTTTTAAAAGATAATATGATAATCAAATCATTTAAACTATTATTACAAATTAAACATGATATGCGCATTCAATGAATTTTTACTTCAGTACGGTATTATAATTAAAATTAATTATGTTAGAGATTATGGTCTAATAAGCTAATCTTAAATTTATTTTATTTTGAATATTTAAAAAAATAAGATGATTTCTTAGAGTGCCATGTGGCATTGAAAGCCTTATAAGATGTCATGTGTCAAAAAAGGTTTATTTTATTATAGTAGTAGAGTAGATTAATGTTAGGGTTTAAAATGTTGTAAATAATAGTCTAGGGAGTATATGGTAACATTGTATATTAGTTTAGTTAGTTAATTAGGATTAGCTAGGCAATTAGGGGTAGAAGTATAAATACCCTATTGTAATGGTTAATCCATAACTTTTGCACATTAATCATTTCTATTTTCCAGCAAATTGTTCTCTCTAACTTCTCTCTACTCTCTCTCTAAAACCCTAATTGTTCTTCATCACTTTTCCATCTAGAATCATCATCCAACATCAAGTATGGATTGATTAAGTGTTTTTATGCATTTCAATTGGTATCAGAGCATAATTTCAATCTGAAAACGATCCATTTCCATCACTTGGTGTTAAAATAGAAGATAAAGAGGGTTTTTCAAGGTTTTTGAAGAAAAAGGGGTCTAAAATCAAAATCCGGATTTGAGGTACTAATTCTTGTTCTTATGGATTGAATAGCTTCATTTTGTTAATATATTAAGCTTAGAATCGAGTTAGGATCGAATCCAATCCATTCTGATGAAGAATTTGGATTTTTAGCAAAAACCATTAAAGCTTCAAAAACCATTAAAATTCAAATTTTCCATTAGATCTAGGTTGATTTTGGTTAAGTTTGTAGTAATGGATTGAAGGAAAAAGTATTTGGGTCATTTTGCAAAAAGAATCGAAGATTTTCGTTAAGAAACGAGCATTTTAGGATCAAATTAGTGGGTTTTTAGTTCTGTTCGTCACTGTTCTGCTCAAGAACGACGTAATTGTTCTCGGCCCGAGAACAGTAACAAGTTCGGCCCGAACTTATCTTAATGTTCGGCCTGAACATCAGAACATAGTTCGGCCCGAACATCATCCAAATTTCGGCTCGAACTTCTTTCAATCTTCGGCCCGAATTTCATTCAATCTTCGGCCCGAACTATACTCAAACTTCGGCTCGAACATCATTCAATCTTCGGCCCGAACTTCATTCAATCTTCGGCCCGAACTTCTTTCAATCTTCGGCCCGAACTTTGTTCATTCTTCGGCCCGAACTTCTTTCAATCTTCGGCCCGAACTTCTTTCAATCTTCGGCCCGAACTCCCAAAAGTCTTCGGCCCGAACTTCTTTTTTCCAAACTTAAATTTTTGTGCGGTCATTTTTCTTACCACTAAGAAATGACTTCCAAGGACGCCTTGTCCATTGGATCAGACACAAAACCACCTATTCTCTACGGAGCAGAATACGGTCAATGGAAGAAACGGTTTCTCCATTTCATCCTGAGCCAACATACCGGTCCAGATATCCTTGACTCCCTTACAACCGGACCCGCTAAGTTCTATCGTGCAGTGGCTCCAGCCCCAAACTCTGAACCAGCATTACCTGGAGGTGTAATCGAAATTCCCCCGGCGGAATACACACAAGAGCAAAAGGATAGGGCTAGGGCTGATGTGTACGCACACTCCTATATGCTACAGGGCATAAATAATGAAATCTACAACAGCCTTGATAGCTTCGGCACGGGTAAAGAGCTTTGGGATGAGATCCAAAAGAAAATGGAGGAACCGACCTGGGAAACAAAGCGAAGATGGTTTCCACCCTAAACACCTATGGTCAATTCAAAGCTACCCCGGGAGATGAACTTGAGCAAACCTACCTCAGATTCTGCAACATGCTCAATGATCTCCGAAAAAACAAACTCATCAAAGAGAAGCTTGAGATTAACATCAAATTTATCCAATCCATACTACCGGAGTGGGAGATGTTTGGCAACAGTGCAATGCAGCACAAGGACTTAAGCTCCATAGATATTCATGAATTATATAAGTACCTACATCAAAACGAGCCTATGGTGAGAGGAATCGCCAAAACTAGGCAAGATACTGCAGACACCCTAGCAATGTTAGCCAAACAAAATCTGGCTCTCAACAAAGGTATCAACGAAGCAATGGTTGCAGCACAAACAAAAGAAGTGGTAAATGAAGAACCAGAAACTCTGATCCCTGCGGGGACACAGGATGAAATCGACTCAGTTCGTCAAGCCTTGGCTCTCATTTCATCCTATAACAACAAGTACTATAAGAAACCAACCAACAACAACAACCTTAGATCATCCTCAAATTTCAAATTCAACTCCTCTTCTCAAACCCCGAACAACAAATCCTCATCTTCCTCCACTGAGCCACCTAAGAAATGTTACGACTGTAGTATGACGGGCCAATTTGCCAAAGAATGCAAGAAGCCAAAGGTGAAGGACTCAGAATACTTCAAGAGGAAAATGCTCATGGCCAAACAAGTTGAAAATGGCAAAGTCCTATTGCCTGAGGACCAGTAGTGGTTGGAAGACTCTGACGATCAAGAGGAAGAGGAATGCACTGCCAGCCTGGCCCTTATGGCGAGATCAAACGAACTCAGAGCTGCGCTGGGCATCCATGAGAACGATGAAAATGAGGTACACTCTTTTTCCTTTGACTCTTTATTATCTGATTTAGACACTGATGAATCGGAGAATTCCTTGTTTAATGAAACACTTTTTACTAAAATTGATGAGAAATCACATTTGACAAAACAAATAACTGATTTGGAATCTGAAAAAGCACAACTCTTAAATGATTTGAGTGACTTAAGTCAATGTTCTCTTCAAATAACTCAAGTAAACAAGGAATTACAAAATCAGTTGTCTACGTCAAAATCAGCTTATCAATTTCAAATTACTGAATTACAAAATAATCTACAAAAACAAGTAAATACAACCAATGAATCAAATACACAAATCTTAAAATTAAAGGAAGAAAATTTAACCTTTCGTCGCCAACTTGAAACTCTTGTTCCTCAAGTAAATCAAAATAATCGTTCAAATCAAAAAACACAAGAGTTACAACAACAGTTTTCATCGTTTCATGCGGCTCACACCAGTGAGGTAAATCGTCTAAATCACATTATTAATACAAAAAATCTTGAAATTTCGATCCTAAAAACTATGAAGACGGTGTCAAGTGATAAAGACGACTCCAAGAAACTGATAAATGACTTAGCTAATCAACTCAGTCGAGAGCAAAAATGGATGAAGTCTGTAGACATCAAGATGAAAGACTACCAAGATAAGTTGAAGACAGCTGACAACGAAATTAAAAAACTGAATGAACAAATCAAAAACATAACAACAAACTTTAAAAAGGAAATCGATGAACAATCAGCAACCATACACAATTTTACTGTCAGAAAAGAAAATGTTGAAGAACACATTTCAAAACTGGAGCAGACGATTGTGAAAGCTGGTCACACTGAACAAACGATAAAATTAAACCAGCCAAAAGAGTTCAGATCTTTCAAATCAAAAGTGGGTCTCGGAGCTGAGAATACCCGTCCTCTGGAAAAAGCTGCTGATGTTCTTTTCACACCATACAATTACGATTACATGAACTTGGTAATATGGCAAAGCTTCCTTCATATGCCTGATGAAGAAGAAAAAGTTGAAAAGTTCAACCGGGAAAAGGAAGAATATGCTCAAATTAGCTTCAATTATGATGCCCTAAACTCAACATACGAAAAGAAGAAAGCAAAATTTGAACACAACGAATATTTTCCAATCATCACACCTGCTGAATTTTCCATTCTTGAAAACCAAATTTTAAAACAAATCAAAGAGCCAAAGCTTTATGTTCCATCATTAGTTTTAGAAAAGAAAATTGTCCAATTAGAAACTGAAATTGATGAAACTCATAAGGCCTTTGATAAAGAAAAGGAAAAACTTCAAAACAAAATACATAATCTAGAGGACACAATTTTAGAATTAAAAGCTAAAACGAACAAAACTGTTTCCCAAAATTCTAAAGCCTCTTTATTAGGGCCAGCACCGACAAACCCAGTTCCAACCATCTTGAAGAGAAGCTCTAATCCACCTATTTTGAATCTTGCAGATAGAAGATTAGAGTCTGGAGGAAAGAAGTCCATGAAGCAACCCGAAGTCAACAGAGCCACACAGTCAAAGAAGTCTATTCAGACTTGATCCAGTATGCTTAAGAAGCCTAGTCTACTTAAGAAGTCTAGTCCACCTAAGTCTGTAGTTTCATCTTTTTCTGTTCAAAATAAATGTAATGACTCTAGACAGTTTATTTCTCCGAAAGAAGCTTATGGCATTGTTTATGATTCTGCAATTTATCGTCCAGTTAATCACGGCGTTAATGGTGTAAATTTAATTATTAAAACTGATAAAAATGGCAAAAAGATTTACTTTGATAAAAAGACCAATAAACCGATTTCTCAGTACGATGAACGATATTTTATTAAAATAGATACTCCTTGTGGTAAAAGACATGATGTTCTTGGTAAACGTCGTGAAATCATTCATTCTTGCACAACTTTCTATCCAGATCCTTGCAAATCAATAAGCTCTCGATCAGAAAAATCTACCGTTACACGTCCATTAAAACCAACATCTGAAAAATCTTCATCTCGTCGTTCCCTCGTGTATCGGGAAGTTTCTAAACAAACATTGTCAAATCCAAAGCTTCCATCAAAAGCTCAAAAGAAAACTTTCAAACAACAAAAGAAATCTTCTCAAACTCCACAAACTTCTGTTTCTCACAAAAGCTCAAAAGCTCAAAAGCTAACCTCAAAACAATCAAAGAAGCCGTCTAAACAACCACAAACTTCTGTTTCTCACTCCTCTTCTAGTCGCACATCTCCTCTGGGAAAAGCTGCACAAAAGCCAAAACCGTCAGTTTTCCCCAAATTCGACAAGCCATCCATTAAAACGTCTCCTCATGTGAAATATACTTGGATTAAAAATGAAAAATCTCATTGGATTATCCAATCCTCTGAAAAATCTCTCAAATGGATCATCAAAACTGAACTGCCTCCTAGCAGTTCCCAAAAGCTCTAAATTGATCATCTCATAAAATCTGCATAAAACATATGTCACTAATCGTTCTGGACCCATACAAGATTGGGTACCTAAAATGTTTTATTTGTTTTATGTAGAATTTATGGTACCTCGACTCGGGCTGTTCGAGGCACATGACGGGAAACAAAAATCTCCTGACCAACTTTCGAGAAAAATACTTAGGAACGGTCAAATTTGGGAATGATCACTTAGCAGCCATTTTAGGACTTGGTGATCTCATTTGCCATAACCTGATCATCAGAAATGTTGCCTTTGTCGAAGATCTCTCTCATAATCTCTTCAGCATCGAAAAATTCTGTGACAAGACTCTAGAAGTAAACTTTCGTACAAAGAAGTGTGTTATTCGTACATATGACGGAGATGAACTTCTAACTGGAACTCGTGACACAAACCTCTTCACTATTGATCTTAATGACCTTAGTACAACCGATGAAGTATGTCTGGTGTCAAAAGCTACTGCCAATGAGTCTTGGTTATGGCATCGCCGTTTGTCTCATCTCAACTTTAAAACGATGAACAAACTTGTAAAAGGAGGCCATGTGTCTGGATTACCTGATGTTGCCTTTGACAAAGATCACAAATGTTCATCATGTGAAAAGGGAAAAATTACCAAAAAGTCTCACAAACCTAAACCAACTCCAAGTACTTCCAAACCTCTTGAACTACTACATATGGATTTATGTGGTCCAATGAGCGTTCACAGTCTTGCTGGAAAACGCTACGTTTTGGTTATTGTTGATGACTATTCCATATACACATGGGTTTATTTCCTTCGTTCAAAGGATGAAGCCGCAGAGATCATCATCTCATTTATCAAGAAAACTCAAGTGAACCTGGAATTAAATGTTCAAACAATCCGTACCGACAATGGTACTGAATTCAAGAATCGGGTCCTTGACTCTTATCTTGAATCTGTTGGCATCACCCATCAATTTTCCGCTGCACGAACTCCTCAACAAAACGGTGTTGTTGAAAGACGCAATCGTACTCTAGTGGAAGTTGCTCGTACGATGCTTTCATTTTCGAAACTTCCTCTGTCGTTATGGGCAGAAGCCATCAGCACCGCCTGTTTTACACAAAACCGCTCAATCATCAACAAAACATACAACAAAACCCCTTATTAGCTAATCAACAATCGAATACCAAATGTAAACTTCTTCCACATCTTTGGTAGTCGATGCTTCATCCTGTCTGATAACGAGAAACTCAATAAGTTTGAAGAGAAAGCCAAGGAAGGAGTCTTTATAGGTTATTCAAAGGATTCAGCCTCATTCAGATATATAACCGATCCACAAGAATGGTCAGAGAAAGTTTCAACGTATCATTCGATGAAACATTCCTGCTTGATTCAAGCTCAACTGGCATTGAAAGACCTCTACCCACAACCTCTACTAACCATTCATCATCCCTGAATGATCTTGAAATCCTATTTCAACACTTCTATGATGAATATCACAACGTCAGACATCCACCCCCAACCCCACCTCCACCCCCACCCCCACCTCCACCCCACCCCCACCCCCACCTCCACCTTCACCTCCGGCCAATGTTGAATCCATCACCGCTCCGGAGTTCAACACTGCATCCCCAAATGAATCCCCATCACCTACCTCACCTGCTCCAACCTCACCAATCCCCACAACCAATGCTGGTCCTTCAACATAAACACAAGGAACTCAATCCACACCAGTCGATCTTCCACCTCCGTCAGATTTTATCGCTCCACTGGTGATTGACTTCTCTAAATTTCATATTCCTCGTGTTGAACCACCACCTCAGATCAATTCCCCAAATCCTAAAACAGCAATCATACCACTTCCTCATTCTATAAAGTGGAAAAAGGAACATCCTTTGGACCAAATCATCGGGAATCCAGAGTCTTCGGTTCAAAAAAGAAGGGCTTCAGCAGATGAATGTCATCATGCATCATTCTTAAGTTCCACTGAACCTAAGAAAGTCAGTGAAGCGCTTTCCGATCCAGACTGGATAATTGCTATGCAAGAAGAAATTAATCAATTTGAAAGATTAAAAGTCTGGCGCCTAGTTCCTAAAATCCCGGGTTCATCAGTCATCGGAACTAAGTGGATCTTTAAAAACAAGAAAGATGAAAATGGAATCGTCATTCGTAACAAAGCAAGGTTGGTTTCTAAGGGTTACGCTCAACAGGAAGGCATTGATTACAAAGAAACATTTGCTCCTGTTGCCCGTATAGAAGCCATTCGAATCTTCTTGGCATATGCAGCTCACAAAAACTTTACTATCTATCAGATGGATGTAAAGACTGCATTCTTAAATGGTATTCTAAAAGAGGAGGTGTTTGTTCATCAACCAGAAGGGTTTGTAAATCCAAAACACCCAGACTATGTCTATGTTCTCGACAAAGCTCTATATGGTTTGAAACAGGCCCCTAGGGCATGGTATGATGTTCTTTCCCAGTTCTTAGTCGAACCTGGTTTTTCAAAGGGAAAGGTTAATACCACTTTGTTTATCAAAAGTCAAGGGGAAGATATCATACTAATTCAGATCTATGTCGATGACATTATTTTTGGGTCTACATATCCAAAATATTGCAAACGGTTTTCCGATCTCATGGTCAAACGCTTTGAAATGAGCATGATGGGTGAAATGAACTTCTTCCTAGGTCTTCAAGTTCGTCAACTTCCCACTGGCATCTTCATCAATCAATCAAAGTATATCTCTGATCTACTGAAGAAGTATCTCATGGACGATTGTAAACCTATTGCAACACCGATGTCCATGACCGCCAAACTAAATGCTGATCTGGATGGTAAACCGGTAGATGTAACAAACTATCGGATATGATTGGATCACTACTTTACTTAACAGCCAGTCGTCCGGACATCATGTTTTCAACATGCATCTGTGCTCGGTATCAGGCTGCTCCCAAAGAGTCTCACTTTCTGGTAGTCAAACGAATCTTCCGTTACCTAAAAGGCACCAGAGATCTTGGTCTTTGGTATCCCAAGGTGACCTCGTTTGATCTTTCTGCCTTCTCTGATGCTGATCATGCTGGGTGTATGCTGGACAGGAAGAGTACATTTGGGGGAGTTCAATTTTTGGGAGACAAGTTTGTCAGCTGGTCATCAAGAAAGCAAAACCGCGTCTCACTATCAACAGCTGAAGCAGAATATGTTGCGGCCGCTAGCTGTCTGTCCCAGGTGATATAGATGCAATCACAATTAAAGGACTATGGCTTTTCCTATAGTCGCATTCCTTTATATTGTGATTCCAGAAGTGCAATTGCAATATCTTGCAATCCGGTTCAACATTCTAAAACTAAACATATCGATCTTCGATATCATTTTATCAAAGATCACGTTGAACTGGGCAATGTTGAATTGTACTTCGTATCCACCGATTTTCAATTGGCTGATTTGTTTACCAAGGCTTTGAACGAAAAACGCTTTAATTATCTGGTCTCAAAGCTTGGTATGCTAAATCTCAAAACTTAATTGTCTTCATTTCTTATTTTTCAATTGTTTAAATCGTTGCATTCTTCGTATCATCATAATGGCTTTCAAGAAACTCGTCTTGAAACCCGGTCGTCAAATAGTCGTCACCTGACAAAGGAGAGATTTCACTCATCTCATCAGTATCGGGGGAGCTGATGTTGCGTTACTTAATTCCGTCTCTCTACAATTACTAGGATTTTTCTTTATTTTTACTTAGTTTTTACTTTTTAATTTTTCATGATTAATTTTCCTTTTGTTTTATATTCCTTTAAATTTAAAAATCAAAAATTTAAAAATTTATTTTTCAAAAAAGTCTTCGGGCCGAACTACTCACTGTTCACGGCCCAAAGTTTGAAGTCGGTATCCAGATGTTCGGCTTGAACTTCAAGTCCCCCTATAAATACCTCACTCGAACTCCATTACTCGTTTACCAACTATTCTCGAACACACACACTTCTACACCGACGAATACACACAGCTCATCCGCGTTCTTCGATTCTTCATCATCCAAGCTCGAATCTGTTTTCACAACACTCAATTCCTTATCTACGTTTTATTTCGGTAAGTTTCTAACCATAATCTTCATCCTTTTCATGCTATTACGATTAACCTCGACCGATCAACGTCCGAACCGTTTTTAGGGTTTCAAAAGTTCTTCAATTGATTCGATCTAGGGTTTTATAGTTAGTCATAGTCTACCTAGGATGCTCGTATAGTGAAACCGATCATCATTGGCCAGTTTTTTCATTCGTAGAATCGATCTAGGTTGGCTCAGAATCAAAATCTGTAAAATCCTTAACATCGTAAAAGTCTTCGGCCCGAACTTGGGTTACAACTTCGGCCCGAACTTGGGTTGGCCCAAACACTTCCACTTACTTCAAGTTCGGCCCGAACTATTGAACTATCTTCGGCCCGAGGATCTTTAACAATGCTCGGCCCGAACTTGTGTTATAACTTCGGCCCGAACAACATGTCACACTTCGGCCCGAACTACATGTCACACTTCGGCCCGAACTGTTGACCCATTTTCGGCTCGAAGTTGTCATGAATGTTCGGCCCGAACTTCTTTTGAAATTTACAAATCTCGGGCCGAACACTTTACAATATTTTTTTTAAGTTTCTTTTAATTTTATATATGTTTATTATATATAATTATAATTTATAAATTTTATTTATTAAATATTTTTAATAAAATTAACATTTTTATATTATTCTTATATTTAAATACCATATACTATTAAAATTACTTAGAACTTTCTCGTCTCGATCAGTGAAAATCATCATCGTTTCATTCTGTTTAACAGTGAGTACTAACTTTACTTATTGTTTTGTGCCATCCTGTTTTTAGTGTATAATTATCAGATGGCGGTAGAACAAATCCTTGACGAGAACACCCTGGTTCCTCTCTACAGGATCAAAACACTGGCAGAGAACAACCCGTACTGGGCCCCGGAAGAAGAAATCTACTTCAGCATCGCTTTCCCGGTTCATTCTCATGTTCTCCAACGTCACCCTCTATTTTACTTGATGAATGCCAGGCCGGCGGTTCCAGCGGTGTATGTTCAACAATTCTTCACTAACCTAACCCTGGTGACATCAATAGCCCCACACCAATTCGAAACAATGATTGATGAACAACCAATTCAATTCACAAAAGATAATCTTTATGACATCTTCTGGTTACCTCGTGGCGACTCAAGACCACCACTCACTACATTTGAACCACAACGAACATTACAAGGAATGTGGGAAGGACTCCACGATCTCGGTCTTGACCTTCCTCGGGATAAAATCGACCTCAGAGAACTTAAAAAGAAAAGCATGGCAAGGAGCTGGTCCCACGTCTTCACTATCTTCAACCGATGTCTAACAGGAAAGTCAGCTGGTCACGACAGGGCCTTCATAAACGTTCACCACGCCTATCATGCCCTATGTTATAACCGACATTATGACTATGCTGCTTATTTGTGGGACGAATTCAAGCTCTCCAAATCAAAGGAACCACAATATCTGCCATACCCGAGGTTCTGGTCCATTATGATCGAACACTTCATGCGACGATATCCAAACATTCATATCAGAGATGTTGCAAATCGATTTATACCTTCAAGTGTTACATTCCTAAGAACCAATAGTGGTACAACTGCTGTTAATGCGGCACCGGTCCCTCCTCCACTCTTTAAACTTGCAAACTTCAATCTTGATATCATCAGACAATATCGGGATCGTCATCATCCTGAATGGAGACCCGAGGGTGACCAACCGCAACCAGAACAACCAGCTGCTCCACTTCAACAACCAGATGCTCCTCAACAACAGGCTCAACAACACCAACCACCACCTCATCAACCACGTCCCAGACGTCGACCAGCTCAACAACAACCACCACCGGCTCACCGACGTGCAAAACGACTTCGCCTCTCATCCAGCGATGCCTCAGGAAGTGGGTCGGTTGCCATTACATCTTCCCAACAACTTCCACCTCCACCAACTCGACCCATCATACGACAACCACCACGACAAGCTGAACCTTCCTCTTCTTCAACATCAGAAGATTCAGCTGCCACAATTTCTGATAGACCAAATTCACAACATTCACCACAAAGTCCACCTTGACCACCACCACAAGGTCCCCCTTCACCACAAGGTCCACCGTCACCACCACCACAAAGATCCCCAAACCCCTTTGATGATCCTATCTTCTCGGATCCTTCTCCACGACACACCCAACCACCAATCACATCAACCATCCCAACTACCGCAACCTCCCAACCACCAATCACAACCATCATCCCGACTACTACAACCTCCATCCCTCCAATTTGATCCACCATCCCAACTACCGCAACCTCCCAACCACCAATCACAACCACCATCCCAACTACTACAACAACAGTTCCACCACTCACATCCACAACCCAGCTTCCACAATCACTTCTCCACCTACCACAACCACCGTTCCACCTATCACAACCACCATTCCACCAGTTACAACCACCATTTCACCTATCACCACCACCATTCCACCAGTTACAACCACCATACAACCAATAGACACCTCACTTCCCCCTTTCTCCATCACAATTGGTACTGCCTCGAGGGTCGTTACAACTCCACCTGCAACTGTTGTTATGACCCTACCTCATCAGCTTACCTTATTAGAGGCTACCTCCACCACCACAATTGCACTGCCAAATCTAGATCTGCAGCTGATCCCTCATCTCGCCTCAACAATCCAAACACTTACTGCGAGGCTGGAAAACCTTGAGGGTAGAATGGCGACTGTTGCTCCTCGTCCACCAGCATCTGATCCATTAAACAGAGAGATGCTCCTGGAATTCTCTCGTCCATTATCCATTGAACAGATTAAGGCGATGTTCAACTATCGCCTAGAAGAACTGGTCGAACCCTGCAATCCAGGATCCCTCATTTTCAGGAGGCCGGGAGACCCTGACGATGATCCTCAAGGAGGAGGACAGAGAAGAATACTGGAACACGGTGGATCCAGTTCTCAAACTCAAGGAGGTGCATGTCATTCACAACAACACCCCATCTCCTCTCATTAAACACAGGACGGAGGCCAACAAGACTACGATTACATCCATGACTGGGCGGTTGTTGAGTTTGATTATAATCGGGTGCTGAACGTTGAACCACTCAACCAGTGGCGTGTAGATGAAAGTGAAGACATCTTGCCACAAAACAATCGTACGCCGAGTGTGATGACTGTAGAAGAAAAACTCGAATCTATGAGTCATCTCCAATCTATCACTTTTGAGGTTGAGCATCATCGTAAAGACAACGTTCAACGGGTTCTAAAAAAAGAGGCGGACACGGTTATTGATCTACAAAGTGACCCGGAAGAAGATAATCTTGTGAAAGAGGCTTTTAACGAACCACCTCCAACTGCCAACTCTCCTCCAAACAACGACTCTGACAGCGACAAACCAAGGGAGGATGAACCATTTGATGTCAAAAGATACCCCTTCACCCGAGAAAACTATCACAGATACTTCCGAAACTACGATCAACTGGTTGCCGCCAGAACACCAGCACCGGAACCACCTACTTCCTCCCCAACACATGATGTGCCGGTCTTATTCTATAGCGAGAAGCGAGCGACGGACAGAGCTAACAAACGCCGTCTAAAGATCTCCAAAGAGTGCCTATTCCAACAAGTTAAAATGCTATTTGTTGAAGACAGCTTCTCAGCTATTTTCCAGGAGACAGAGCTGCCTATCAATTATCAAGATATGTACAAAGAAGTGATTCTGCCATTCCGAGAAAATAAAATGTATTACCTCACAATGCATTACCTTAGGGGCAAAACACATCGATACAACAAGTCTCCAATAACACATCTCCTGGAGATAACGACCGACCACTTCTCAGGCTACTACTGGTACACCATCTACCATATTCGCAGAGCAGACGATCAACTGTACACGATTACTGAAGGAGACTTCTATATCCTCGAACCACGAGATATAGAATGTCTATACAACAAAGTACGCTTACTTCCAGACACCCCTCACCCAATTTAAAATCATGCGAGAAATTTCGCTTAGGCTGCTCTGAAGCGCTTCATGCTCGTTAAATCTCTAGCTGCACGAATGGAAGATGTACAGATGGCTATTGAGAGTGGCACAGCAAAGGTTCATTTGGCTGCACCTTACAGATCACTTCCCTCCGAAATTCAAACTCGGAGAACAGTTGTTCTAGGTGAACCCAACTTGGGAATGACTTACATGAACTACTTCAATGAAAGAGTCGTCTTCCGTGTGTCAGACATTGCCAAGTACTGTGACGGCACATTAAACCTCCTGAAGAAAAATTTGGAGAAAAAGGGGAGACACATGAACAGCGATCCCAGCAACCCAGAAAACACCTCTCTTCGAAGCAATATTGACACACTAATCACTGCCATTAAGGAAAGACTAAGCTGGCGAATAGTGATTAGACATTTTGAGGTTCATCTGGGTGTACGAGACAGAAGCAAAACGCATACCTACCCAACTGAAGTTAGTAATCCGGCACTACAATTCGTTCAATATCATGGGCACAGATGGCCGGACGAATCAGTTGATCGCCAAAAACCATATGCGAGACGTGGTCGGCGTTAACTTTCAAATGCTGGGAGGCACTTCACCTGTTCCAATCAATGGCTTCTGATCAAAACAGACTCAGAACCCGATCATCTAAAGAAAACACAACGAAGCTCAATCATCCTTCAACGCAAAAACTCTTTTCCAACCCTCCGACGATGTTTAAGGTACGTCTTCAAATCTCGAAAATTTTTAATACTTTTGATTTGTCGAGGGGGAGAAATACTAATTCTAAGGGGAGAATTACTATTTCTAGGGGGAGAAAATTTAGAAAATCAAAACAAAAATACCCAACATGAATAAACGAAAGAAAAATATTTTCATAAAGACAATACCTTCCCATGGTTTGCCAGATCCGACCTAACCTATCCCAGGGAAATTCTTCAGCCAACTGGTAAATGTGAGGGTATACGTCTAAGGTATAGAACTAGGTGAGTGCAAGGTGATGTGAAAACATGATAAATCTAAGAAACACACCTTTGAGTGCATCCGAACCGCAAAATAAACCGGGCAACGACACAAAAAGGTGATCATTCATACGTTGAATGTTTCACAAGACTTTACTCGCCCAGTAAAGCAAATGCACACCACCACCAACCACTCAAATTCCTCCCAACAGGAATTTGTTTCATTTCATAAGGGGACGTAGCACATAATCTACTGACTGCTCATTTGGAGTTTGTCGGTATTGAAAATATAACCTCCTGCCACGGGTTACGTCTCATTTGTATGCGCAGTGTGTCTAGTTCTCACCCTCAAGAACCTTCCAATATAGGACACATGCACTACAAAATGGATCTCAGTGAATCCATCGGAACACTTGTAGTGGCATCACAATCTGATGTTTCACGAGGATCGAGTGGAAATCCTGCTAGAGCTAAAATCACGCCAACTCTAAACGCAAGTCACACATTTGAATCAACGGTTGTGCAAACGACTACAGATTCATACCGTGTGCTAACGGATACTCTATGTGAGTTCGGTGTTACCTTAAACGAACAAGTTGTTGTGCCTTAAACTTCAAAATCATTGAGGCAACAACTTATACCAGAAATGTAACACCCGTGTTTTTATAACATCGTTTAAATCATTTAAAATACATTTTTCCCAATAATTGACATATTGTCCAAAATACACTTTAACAAAAACTTTAAAAAAACCTTTATCAGAGTACACAAAAATACGGTGTCACTAAGTATATCAAAACCATAGGCAAACGGGATCTACCTACGAGCTCCCGAGCTAAACATCACTAGGCCACTTCTAGTGCAACCTTCTATCACTTCCAACCTGTACCTGAGTACATAGCCACAAAAACAAACGTAGTACGTGAGACAAAATAGTCTCGTGAGATACATGGGTTTTTAGACCCCAATAATAATAATAATCGTTTCATAAATATATAAACACATATATATATTTCACATCAATATGGGCTAGTCACCCTATAGTGACCATATCGATCTTGCTTCCCTAGCAAACATATCTAGTACCTAAACATATAGGTACCAGAAGCACAACATATCTAGTACATAAACATATATGTACTAGAAGCACAAACTTGTCTAATACATAAACATATATGTATTAGAACCTAACATACCTAGTACCAAACATATGCGTACTAGAAGCACCCGTGTGCTTAGTGTATAAACATATATACACTCGGTGTATAAACATATATACCACCGCTCAATGACCAGGGATTCCCCGCGTCACCACCATCTATCTCTTATCATAACCTAACACTTATGTCAGTCAAAGCCTTCGGCTATCACATCAAACATCAAACAAGTTAGTCATCTAATAATAACGACATATAATTAGTTCAACACAGTGTGAACGTACCTGTATGGTCCCATGGACCCGATCATAAGCAACCCAGATTTACTTCTACATCTATGAACCCAGGAGGTCCATCCTTACTTATTCTCATAAGATACATGTCTTATTTATCGATATCATAATACTTTTATCTCTTCTTGACTATAATACATATTTATTACCAGTCAATTCATATTCATTTACATACATATTCGTTCCTCACTCTTATTAGTAATTCTTACCAAATAGGTACTAATTACTATAAAATCATTACCAATTGCTTTACTAATTCATATTTATTAATAAAGACTCGCTATCCATTCTTTTAATCAATAATCTTTATTATTATGGTTCATTGAAGCTTGGGAAGAACGTTTAAGAATTAAAGGTTAAGTTGGTGAGTGCTCTGACTTCTGATGGTCAATCTTCATAGTTGACCTTGAGCTGTTTGTATTTTTTGAAAAGAAAAAAAAACACTTAATTTGTCTTGAATCAGGCCAAAAGTAAGGAAAACGATGACAACATTCGGTTGGTGAGTTTCTACACTTACTTTCTTTTTTCTTTTCTTTTTCTTTAATTATTCAATGTTGATGTTTTTATGTACAGGAGCGAGATTACTAGCCTATTAGCTGATTTTGTATACTGATCTTGAAGCTTATAAATCAAATCCAACCAGTCAGGACAATGAGCAGGCGAGGTGGTATAATGGGCGGGGTCGGGTCGGGTAACGGGTCACAAACATTTTTTTTGTCCATCTTTTATAAATAGTTAAGGTGTTTAGGGCATGTTTGGGAAAGCTTATTAACAAGGCTTATTAAGCTCAAACACGCTTGAAAATTTGAGCTTCGTAAGCGCCGTTAATAAGCTTTGCCAAACATACCCTTAATATAATTACAAAAGCTATTTTATCAACCTAATTTTACAAAATACAACTTTTTAGGAGGCTGTAAACATTGAATAGGGTTTAAATTGTTTTCAACTTTGAAGGGAGGAGATCTTCATGACAGTTTTTTCAAACGGAAATGATATTATCACAAGAAATTCCGGGCAAGATCAATTGAAAGAATCTTCCAAGCAAATCAAGAACAAGGATATTGATGTCTCCAAAGTTTCCTCTACAAAAGATGAATATGAAATTAATTCAGTCATATTGGTGAATGAAAGTGACAAAACTAACAGCCAAAATGCTTCAGATGATTTTAAGGTAAAACAGTTGAATGTTAATTTCAGTCAAGGGTGGCTTTTATCCTGATTCTTGAGTTGACTTATGTTTTGACTATTTCAGCCAGAGGGACCACCGAGCTCTGAGTCTTGCGTCTCTGTTATGATTGATGGACCTAAAGTCAAACGGGAAGCCACGTATTCTTTCCAATAAAGAAAGAAAGACTGCTTTTAAGGAAACACGCCCTTAAGATGAAAAAACCGCCCGTTCTAGCTGTTGGTAAATATTCTTTTAGGCTAGCTAAATGGGTTGAACTTGCCGACAATTAATCTGTGTTTTTGGAATATATTAAATTGCATGGCAGGGAGAAGCAATATTGTTAGCGGAGTGGCTAAAACAATAAAGACTCATTTCCAGAAATACCCCCTTGCTATTGTTAATATCAAAGGTCAAAGCTACAGGTTTGCACAGACACTTTTGTGTGTGTCGGTTATACTAAATGTTGCCCTTTTTATTTTACTTGCAGGAAGCAACAGGTGCGATTCTTGTGAAAAACAATATTCTAATGAAAAACAAGATCCAAGTGACCCGCTCATTTCTCCAGAACTCGTTTCAGCAATTAGGCTCGAATGCGGATTGCATAATAACAAAGTCCAACAGAGCCAACTGATCACTACAACTAATTAAGTTGCAAGTCTTTTGGCCAATCATGTAAACTTACATCATTTTAACTTTTGTACATTATTAGCTTCTCAATAAGAGGCACAAGTTGTAACATTTGGTGTTGGTGACTCCAATCTCCTTTTTTAAGTGATATAATTGCTCATTTGTGTGGTTGCAATTGTGTGCGTGCGACAGTGGACTTGGGTTAAGGTGTATAGTTACTAAAACGTAACACTGATTAAAATACAAATTAGGTTGCGGAAATCAAAAATCTTGGTTTGTGATAACTTCTGTGCAAACTGGACCGAAAACCGGACTGAATAAGACCGAACTGAGCTATATCAATTAAGTTATCGGTTCTAATTTTCAGCAAAATCATTTCTAAGTCTGGTTTTGGTCCGGTCCAAAACCGAGGAAAAACCCAAAACAATTGAAGAATCTTTCTCGGTTCGGTTTCGAGCGGTTTGGTTTGGTTTGGTTTGGTTTGGTTCGGTTCGGTTCGGTTCGGTTCTTTTAATGTGCATAATGATAACAATTAATCAACAGGTGGCTCCCTCAAACTTTCATCGGAACGGATACTTTAGAGACATCTGCTCATATGAGAATGTTGCTATTTTTTAGCAAAATAGGCCATTTGTTAACTGATATGGCTAATTGACAGATTGAGAGAAGATATGGTCAAAACCTTACCCTATAGAGAGGGTATCATGTCATTATATTGAGAAGGAATACAACAGTTACATAAATACAATAGGAAAGTAGTAAATTACAATAATTACATTGATTGCATATAATTGACTAATTTTATTGACTAATATCCCCCTTCAATCGAAAAGGTGGCGGTCCCAAGCGTAGCATGTTGCAAAAAATCTCAAATTGAGATCGAGGGAGACTTTTAGTGAAGATGTCAGCCACTTGAAGATTGGTTGGAATGAATTTTGTAACTAGTTTATTCGAGTTGACTAATTCTCGAATAAAGTGATAATCCAAATCTATATGCTTTGCTCGTTTGTGTGCGACAGGATTTTGAGTCATAAAAAGTGCACTTTTGTTATCACATAGAAGAGTTGGTCGATCCGGAGGTAATGCGTGTAACTCGCGTAATAAGTGAGTGATCCAAACTAATTTTGCCGCCGTGTTTGCCATTGCACGATATTCGGATTCACAACTTGAGCGGGAAATAGTTGGTTGTTTCTTTGCGCTCCAAGAAACAAGATTACCTCCGAAATAAATAGAATAACCATAAGTTGACCGACGAGTATCCAAGCATCGTGCCCAATCGGCATCGGAGTACCCAATAATTTTGTTGTTCGTTGGACGGTCATAGGTAAGACCGTATGATATAGTGCCTTTGACATACCGGAGAATTCTTTTGACCGCTTGAAAATGATCATTGGTTGGAGCTTGTAAAAATTGGGAGACTTGGTTTACCGCATAGGATAAATCCGGTCTAGTAATCGTTAAATATTGAAGAGCGCCAACGAGAGAACGATACATAGTTGGGTCAAAAAATGGTACCCCGTCTTTTGTGAACGAGACATGTGGAGATAAAGGTGTATGTTCCGGTTTAGCATCATAAAGTTTAGCCCGTTGGAGAATGTCGGTCGCGTATTTGGATTGAGTAAGAAAAATACCATCTTTCACATTAACGACTTCTAAACCCAAAAAATAATTTAAATCACCAAGATCCTTGATGGCAAACTCGCTATTAAGTGCCGATATAAAAGAGGTGATTTTTGTTTCATTGTTTCCGGTGAGAATGAGATCATCGACATAAACTAACATATACATGATGCATGAGTCACCGGAATAGATAAACAATGAAGTGTCGGCACGACTACATTGAAATCCGTAAGATTGAAGAAACGTACTCAACCGGTGAAACCAAGCACGCGGTGCTTGTTTAAGACCATAAAGGGCTTTTGAAAGTTTGCAAACATGTGTGGGATAACGAGAGTCAACAAATCCCGGCGGTTGCTCTATGTATACGGTTTCTTTTAAATTGCCATTAAGAAACGCATTTTTAACATCAAGTTGATGCAATTTCCAATTTTGTAAAACCGCAATAGATAAGACAATTCGTACCGTAGTAGCTTTAACAACGGGACTAAAAGTGTGAGAGAAATCAAGTCCCGGAATTTGTGTGTATCCTTGAGCGACTAGACGAGCTTTAAAACGTTCAATTGTACCATCCGCTTTGTATTTAATACGATATACCCATTTTGATCCAATTATATTCGTTGATGGTGGACGTGGAACTAAAGTCCATGTTTGATTGTGAGCAAGAGCTTGAAGCTCTTCATTCATTGCATCGACCCATTTGGAGTCTTTGGATGCAACGTTAAAAGTTCGTCGTTCAATCTCGGCATATAAAGCAACATGAAGAGGATTATTAGTAAGCGACGCAAAATCGGCGATATGTTTGGTTTTTACAATGCCCAATTTGGACCGGGTTTGCATGGGATGAGTGGATGTGGAGCTTGAGGTTTGTGGACTTGGTGGTATAATGGGTTCAGTGATATGTGGTTCGGTGATATTGGGCTCGATGATATTAGGTTCGTTGTTATTAGGTTGGTTGATAGTGGGTTCGGTGATAGTGGGTTCGTTGGCAGGAGGTGGGGTTTGTGGGTTTTGTGTTTGGGGATTAGGTACTGGTATTGTTGGATTAGATTGAAATTCGGGTATTGGGTCATTATCGAGGGATGGATTAGTGTTGTGTGTAGGGTTTTCTGGTTGGGCCGTGGGGTTATTAATGGGCTGGTCATTTTGAGGAGTGGGGTTTGATGGATAAGAATTAGATGGGTGGGCTGTAGGTTGTGTGGTAGTGGACGGACAAAGTGGACAGTGGGTTTTAATTTGATTTTGGTTATTTTGGGTTGGACTAGTGGTGGTGGTATTCGGAATATTAGATGTATGATTTTGGTGATTTTGTGAGGTATCAACTAAAAAGGTTGATAGTTCTAAATTCCGAATATTAGATGTATAATTATCGCCTTTAAAAGGAAATACCTCTTCATTAAATCGAGCATGCCGTGTGATGAAAATTCGAGAAGATGTTGGATCAAGACATCTATATCCCTTGTGTTGAGTACTATAACCAATAAAGACACAAGAGATACTTCTTGGTGCAAGTTTATGTGGATAGTAATCACGTAAGTACGGAAAAACTTGACAACCGTATGCCCGAAAATTTGCATAGTTTGGTGGTTTATCAAAAATAAGTTGAAATGGGGATTTTTGATCCAATAATGGCGTGGGAACCCGATTAATAATATATGTTGCCGATGAAAATGCATCAACCCAATAAGAGGCTGGGATGCTTGCATTAAAAAGCATAGCTAAGCCGGTTTCAACAATATGACGGTGCTTGCGTTCAACTCGTCCATTTTGTTGTGGAGTGTATGGACAAGAGAATCTATGTAGGGTTCCATTATCATAAAAAATTTTGCGAACCGTATTATTAACAAATTGCGTGCCGCCATCACTTTGAAAAACTTTTATTTTTCTTGAACACATGGTTTGAGCAAGATTGATAAAAGTTGTTAAAACCGAATAAAAACCATTCTTTGTTTTTAAGGGGTAAAACCACGTAAACCTGGAATAATCATCAACAAATATAACATAATAACGATATCCATCCTTAGAATAAATTGGCGAAGGGCCCCACAAATCACAATGAATTAAATCTAAAGGATTGGATGATCGTGAATCATTTGTAGCAAAAGGTAAACGTGAACTTTTTGCAAGTTGACATGAAGTGCATAAAACCGGTTTTGGCAACAATGATGAAATAGATAAAAATCCTAGTTTATTTAAAACGGAAATAACATCAAACGAAACATGACCCAAACGGGTATGCCATAATTCATAGGACTCCTTTTTAATGTTTTTGGTAGCAACAAAAGCTTTGTGTTCATCTTGAAGCACATAAAGTCCATTCTCACATCTACCACTAGCAAGAACCTTTTTGGTTTTCCGATCCTGAATATTAAAAAAATAGTTGAGAAAATAATACGTCAACAGGATGATCAGTGGTTAATTTGCTCACCGAAAGTAATTTCTTGGTGAGATTAGGAATGACAAGAACATTATGTAAAGAGATATTCTTATTAATATGAGATAGACCCGTATGAGTTATAGGGAGAGATTTACCGTCTCCAAATAACACTTGGGAGTTACCTTTATAAGGACCCGTTTGATGTAGATTTTCACATGTGTTAGTCATGTGATCCGTTGCTCCCGAATCAACGTGCCAATCGGGTGCATTTGTGTTAACGTGACATTGAGCATGGAATGCCTTTGCTAACGAGGCATCGGTGGTCGGAATTTGAGTGGCATAATTAGCAAGATTCGGACATTACGAAGCATAGTGCCCATTTGTGCGACATAATTGGCAATGGGGTGGTCTACGGTTTGAACCGCGACCCCTTCCACGTGCACTGTTACCACGATAGTTGTTAGACTTTTGTTGATATTTTATGGTGGAGTTTTGTTGCGCATGAAAGGCAACAGTGGGATTTTGTGTTCCATGCAATGACAACAAAAACAACTCATGACTTTCCGATTGCGATATAAGATCACGGAATTTCGGGGTGGGTTTTGTAGCACGTATAGCGGTAGAAAAGGTTTCATATGATGGACCTAACCCACAAAGGAACCAATGGACCTTGTCAATCTCGACAACGGGATGTCCGATAGCCGAGAGTTGGTTACATATCGCTTTGAACTTACGGGAAAAGTCGGAGACAGTGGAGGTCCCTTTTGATAAGTGACGAACGGCATCCCGTAACGAGTGGACACGCTCAACAGAAGCGTTACTATACGCTGTCTCGAGAGCCACCCAAATCTGATTCGAGGATGTAAGACCAAGAACTTCCGCCGCCGATTCTTCGGTGAGGGAAGATTGAAGCAAGATAACGGCTTTTTGATCCGTTTCTGCCCAAGTAATAGCTGCCGGATTCGGCATGATTTTGTCATCAATGGTGACTGTCGCCGGAGGAGGAGGGGTGGTGCCGTCGACATGGCCTAACATCTTCTGATACGTGAGAATAGGAACCATATTATTGCGCCATAGAAGATAGTTTGATGAAGAGAGTTTGATGGTTAACATATGGAGCAATGTATTCATAGGAAAAAGGGTTTCAGTAGTTGAAGAAGAGGAAGCATTAGTGGACATGGTGATGATCGGAAGGAAGAATTGAGGAAGAATTTTTGAGCAGAAGAATGGGGGCACCGATGTGATTAGGGTTCCAGGAAGAAGGGTCGTATTTTTGGGAGAGGGAAGGTAATTGATTAGGCTGATACCATGAGAGATTGAGAGAAAATATGGTCAAAACCTTACCCTATAGAGAGGGTATCATGTCATTATATTGAGAAGGAATACAACAGTTACATAAATACAATAGGAAAGTAGTAAATTACAATAATTACATTGATTGCATATAATTGACTAATTTTATTGACTAATACTAATCTTTCTAATTTAATAGAAATCATTACTTCATTTTTCTTTGAAGTTTATATACGATGCTCAAGTTACTAACAAATTTCTGAATTAGCAACTCATAATTGATGATGCTTATAAGGAGATAAACATGATTATAATAATCAGTCTAATGATGCTGCTTTAATTATTAACTTGCTCACACACGTTACGCTACAGATGTTCGCTAGTGGTTGAAACCAATCTATGTGAAAATTGTTTAAGTGGAATAGGATACACCTTGAAGATATAATGGAATTTATTTGAGCTACTTTCCGTCGTATAATTTGAACATCATATTATTTGTATACTAAAATATTTTGAGGTGCTAAAAATTGTTGTTTTGGAGCAAAAAAGTGCAGTAGGCTATAATGGAGTAAACCATAATTCCATAATGTACGCTTACTGGAGTAGGCTATACAAATCCTTCATATTTGATATTGGATGTAAAATTGTGAATTATATTATTTGTAATTGAGCTAGCTATATCGACTAAAACAAATAACAAGTCAATTTCAATGTACAGTTCATAATTCCGTATGTACGAACTGGATATGTAAACTGCTAAGTGGAAACATAATTCCATATGCAACGCACCACCACCACAATCACTAGTACTCCACCTAGCTCCATCGATCACATGTGTGCAATCCACACCAGCTACGTCACCTCCACGTACAACCTGTGTTTGATCCATATCCACCATGCAAATTAAGCACGTAGGCTTGGCCATGTTGATCAAATGAATTGAGTTGTCGATGGTGGATGAAGGTAATCTGGTGGGTGATGCATGGTTTATATAGAATGAATTGAGTTGTCGATGCACTTTTATGGTTTGATTTTACATCAAATTAGGATTATCAAGACATTGGATTGTTTTACGCAACAAATCCTAAGCTAACCCTCAAATCCTAGGGTAAGCGACAATCAACATCAAATTATGTCAGCTCACAGTGGGCTCAATACGGTCTGCAGTTGATGATTAATTTTACGTTAAAAAGGTCCGATAAAGGAGACTACCCATGGTCTAAAATAGCTTTGCTGTGTTGGCGAGTATATCACGCTAGATTACCCACGAAAAACAAGATGCATATCCGTCATACTAGCTCCTATAATCTCAACAGATTGCAGTATGTGTGGTTCGGTTTAGAAAGGGAAGATCATATATTCGTGAATTGCCCAGTTTCTCGGACGATTTTGGCCGAATTTGGAAGATGGTGGGGTCTTGACTGTAATTCGGTTCAAGATATATCGAAATTAATACATTGGGCCAAGATGCGAACTTGAAGGGTGATGTTTTGAAAACTATCACATCAGCGATTTATTATTTAATCTGGTTCATTTGAAACGAGAAGATATCCGGGTCTAATCCGAATGGAAAAGAAATTTTTGTTTTTAGTCAAATTTAAAGCTATTCAATCTTTTGTATTAAAATTATGGCGAAATCAAGTCAATTAAAAACCGTTGGGCCGAGTGGTGTGACAATCCAAGATCGTGTTTTTAGGTGCTTAGTAATCCAAGTATTTTGTCTTCTTGTAATTCTTGGTTTTTAATCTTTGTGATGCCTAGTTTCTTGCTATCATTTTTAATAATATTATTTCTCTTTAGGGGTCTTCGGGAGGGTGATGACAATACCGAACTCCCATCCGTTGCCTCTTTTGCCGTTCGGAAAAAAACACTAAATAGATTATTTGGTATATAGAATATAATTGCCACGATTTGACTAATTGACTATTTTCTTGCAAATTCAACACAATGTTTGAATTTTGAAATGTTGTGTGTTGGAAATAAGCTTACTTCGGTGTTGTTGGATACAAAGATTTATTAGTTGGTGACTATATAACAAGATTTCACACAGAAGATAAGAATAATGTCATCTTAATCTACCAAATATTATCATTTACTTATATATACAATCTTCATAGAAGATTACTGTTCATTCGAGAAAAAGAAACTCCGTTCAGTAATACCGTTCCGTTTAAAATATTGCACATGACAAGAATGAAAGGCAGTCACGTGGGAAGTTCAATATGTGGGAAGTTCGATCAATATGTTGAAACATTATATAATATGTTATTATATGCCTATATATTATAATTATGAACTTCTATAATTAATACTTCATTCACATGTCATACATTTTATAATAAGGCGATACTTAAAAATAAATTGAAGTGGATAGTTACTAACTATTAAAGAATGTATCTTACTCATTTTGAATAAAGTAGTGTTAATAAAATTTAAAATATTGAGAAGTTTAAAATATTTAAATTGAAGTGGATAGTTACTAACTATTAAAGAATGTATCTTACTTATTTTGAATAAAGTAGCGTTAATAATATTTAAAAGTAATAGTAAAAAAAAATCATTTCATAATACCAAAGGAGATAGTTAGTGAGTATGGATTAACTATATTTTTACCAAATAATGTAAATTTTCAAACCGTATCACTTACTTTAAAACTTCCAAAAAATGATAAATGTATAAATTATTGTGATACGGAGGAAAAAAAAATTATACTAAAAACTCTTTCTCATCTTAAAAGAAATTATAGAAAATATAAAGATGATAATCTTGATCAGTAGTTTTAAATGTTAACTGCTAACTATTTATTGTGTTATATATAATCTCATTACATATATCATGGAGAATAAAGTTGTCTTAATAAACTAAAGCACACTTTAATTATGAAAGATGAAAAAAAATAGTAAATAATATGATTTGATAAATAATTGTAAGGAATCATAACCAAACAAATAAGTTCTTATTATATAAATAAATGGGAAAAAAATCTTAATCATAACCATTGAAATAAACGGGGAAAAAATTCTTAATTGTAACCAATCAAATAAATGGAAAAAAAAAAGCCCCGCAGTGAAACGTGGGTTCCACTCTGCTTGTATAATACATTAGTGCATGGTAGATAATGTACTGTTCATTAGGTTATAAAATGGTGTTTCTACAAAATTCCGTTCCGTTTCACTTTTGTGGATGACGCCAAATTGCATCTTCAAATAAGATTTTCATTTTTGTAGATAAGGCCAAATTACATCATCCAATAAGGAGATGCCACCCCGGTAAGTATTGAGGGGTGATATGAAATACTACGTATATGATATTTTACTCTATATAACCAGATTATTTTTATCTACTTTCTACTCCCTTCAATTTTTATATTTTGATTATAGCTTAGTTTTTTCAAATTAATAGATTTTGCTATCTAATATTCTAAAATCTTTTCTTAAAAAAGAAAATGATTTAATTTTCCGCTGCAACGCGCAGACTAAATTTTGCTCATTTTCTTATAATTTACAACTGGATATCTTATAAAGGGGATTCCCATATTAATGGACTCCCCGAGATGGGCGAGCTTTGCTTGTATTATATACGACCTAACAATTACCGTGACTTTTTCTGAATATTGTCACAGTCATCTAGCAAAGGTACAACCGAAATCATGTCAATAAATCGACAAAGCAATACTCAGAATTAAGTAACAATCATCTATAGACTTCATTAACAAATTCCATTTCTTTGTCTCTTAATATTTGTTTAGTTATTATAATATTGAATGAATTATAATATCACTCTTTCGTTTTTACATATTGCACGAAATAATATCAATAAATAAATAAGCTATACTCCTCCTTCCATAAGAATAAGTCGTCAGAGGGAAACAATATCAATTTGCATGGGTAAAACTTAATTAGCTAAAGTTTTACTTCAATTGATAATTACAATATTCATTATGAGTTTCCCCCTCTCTCTCTCTCTGTTAGGATCATTTGTATTATATCAATTAGTTTAGGGACTAGAAATGACAAGTTGTAATAGATTGAAGCTAGTCATTAGTCTTAGTAATATGGGTTATGCTTAATTAGATGTCATTAAGCATGTTTAGTCATGAGGTATAAATACCTTATGTTTAGGCTTAATTTGTAATCTTTCCATCATTAATTGAATTACAATTTGAAAGCTAACCATTCCCTCCATCTTTCTCTCTCAACTCACACACACTCAAACACCAAGAACACACACACTTAAGCTTCAATCCATCTCAATTCAACATGAATTAGCTCAATCTCAGTTGTATATGATCTATCAAGTGGTATCAGAGCAAAATCTCTCTTAGAGAAGATCCAATTTCGAGCTAGAATCATCCAGATCTGAGTTTTGAAGAAAAAGTTGATGTTCTTCATGAAAATTAAATGTTGTAGTTTTTTGTTCCAAATCGATGGATTGAGTGCTGAATAGTGTGTCTCCATTGTTTCTAAGGAGAATAGAATCGAATTCAGATCAATTCCGTCAACAATCGATCTTCAATTTGATGATTTTAGAGAAAAAGTGAAAAAGTTCAAAAGTTGCTGAAAATTGAAGAATCGAAGCTTGTGTGTTATGGATTGAAGAAATTGATCGGATCAAAGTGTTAGCAATTATATTTAGAATCATTTGCAAAAAGAATCATTCGATTTGGTTACATATTGAGGGAGATATGATCAAAATGGTGGAACTTTTGGGTTTAGTCATGTGAACTTGTACGCTACCTTGAAGAACAGCGTGAGATATCCTTCAACCTTGAAATATCCCAAACCCTGAGATATCTCATATCATAAGATATATCAAGCTCACAACTTGTCTCAAGTCTAAGATATCTCACACCCTGAGATATCTCACACCAAGTGATATCTCAAGCCCACGAGATATCTCACACCAAATGATATCTCAAGCCCACGAGATATCTCACACCAAGTGATATCTCAAGCCCACGAGATATCTCACACCAAGTGATATCTCAAGCCCACGAGATATCTCACACCAAAAGATATCTCAAGCCCACAACTTGTCTCAAGTCTGTGATATCTCACACCCAAAGTCTGAGATATCCCACACCCTGAGATATCTCACAACAAAAGATTTGTCTCACAACCCCTGAGATATCTCACACCAAAATTTTGTCTCAAGACCTTGAGATATCTCACACCAAAATTTTGTCTCAAGACCCTGAGATATCTCACACCACAAAATTTGTCTCAAAACCCTGAGATATCTCACACCGAAAATTTGTCTCAAGACCCCGAGATATCTCAGACCAAAAAATTTGTCTCACGACCTTGAGATATCTCACACCAAAAAATTTGTCTCAAAACCTCGGGATATCTCATACCAAAAAAAAAAAAAAATTGTCTCACGACCTTGAGATATCTCATACCAAAAAATTTGTCTCAAAACCCCGGGATATCTCATTTTTTTTGTTTTGCACAAAACCATCATTTTACCCAACACTTTTACCCGATAAACTTTTAAGCCCAAATTTAATAAGCCCAAGAGCTTCAAAAACGTTAACAATTAAAGCCCAAATCAAATTTTGGCCCAACGATTTAATTCAGTCACCAGATTTAATCAAATTTTGGCCCAAATCATTTAAATTCGATTGTGTCCTTAATTAGTTTTGGAAAGATTTTTTTTTTTTTCAAACCCGATAAAGTTCTCGATTTTTTAAACACTTTTAAAATTTACATTCTTTTTTAAAAGGTTTTAAAAGAAAATTTTCACAGTTAAAACACAAGAACTTTGAATCAAAATCCTAATTGTTAGGTACTAGAAAGTTGTAATAGATAGTCTAGGGGGTAAAAGTGAAACATTGTATAGATGTTAAGTTTTGTTTAGGAATTAGTCCTAACTAACCAAGATTTAAGCCATGGTATAAATACCAACATGTAAGGCTTAAATCTTTAACTTTTGCACAATTAATCAAGTTAACATTCCAGCAATTGTTCTCTACCATCTCTCTACTTTCTCTCACTAAAAGCCCTAATCTCATTCTTCACTTTTATCACCAAAATCATCATCAAACCTCACTAAATGGATTGAATCAATGAATCTATGCTTTTCAATTGGTATCAGAGCATAATTTCATCTTGAAAACGATCCAAATCCATCAATTGGTGTTAAAAATCAGAAGAATCAGTGGGTTTTTGAAGGTTTTTGAAGAAAAAGGGGTTTAAGATCAAAAATCAGATTTAAGGTACTATTTCTTGTTATTATGGATTGAATAGCTTCCTTTTATTGTTATATTAAGCTTAGAATCAAGCTAGGATTGAATCTAATCCATACTGATGAAGAATTAAGAGTTTTAGGAAAAACCATTAAAGCTTCAAAAACCCTTTAAATTCAAATTTTCGAATAGATCTAGGTTGTTTTTGAGTAATATAGTTGAAATGGATTGAAGGAAATAGTATTTGGGTCAGTTTGCAATTAAAATCAAAGAATTTGGGTAAGAAACGAGCATTTTAGTATCAAATTAGTGGGTTTTGAAGGCTGTCTCGTAACTGTTCTGCGCAAGAAACTGTTCGGCCCGAGAACAGTAACAAGTTCGGCCCGAACTTCAACCCAAACTTCGGCCCGAACTTCAACCCAAAGTTCGGCCCGAACTTCAACCCGAACTTCGGCCCGAACTTCAACCCGAACTTCGGCCCGAACTTCAACCCGAACTTCGGCCCGAACTTCAACCCGAACTTCGGCCCGAACTTCTTTCAAAACTTCGGCCCGAACTTCAGTCAATCTTCGCCCCGAACTTGTACACAACTTCGGCCCGAACTCTTTCTACACTCGCGTGACAAAAGGGGCTGTACTGTAACGTCATAACTTTCAGCTCGGGTGTCCGTTTCGAGCCCACGAGTAACCAAATCGAAGCTAAAGACGAAGGCTACGACGTGATAAACAGCCAAAGGCGGTTTACCCGACTTCTCGACCCAAAAACGCTTGTTTCGATCACTTTATTTGCGTTTTTGTGATTTTTCGGTAAATTTCCAAACTTCGTTTAGCCCCAGTTTCTTACCCGATCGTCGTTTTTTCCTAATTCGAAAATCGTAGGCACATTTAAAGTGTACTTTATCATCTGGAATAACCAGTTTACGATTTCGGTAATTTTGAATTTTTGAAGACCAATCCACGGTCTACATCATATATTCTATTCCAGAACCTTCTCATTCTTCAAAATTTTCTTTACCCTGTTTCAATCAAAATTCCCGTGAATTGTTCTTAACATGACTACCAAAGAAACATTGTCTGCCGGGTCGAATGCCCAGGAGGATAAACAGTGCATTGCCAACCTGGCATTCATGGCAATACCAACTGAGGCTAGAGCTGTGTTAGGCATTCCAAAAGATGATGAAAATGAGGTACACTCTTTTTCCTTTGACTCTCTATTATCTGATTCAGACACTGAAAAATCAGAGAATTCCTTGTTTAATGAAAAACTTTTTACTAAAATTGATGAGAAATCACATTTGACAAAACAAATAGCTGATTTGGAATCTGAAAAAGCACAACTCTTAAATGATTTGAGTGACTTAAGTCAATGCTCTTTTCAAATAAATCAAGTAAACAAGGAATTACAAAATCAGTTGTCTACGTCAAAATCTGCTTATAAATTTCAAATTTCTGAATTACAAGAAAGTTTACAAAAACAAGTAAACACAACTAATGAATCAAATGCACAAATCTCAAAATTAAAGGCAGAAAATTTAACCTTTCTTCGTCAACTTGAGACTCTTGTTCCTCAAGTCAATCAAAATAACCTTTCAAATCAAAAAACACAAGAGTTACAACAACAGTTGTCATCATTTCATGCTGCTCACACCAGTGAGGTTAATCGTCTAAATCACATTATTAATACAAAAAACTTTGAAATTTCTAACCTAAAAACCATGAAAACGGTGTCGAATGATAAAGACGACTCCAAGCAGCTGATAAATGACTTGGCGAATCTACTAAATCGACAGCAAACATGGATGAAGTCCGCTGACATTAAGATACAAGACTACCAAGAACAGTTGAAGACGGCTGACATCGAAATTCAAAAATTGAATGAACAAATCAAAAACATAACAAATGATTTTAAAAAGGAAATCGATGAACAATCAGCAACTATACACAGTCTTACTGTCAGAAAAGAAAATGCTGAAGAACACATCTCAAAACTGGAGCAGACGATTGTGAAAGCTGGTCATAGTGAACAAACGATAAAATTAAACCAGCCTAAAGAGTTCAGATCTTTCAAGTCAAAAGTGGGTCTTGGAGCAGAAAACATCCGCCCTCTGGAAAAAGCTGCGGATGTTCTTCCAACGTTATATGACTACGATTACATGAACTTGAGAATTTGGCAAAGCTTCCTTCATATGCCAGATGAAGAAGCAGAAGTTGAAAAGTTCAACCGGGAAAAGGAAAAATATGCTCAAATTAGCTTCAATTATGCTGCCTTAAACTCAACGTACGAGAAGAAGAAAGAAAAATTTGAAAACAATGAGTACTTCCCGATTGTCACTCCAGAAGAATTTTCCATCTCTGAAAATGAAGTTTTAAAACAAACAGTTGAACAAAAGCTTTATGTTCCACCGTTGGTTTTAGAAAAGAAAATTGTTCAACTTGAATCTGAAATTGACGAAACCCACAAAGCATTTGACAAAGAAAAGGAAAATCTTCAAACAAAGATACATAATTTAGAGGACACCATTTAAGAATTAAAAGCTAAAACGAACAACACTGTTTCTCAAAATTCTAAAGCCTCTTTATTAGGACCAGCACCAACGAACCCAGTTCCAATCATCTTAAGGAGAAACTCTAATTCACCTGTCTTAAATGCTTCCAAAAGTAAATTAGAGTCTCAGGGTGAGAAGGTCAAGAAGCCCAATGGAGTCACAAGAGCCAAGCAGTCCAAGAAGTCTATTCAGACTGGACCTAGTATGCTTAAGAAGCCCAGCCTACTTAAGAAGTCTAGTCCTCGTCCGTCTGTCGTTTCTTCTTTTTCTGTTCAAAATAAATGTAATAACTCTAACTGTGTGAAAACTCGTTTAACGGCTTTTAGAACTGATTATGATTCAACTGTTTATCGTCCCGTCCGATACTCTCCTGACTTTGGTGATGTGTATGTTAAAACTGACAAATCTGGAACAAAAAGATTTTTTGATAAAATTACAAAGAAACAGATAACTCAAACTGATAAACGTTTTTTTGTAAGACTTGATGCACCTTGCAGTATTCATAAGAACATAGTCTATCATAAATCTGGTAAACTTATAAACACATGTAAAACGTGCTATCCATATCCATGCAAATCATACGTCACTAAACCAACAAATTCAAATCAAAAGATTTTATCATATCCAGTTTCCAAACAACTGAAATCTTTTCCCAAAAACCCACCAACCTCTAATACCCACTCGTTCTCTCGTCGCAAATCTTCTAGAGGAAATTCCGCACCGAAGCCAAAATCTTCAGGTTCCTCAAAATGCGAAACCAAAACACCCACCAAATCTTCAACGTTTGTAAAACCTAACTGGATCAAAAATGAAAAATCTCATTGGATTATTCAATCCTCTGACAAATCTTTACAATGGGTCGTTAAATCCACAACTTCTGAACTGCCTCCTTGCAGTTCTACAAAGCTCTAATTTCATCATAAAATAATTTTACATAAAACATCAGTCACTAATCGTTCAGGACCCATAAATAATTGGGTACCAAACATATTTTAATTGTTTTATGTAGAATCTGAGATACCTTGACTTGGGTTGTTCAAGGCACATGACTGGAAACAGAGCTCTCCTATTCAACACTCATGATAAATATTTGTGGACAGTTACCAGTCTCGACAAGGGATCTTTTTCTTTTAATTTCTCTTATATACATATATATATATATAAATATAATTTTGTTAAATTTTCTTTTATTATTAATAAAATTAAATTTTCAAATTCTATTTATATATATATATATATATATATATATATATATATATATATATATATATATATACTAGCTACATAACCCGCCCGATGGGCGGGTATACTTCAAATTTATTATGTAGAAAAATCCCAACAAAGATTAATAATTTTCAGAAATGACATAATAATGTTATAGCTGTAATGATGAATTGATAGATAAATCAATACATTGAAAAATGTTACATAAAATTTACAAACGAAATAAGACTTCTTTGTAAACTACATTTACTGTTGAATTAGTGTAATTCTCATCGATGTCACAACAAATGACCATCAATCGCTTCTTATTCTTAACTCTTGAGACATCGACAACAACTTTGAGCAGCTTTCAACCTTACATGTTCTTGATTTTAACTAACTTTTCTAATGGCAGTCACTTTCAATCAATATTATACACAAATGTATACAAACTCTCATAATGCAAAAGACCCTAATCATTTTTGTTGATTTGTCAACATCATATCATAAGTAAATCAAAATATCGAACACCAAAAGGATACATGGTATTGTTGGAATTTTAACCATTTGTTGGCAGTTAAAAGCACAGTTCCTTTAAACATCTTATATTTAGCTTTGACCCTGCAACAACTGAAAATGGCATGCTCACAAATGGTGAAGATTATGCACATGATCAAACTACTATTATATCCAAAGTTAGTTAACTATAAAATATGGATTATGAGATATAATGATATTATTTGGTGTGCTTGATTTAATCGATAGTTCTAGGGAACTTCAATTCCAGAGTTAATTTCATAGTCAGCTGTTGGTCAATTTCTATTATACAACCCATTATTGGTCATCAGATTATTTTGATTTAAATTTCTCTTATAGTGGAAGACTTTTCAGATGGAATTGTTAACTGTTGGTCAATACCATATCCAGAGTTGCTAATTCGTATACGTTTTATAATCTGGTCAACTTTTCACATGTATTCTTAAATTGACTTTTTAGACCCATTGTTTTACATCTCTGTTTTATTTTAAAAAGTTTCATTTAAAAAAAAGCTCAATAAAGTGTAAATTGATATAAATCGTATACATCAGTTTCTAGAAAATTATGAATTGCAGTAATACCCTAGAATAGCTACTTACATTTTCCTTATATGTACCTGATAGATAGTATATTATTTTCACTAACATTTGTTTTTAAGAAGAGTTAATGTTTTTATAAGCTTACAGCGTCATCAGAAGCAGAAGTTGCAGAGGGTGTCTTCTTTCTTTCGCTTGCTTCCCGTTTCGAGAAAGCTAATCAGTTCATTCTTTGACTGCAAACGTTGACCAGATGGTGAAATATAGTACTGCTCAATTTCAATATGTATATATATATGTTTATTAATATGAATATTTAAACTTAATGTTAAAATGTGTAACCAGAAACTTAATGTTAAAATGTGTAACCAGAAACTTAATGCTAATACAAAACCACCTTCTTAGAACTGCAAATACGGGTCAACACTTCATATTTGGGTCAGAACTGCAATTACGGGTCAACACTGCAGATTCGGTTGCTGTTCAAAAAAAAAATAAAACAAAATGCAGATTTCGGTCAAAGCATAAGGTAATGCAGATTCGGGTCAAAGCATTTGGTAATGCAGATTCGGGCCAGACCTGTAGTTACGGGTCAACACTACAGATTCGGTTGTTGTTTACACAATAGGTAATGCAGATTTCAGTTGCTGGTAGCATTGTTTTCAGCAGTAGCTTCTACTTTCTGCTGTAAATCACTTTCTTCTTGTTGCCCAGGGTTTGACTAAATTAAAAGTCAAAATTAACCGAGATCAGACCAGATCACATCATAAATCAACCAATAATTCATCATTAAAAAAAAAAACACTTACAGAAGACTGTCTTCTCCAAACATGTTGCCATAGGTTCTTCAACTCATTCTTTCTAACAGGTTTGACTAAAAAGTCAGTAGCGCGTCTTAACATACACTTGTAAACCGTGCGAACCGAATCATGTGCAGACATCACTGGAAATCATAATTCAATGTTAAAAACTATTTAATTTAATTAGATTATAATTGACAATTAAATGATTTAAATATGGCTTCGCACTTATAACAGGGATGTTTTTGCAGACTTGATGCTCCATAATCAAGGTGAGAAGAGCAAACCCAGAAATTGATGGCAACTCGACTTCGGTTAGGATAAGATCGATGTTATGCGATCTTTCTTTGAGTACCTCCTATGCTTTTAATCCATCGGAAACAGTTATCAGATCAAACGCGAATTAGATTTGACTGCTCAAAATTAAAATATCTGGGACCGAGATTAGGGCTTGATTACAACAGCGCATCAATAATTTCTTCAATTAACTGATAATTAAAGCTTAATGTAATTAAATTAAATGATTACTCACCTTTATAACTGCATTTTCTGAGGAGAGCAGTGATAATCTGGCGGGTGCATTCATCAGCTTCAACCAATAAAACTCTAAGAACCATTTTGGGTAAAAACTTTTCCCACCGAACAACGTTGGTAGTGGTGGTGGTGGGTGAAACACCGCCGCCGGGTGCTTTAATTCGGGTATTTCATCAATTTTTATTTGGCCATATTAATTTGCATTTGATGATAGCTTGCACAGGTGGACCAATGACGGAATTACAACTGGCATTAACGTCCAATAGAAATCGTGTGTTGTGGTGAGGTGGCAAGCATTCATCATGTGTAGCCTCATATATAGGGTAGGATATCTAAAATTTCATCAATGGAAAATGACTTATACACAATTCGGTGTATAACTCGAGCTTCAACAGAATGTCTTATGCACACTTCAGTGTATGACCCGAGCTTCAAAGAAATGGCTTTCAAGTGCATCAACTTGAAACCCGGTCCTCAATGGAAAATGGCTTCTGATCAAAACAGATTCGGAACCCGCACTCTAAAGAAAGCACAACGAAGCTCAATCATCCTTCAATGCAAAAACTCTCTTCCAACCCTCCGACGATGTTTAAGGTACGTGTTTAAATCTCAAAATTTTTTCATACTTTTGATTTGTCGAGGGGGAGAAATACTAATTCTAGGGGGAGAATTACTATTTCTAGGGGGAGAAAATTTAGAAAAATCAAAACAAACATACCCAACATGAATAAACGAATGAAAAATCTTTTCATATAGACAATACCTTCCCATGGTTTGCCATATCCGGCCTAACCTATCCAGGGAAATATTTCTGCCAACTGGTAAATGTGAGGGTATACGTCTAGGGTATAGAACTAGGTGAGTGCAAGGTGATGTGAAAACATGATAAAATCTAAGAAAACACACCTTTGAGTGCATCCGAACCGCAAAATAAACCGGGCAACCACACAAAAAGGTGATCATTCATGCGTTGAATGTTTCACAAGACTTTACTCGCCCAGTAAAGCAAATGCACACCACCACCAACCACTCAAATTCCTCCCAACAGGAATTTGTTTCATTTCATAAGGGGACGTAGCACATAATCTACTGACTGCTCATTTGGAGTTTGTCGGTATTGAAAATATAACCTCCTGCCCCGGGTTACGTCTCATTTGTATGCACAGTGTGTCTAGTTCTCTCCCTCAAGAACCTTCCAATATAGGACACTTGCACTACAAAAATGGATCTCAGTGAATCCATCGGAACACTTGTAGTGGCATCACAATCTGATGCTTCACGAGGATCGAGTGGAAATCCTGCTAGAGCTAAAATCACGCCAACTCTAAACGCAGGTCACACATTTGAATCAACAGTTGTGCAAACGACTATGGATTCATACCGTGTGCTAACGGATACTCTATGTGAGTCCGGTGTTACCTTAAAAGAACAAGTTGCTGTGCCAGAAACTTCAAAATCATTCAGGCAACAACTTATACCGGAAACACATAAAATTCCGGTGAAAAATCCATGTGATCCAAAATGCAACATCTTGAAAGCTGATTAAAATGCACATGAGCGTAATAGTCCACTCTCAAATTACTCCTATGATCTGCTAAACCCAGCATGATCTTCCCCGGAGCCACCGACAATATAGGAACTTAAAAGTGAGGGTCCCTAGGTCTAGGTGAGCAGAATCAAGTATCATGGGATCTTGATTGGGGTGCGCTGAGGTAAAAATTGAGAGGGGGTATGAAGTATGGGGTGCAAATCAGCATATCACATGGTAAAAACAAAAACGAGGGTGTGGTTGAAAATGAAAAAGTGAGTTGAGTGAGGAGCGTGTGTGAAAGGGTTAAAGAAAACGGAAAACCCTCCCTGAACCGAACAAATGACCGGGTAACCTCATCTATATCGGATTGCATATGTTGCTTTCTGATTAAGACATCATGGACCCAGTGATGCAATGCACAACCCCCACTGACCACTCAAGTACAAAAAGTACTTGTTTCAAAATCACGGAGATAACCACATCCACTATCGACATCTCATTTGGAGATTGTTGATATTGAAAAAGAGGACCCACCTCCAGTCCTCGCCTTCGTTTGTCCACGTATAGAGTCTAGAACCGAATTAAATTTCTCTAGGACACAGGCACTCTACCAAGCATATCTTTGGGATATTGCCGGAACATTCATAGTGATATCAAAAATATTGGTATTCCACGATGATTGAATGGAAATCCTACCAGTGCTAACATCAATGCCAACATTGAACGTAGGTCACACAGTTTCTGTAACTGTTGTGCTAACAGGAAATCTATGTGATCCTGGGTTACCCTGATACATTCTCGTGCGAAGATCAGACGACCGTACTCCATTGTTATCAACAACGGTCACTATGTCTGATAAAGGATCTGATGACTGTATTCCAATCTTATCAACAACAGTCAATACATCAGATAAGGGATTCTATGACCGTACTCCAACATTATCAACAACGGTCAGAAAATCCAAATCATATCAACATTCCGCACCGCTTCGACTTCATCAAACATCAGGAACCAAGGATCAGCAGCAAATCGACAAACGCCACAACTTCAAGAAAGGACTTCCGCTGCTAACCGCTCTATCTATGGGTCTACATTCAGTCGATTTGCATGAAGTCTTCTGGAATACTTTATATTGGTTGAAAAGCCGATTAAAAGTATGTCTGTCACCGATGATCAAAGGTTGATGCTGTTTTATCAACATAACTGCTCAACGGTTCAATTCTCAGCTCCAGCCTTACAAACACAGAAGTCTTCAAAGATATGCAACCTAGTCTACTATTACAAAGGGGGAGATTGTTAGGTACTAGAAAGTTGTAATAGATAGTCTAGGGGGTAAAAGTGAAACATTGTATAGATGTTAAGTTTTGTTTAGGAATTAGTCCTAACTAACCAAGATTTAAGCCATGATATAAATACCAACATGTAAGGCTTAAATCTTTAACTTTTGCACAATTAATCAAGTTAACATTCCAGCAATTGTTCTCTACCATCTCTCTACTTTCTCTCACTAAAAGCCCTAATCTCATTCTTCACTTTTATCACCAAAATCATCATCAAACCTCATTAAATGGATTGAATCAATGAATCTATGTTTTTCACTAATCATCGCTAAAATGGAAAAACCTACACCAGCTATCAATGATGATATGGATAAAGATCTTCAAGCAGTGCTAAAGGCTATGTCGTTTATCTCAAGATATGAGAAAAAGAATTACTCAACTCCAACAAACAACAATCAGAGATCTTCATCCACCTTCAAGTCTGCATCATCTGCTTCAATCACATCTGACAAACCAACAATCACACATATGGATCCTACAAAGAAATGTTATAAATGTGGACTTCCTGGTCATTTCTCACGTGATTGCAAGAAACCTAAAGTTCATAATTCTGATTATTTTAAACGAAAGATGTTGATGGCCAAGCAGATTGAGTCAGGCAAGGTATTATTAGCAGAAGAACATTCAGCTAATCTATGCTTTATGGCACGTGAAAATGCTGAAATCTCTGATCGTTTCAATGAAGAGGCTACCAAAGAAATAGAGGTAATCAGTTCTCTCTTATCTAATTCTTCAAATACAATTGATTCTGATAAATGTTTTGTAACAAACCAGAATTCTGAAAATGAGTCTTTAAAACAAAACCTTTTGAATGAAAAAGAATTAACTGCTCTACTCCAACAAAATTTAGCTGATTTAGAAAACCAAAATGAACAAATAGTTGATCATAATACACAACTTGTTCATCTTATTAAACAAAATAAAAATTTTGAGAAAAAAAATCTGACGTTACAAAATCGAATTTCAGAATTGACTGTTAAATATGAGACTGATATTCAACAGTTGTCTCATACTATTTCTGATAAAGAAATTGAAATAACCAATCTTAAAAGTACACAAAGTTCCACATCTAATGCAGACACTGATAAATATTACAAGTTATACATTGAAGCATGGAATGACTATCAAATTACTAAAAATTGGTTAGAACGTAAACAAAAAGAATTTGATGATAATGAAAATCAGTTTAAATCCTTAACCTCACAAATTAAAGAATTGTCTGAAACTTTACATGAAAATGACATTCAAACATCACGAGAATTAAATAACAAACAAAATGTCATTCATCAACTTCAACATGATAAAATTCAACTTTCTTCTCACATCAAACACTTAGAAGAAATAATTGTCAAACGAGGCCAAACTGATCAAACAATTCATTTAAACAAGCCTAAAGACTTCAAATACTTCAATTCAAGAAAAGGCTAATTCAAACTATTGATACAAAGGGGGAGATTGTTAGGACCATTTGTATTGTATCAATTAGTTTAGGGACTAGAAATGAAAAGTTGTAATAGATTGAAGCTAGTCATTAGTCTTAGTAATATGGGTTATGCTTAATTAGATGGTTATTAAGCATGTTTAGTCATGAGGTATAAATACCTTATGTTTAGGCTTAATTTGTAAGCTTTCCATCATTAATTGAATTACAATTTGAAAGCTAACCATTCCCTCCATCTTTCTCTCTCAACTCACACATACTCAAACACCAAGAACACACACACTTAAGCTTCAATCCATCTCAATTCAACATGAATTAGCTCAATCTCAGTTGTATATGATCTATCACTCTCTCTCTCTCTCTCTCTCTCTCTCTCTCTCTCTTATTTTCTTCCTTTTTTCAACATTTTTAAAAGAGTGTATCAGAGTGGCTAAATTTTATTCGTAATGTATACAACTGTCGTTATTAGGGGTGTAAACGAGTCGAGTCGAGCCGAGTTCTGCCAAGCTCGAGCTCGACTTGGTAACTAAAACTCGAGCTCGAAACTCGACTCGATACTCGACGAGCTTCCATTTTTAAGCTCGAGCTCGACTAAGTGAAAGTATCTATACTTTCGAGCTCGACTCGACTTGGCTCGAAAAAAATTAATTTTTTTAAAAGTGCATTTCTTTTGTTGTAAATATGTATATGGAAAAGGGTAAAAAGGTAATTATGTATATGGAAAAGGGTAAAAAGGTAACTAAATAAAAACTCGATAAGGCTCGCGAGCCTAACGAGCTGTGTATTTTGGAACTCGAACTCGAACTCGAACTCGAACTCGCTCGAAGCGCTACTCGAGTAGCTCGAGCTCGACTCGGTTCATAACGAGTCGATTCCAAGTATTTTTCGAGTCGGTCTCGACTCGATTACACCCCTAGTCCTTATGATCGTTTCTGAACATTTTGAATAGAACTCGTGACATCTAGAAAACTATTCGGTGCATTTACCAATAGACCATCATCAAATAGTTAAAATAGATTATTTGAATGCAATCAACAAAATTATAATACAAGATACTTTTATCTAACACGGTAATAATTTGAATATCCTTTAGTTCATTAAAAGATATGTTATAATAAAGATCAAATAAATGCATGTCACTAACCAAGTCATTTTTAAGGAAGGCTTTTATGGTTATAGATTGCAGTAGACTAGAATTAAAGACAACAAACTTCATTATGATTTTCTCTGTTTTTCTTTCTTCCTTTAAAGACATCACATAAATGCATCCACCAACCAAGTTATTTTTATTTTTTAAAGGGTATTTCTATTTATAATAAACCCTCCTAGTGATGTACCAAATCTAATTATTGTCGTGACCATTTCTGAATATTCTATGACCATCGATTAAATGTTTATTTATAAAATGAATAGAACTTGTGACCTTTAATAGCTCATGTTGAACTTCCTTACTGTCAAATTATCATCAAATCATTGATACACGATTTTTTTATCTATAGGATAAATCATTTATATTCTCTTAATTAATTGTTAAAAGTTGTGTTTTAATATAAGATCTCAAATCAATATATGATTTATGTTTTCTTCAGATAAAATTGCCTTTCATTTCATTAAACATGATATAAGCCAGCGACATCTTTGAACTTAAGAACGAATTAATTTTACAACCTTTGGATTGTTTTATTTGTTATATTTTTTCTTTTTATTTGTTAAAATTGAGAAACCAATAAATTCCATAAGAACGTATGCGAGGGACAAAGTAGTATAACACGATATGCAGGGCACAATAAATTCCTTTAGTATGGGTAAAATTTAATAAAATTTGACTTAAAATGGAAATTAAGGCAATTCATTATGAGATTTTCTCTTTACTTTTAAATAGATCATTTAGATGCAACCACCAACTTAGAATACAAGTTACTTTTATCTATAATTATTTAGTAGTATTTGATGTACGCAATCTAACTACTAAAAATTTATATAACATGCATTTGTGACCCACAAAAATTCCCTATCCGATCACAATTTAGAAAAACAAAATTCAATTTAATGTGCGTTAAACCTCAAGCGTTGGACCATTTGGCACCACTACCAGTGTGTTTTGACGTGGTTTAGCATGGGTTTAACATCACAACACGTGCAACTTTAACCAAGAATGATTAACCTACACCATGATTACAAATACAATGATACAAATGCATACCTAACATAATGATATATAGTCATAATATTCATTTGTAAAAAAGAACAGAAGTTCCAAATAAATTGGCCATAATTAAATAAAGAGAGAGAATGAACCAATGCAATTAACATTCCTCGCATTAATAACCCAACTACCCATGTATATAAAAAGGCTCGATTGTCTTTTGATTACCAACATAACATAATGGGGAACAACATCCTCATCTTCTTCACTACTCTTTTGCCATTGATGTTCTTCGGTGCAGAAGCACGCCATCTCCATCCAACTGATGCCCTCCTCTGCTGCAGTCAACCACCACCTCAGTCCCCACCGCCGCCCAGTCAACCACCACCTCAGTCCCCACCGCCGCCCAGTCAACCACCACCTCAATCACCACCGCCGCCCAGTCAACCACCACCTCAGTCCCCACTGCCGCCAACCCCTCCGGCTCCACTTCCGCCAACCCCGATCCATGATCCATTCAGCCCACCTCCTCCACCTCACTCCCCACCGTCGCCGCCCACCCCTCAGCAGCCTCCGCCAACACCCTCCACCCCGATCGATGATCCATTCAGCCCACCTCCTCCTCCCCCTTGTGATCCACCACGTGTACCGCCTCAGTCCCCACCGCCGCCGCCCACCCCTCAGCCACCTCCGCCAACACCTTCCACCCCGATCGATGATCCACCATGTGTACCACCTCCTCCTCCCCCCTGTGATCCTCCCCCAACTCCCTCCCCTCTCTGAAGGCAACGTACGGTCCACCTCCCAGCATGCATGCTTGATATTGTGATGATGTCCACCACGTACAATAGTTAAATAAAAATCTCTTTGTGGTGTTTCTCATGTGTTTCTAATTTCCCATGCATGTATTATGGATGATCTTTAATATACGTTTTTTATTTAAATATGCATTGTGTGTTTTCGTGTTTAAATTCTCTAAAGAAATTCCGTTAATGCAAATTATCATCAAAAAGATCGATTACAACAATATAACGAATTAATGCAACAGAAAATAAAATTACTAGCTTGATGATGAACGACTTGAACGATTTAATTGAACTCTTTCTTTTCGTATATTTGTGTTCATTCCCAACAAACCAAGGAAGAAACGAAACTCTAATCTCGTGATGTTTAGACAAATCGTATTCATAGTAAATACATTAACTCTTAATTTGGCCATTTGAGCGTAAAAAGACGAAAATGAGATCAACTGGAAAATGTAGAAGATGGTTTTGTCCGCAACAGTGGCAAGTCGAACGTTATTTACAATTGCCAATGACAACATATATAGACGGTGTTTCAATTTTCGTTGTCTAGATTGTTGTTGCACAAAATTCATAAAGCAAATAATAACATATATATTACAAAATGTTTACCTGGAAAAAAAACATATATAGCTTTAGAAGATCTGGTTTGAATTGTGTTCTAAAAGATTGTTAGTTATTTGCCAAGTTAATTCTATATCATGACTATTTGAATGTTATCCCTTTGTTTGCTGCTTTCAAAATAATCATTTACATCGGAGCAAATTATAGAAATTATTATTTTGGTCGGTTTCTTTCATTTTTTCATCCTTGTGCTCTTGACCTCGTTTAGAAAATCGTCCTTTGGACCCTAAAATGACCAACATACTCTTGGTATTATTGTCTTTGAAGGTTTTTTTTTTCTTTTCTTTTTTTCTTTTCTTTGTGTTGCTTAACAATGGAATGATCGAGATGTCTACGTATTTATAATTACCATTTATATTTTAAATTGTACTGTAAAAATTAAACTTTGTGTTAATAATCATTTTGTTCAGTTAATGTCTTTTATCTCATGATATATATGCTTCGTTTAGTTATAATATGAGCTTTAATAATGTATGTTTATTTAGGGGTGAGCATAGGCGGGTACCCACCGGTTCTAATCGGAACCGGAACCAAAACCGGAACCGCAGGGACCTAAAATATCGGAACCGGAACCGCCGGTTCTAGTTATCTTGTCTCTAAATTCGTAAAATTTTAACTATTACTAACTACATAAACAAGACAATAAATCACAAACTAACGATTAACTACATAAACAAGACAATAAATCACAAACTAACGATTACAAGTATCATTTAACGATTACAAATATTGTGACAACTACGACATTTGGTTAACTGTTTAACTATAGAGATGAAAGTTGAAGTGACGCTGATGTGGTATTAGAGTATTAGTAACCATAGTTGCGCTTAATCACCACTAGTCTTACTCACCTACTTGTATCAAAACATTTGGTCCGTGACTATAGACTATAATGATAAAAGAATTATCAAAATTATGATGCAACATATATAAGTATGGCTATTTTAAGTAAATTAGTTTGCTTCGATAATTAATATTACTAGCTACAAGAACCTAGAAAATGACCATAATATTGTACAATTCAGTTGGGACGAGGCAGGGGGTGTATACTATAGGGTATGATGCCCGAATCATCGTCTAATACTTTCCAAGTGAGATATAACATCGTTGCTTTTACCTACCGAAGAAAATTTATCATTATCATTGATACCGCCAAAAATTTAAATCATTGGAAACTAGTATTTTTAAATCTCAACCAAACAAAATTTAAAAAAAATGTGATATTGATCAAATTCATTTTTTGTAATGTTAAGTTCAAATATATTGAAAGAATGTCGGAAACATAAACCAAAACTAAGATATACTCCCTTCGTTCTACAAAAAAAATTGCATTTCTCACTAAACTTTTATCTCACAAAAAAATTTACATTTTTCACATTTGATGGACCCCACATAATAAAATATGATTATTATTAAGAACCCCACCATTAATATCACTAACTATCTTTCTCTCTCCAATCAAATTTATATTTTAATCAAAAGTATTACTAGTGACCCCACCACTAACTAACATATAAAATCTTGTGTCCAAGAGAAATGTAAACTTCTTTGTGGGACGGAGGGAGTATATTATAACTTGTTCGTCAATTTCTTCACCGTTCGTATATGAAGACACTGAAGATTCCCATGATAAAACAAATGGTTATTGATAGGGGTGTTCAAAACCGGGTACCCGGATTTTCGGGTACCCGAAATCCGGGTACACGGATTTTCGGATAGTGATTTTTTACTACCCGTATTCGGGTATCCAAAATTTCGGTTATCCGAAATCCGGGTACCCGGTATCCGGAAAAAACAAAATAGTCAAATGTTTTTCGGATATTTAGTGTATTTTTTCAGATATTTCGGTTATTATTTAGATATTTCGGGTATTTTTGGATATTTTGGATATTTTCTCAATTATTTTGGGTATTTTTTGTAAATTTTTCTGATATTTTTTATTTTCGGGTAATATTTCGGATATCGGGTACCCGGAAATCTTGAAAAACACTACCCGTATCCGCTACCCGAAATTAGGATACCCGGATTTGCGGATATCCGGATTTTCGGATACCCGGATTTTCGGATATCGGATAATTTTGCGAATACCCGATTTTTCGGATATTTTTGAACACCCCTAGTTATTGACAATCAACAAAAACTTTTTGTTTTTACTTACATTTTTATTTAAATTTAAAGAATTTAACTACAAATTGAAGAACTCGTTTAGATTTTCCCCAGATTCTTCATAATCCCCAAATGTTGCTTCAACAACCCTCACTTTCTCCTAAAACCCTCCCAAACCCCTTCATTTCTCACTCCAATCTCCCCAAAAACCTTCTGCCCCAAACTGCTTACCACTTTCGTCGGACTTCGTTTCTCCTCCGTGCTTCCGCCACCTCCGGCGATACCAAAAGTCTACCTTAATCTGCAGTTCAAAGAATCGCCGATAAGCTTCGTAGTCTAGGTTACGTTAAAGACAATCTCAATAACCAACAACCGTCACATCCAGAACAAACCCTAACCCTAACTACCTCTCCTTGTGAAATATTTGTTCCTTTACCTTAAAGCGTTTACCAAAGTACCGGGTCGGTCACACGCTTGAACCAAGCTGGATTACGCCGGAGAATCCAGTACCGGAACCTGGTTCCGGCCATGCGGTTAGAAGGTATCAGACGGGAGGTTTGGAAGGGGAAGAGAGAGGAAAAGATTAAGAGAAGGATTGAAGGTAATACAGAGAGTGATAATATGCCAACAATGGTGGAATTGAAGGTGCCAAGAGATGAGATTAAGAAATTTGGAGAATGGGACCTGTTAAAAAATTTCAAAAACTCGAAGAACACTTTTGGGAGAGAAAACTCGAAATTTCAAAATTTATCAACTGATTATTCCATAAGACAAAATACACCTTAAATATGGCCCAGATTTTCGAATGGGCCGAAAACGACAAACGGGCCAAAAACTGGGCCTAAACAAAGTTTGGAAAATTAACGAAAAATGCAAATAAGGTGTCTAAAAACAGCGAATTTGGGCCGGAAAGTTGGGTAAACCGCCTACGGCGGTTTATCATGTCGTAGCCTTCGTCTCGAGCTTCGATTTGGTTACGCGTAGGCTGGAAACGGAGACCCGAGCTGAAAGTTATAGCCATTTTACTAAAGCCCCTTTTTTCACACGGTCTTGGGCTTCAAGAAACAAAATGGCCCGTTCTTCTATTGGGTCCGCATCAGGTGCAAAAAGTTTAAAAAATAAGGACTATAAGTGTTATTGTTAAAACTAAAAGATGATTTATCAAATTTAACATATATCATAAGGATCATTGATGTAATTTCCTCTAAAATTTATAAGACTATCTTTTTTTTCCGTACTTATTTTTTTTCCTCGTCTTTCTATCTATTTGGGATGAGTTGTTATAGTTACACAATACTCTTACCTCTTTGTGTAAATCTGATTAACTATCTCAAAACAATAAACAAAACATTATGTACTTCGTATTAGTTTATTAAATGCAACAAAACTAATGTTTAAAATTGCGAATTACTCCCTCCGTCCCACAAAAAACTTCCCATTTCATTCTAAACTTTTGTCCCACAAAAAAATTCTCATTTCCCATATTTGGTGGGCTCCACCCAATAAAAAACTATTATTATTAAAAACCCCACCACTAATATCCACTAATTATCTTTCTCTCTCCAATCTAACCTTATATTTTAATCAAAAGTATTATCAATTACCCTACCACTAACTATTACCTAAAAATATGTGCAAAAGCCAAATGGGAAGTTTTTTTAGGACGGAGGGAGTATTAAATTTTGCAAGATATCCATCGATGTCTAAACACCCACTTACCGGTCCCCCGTGCATAGTCCCCAAATTTACACGGGCATACCAGTATTCCTACCCGACCCGACCCGACCGAATTTATAGAGATATAATCTGTTAACGTGATAGGCAAAGAGAAAATGCACATAGATCTGTTCGTCCGGCCGGCCCACCGACCTACCGGAGCTCAACGCCAACAACAGATCAACTGAGAAAAAGAAAAAAATCGGTCTGTGTTTATCGATACAGTTGAAAGAAAGATGATGTCCGGAAATTATACTACCATTGACAACCAGAATGTTTCTGGATCTGTTCCTGTATATCTTCTTTTCTTATTCTTCAATTGTGTTTCATCACTTTTATTACTAGATCTGAGCCCTAATTTGGTGTTTTAATCGATTTTCAGGCTGTTTCAGATCCTCCGGGTCAAGTCGCTGTGAAATTCAACGGTACTTTTACGCGTTACGCATTTTATTTGTCATAAACTTATAATTATGTAGATTTCTTGGCTTACAGTTGAATTAGTTTCTAAGCAATAAGGAAATCGCCTGTTGCAGATAATAATCTCCAAACCTTCCCACCGTCTGGAGCACAAGGCAAGATCTCAGGTGCTGGTGGACCGCCTCGTGATGCGGATGGTACGTGTTGTAAATTCTCTTAGCATCTGTTGTGCAATGTAGTAGTCTCATTTAGCTTTCAACTCATGGATCTAATTTAGCTCAATTACTTGTAATAAAACGCATATATCGAGTTCTTATTAGGAGCTTAGTTTGATAGAATTGATAATCTCTGTAAGGGTTGTACTACATGGGTTTGTTTCATGAGATTAAAGCATAATCAACATCACAAAAACAATACCGTTATATACTTTGGCCAATTGAATTATGTTTTCAATATCATACAAACAATTGAACAAATCTATCATTTAGAGTCGGGGATCTGATCCTTCTAAATGCAACAATGTATTTGGTTATGATATTAGGCCTGCATTTCTGTTATATCAATTTTCCTGTCTTTATGTTTTCCATTTGATAGTATCATTGTACTTGAACCTTTTTGTTTAAGTCTCATTTTTTGTTGAGTGACAATAATTGAGCAATATATGCAGATACATTCTCGAAGCCAGTATCTAATTCATCTGAATCACAACAAAGTGGTGGTTGGTTTAAGGCATTCACAATTGCTGCCTACCAACCATATTTTGATGTTGACACATCTGATGTTTTAGAAAGGATCAAAGAATCTCTCTTACCTTTTGGTGGGACCTTCAATGAAAAAACTGCTAGCAACCCAGACTTGTAAGTTCATAATCTAGTCTTCAAATTGAAGGCAATAAAATAGCAATATAGATTACAATATTTTATTTTTGTTTTTTGAGCAGGTATGGGCCTTTTTGGATATGTACAAGCTTAATCTTTGTGGCAGCTTCAATTGGTACATTTGCCACTTACTTGGCTCACAAGCTACAGCATAAAGAGTGGAATTATGATATTAATTTGGTAACATGGTCTGCTGGGGTGTTCTATGGCTATGTTCTTATTGTTCCACTCTGTTTGTATGTTATTCTCAAATACTTGTCTGCACCTTCAACTCTTGTTCAGCTGTTTTGTCTCTACGGCTATTCCCTCTTCATCTTCATTCCTGCAATGGTAACAAACCTGTTTATTATTATTATTATTTAGGATTATTTATGTAAAAATATTGTATTCTATTTCTAATAGAGATATATTATTGGTGTGCAGTGTCTGTCGGTTATTCCAGTGGAGATATTTAGATGGGTGATAACGGGTGTAGCGGGGGTGATGTCGGCGTTATTTGTAGCACAGAATCTGAGAAACCACATAATGTCGGCTGGTGAAAGGTGGTTTTTGATTGTTGCTGGAATTTTCCTCTTGCAGTTGGCTCTCTCTGTTGTGCTTAAGATCTATTTGTTCAATATTCATGTCTAATATTACTATTTCTTTCTTTTTAACCCAAACAAATTATAGGACTTTGTTTTAATTCAATTTTGTATGATATACAGATTCAATAAATGGATGATGTTAATTCGTTAACCAACTAAATATCCTATATAATAATAATAATAACCAGGTTTGTTCTTTTGATATACCATTAATACCCTTTCACTTAATATTTAGTGGCACCGGACAAGTCTTAGGTGTGCTCTTTTGTTCTTAGGTTTTATGTAATCTTTAAATCTCTCTCTCCCCACAAAAGCATTAGCAAAAATGTGACTTGGATATCCAAAAAGGAAAATATTAGTCTCTTATTCTTTTCAATATAATTTCTTCATTATTGGTTGAACGAGCAAATATAAAATATGTAAGATTATGAAATAATGTTACTAATGTCTTGTTACCAACGGAAAATAACAGATTTTGGAGTATAATCCTTTTTAATACAGATATAGGGAAAATGAATGGTGCTTACTTCTCTACTAGTATCAAATAGACTACCCAACTTCGTAACTGCTTCACCAAATCTGAATTGAATGATTAAATAACCCCTAAAACTATTAATACTTACTTACTTAGTGGTCAAAACACATTAATCATAACGTTTAAAAAGAATAGGATCATGTATTAAAGGGAGACATGGAGTGATGGTATTAGGCCTCTCCCAACCCTTACCCATCACTAAACCCATCACTTGCGCCACGTCATCACATTCTTACTGACACGCTACCGACACGGTCGTGCCAACCCTACCCATCACTAACCCATCACTAAACCCATCATTTCCACATCATCATTTTTAATTTAAATTAAATAATTATAAAATAAATAATTATTAAAACAAATATATATAAAAAAAATTAAATTAAAAAAAAAACAGAAAAAAAAGCTATTTTTTATAAAAAAAAACATCACATGTACAATTTTTTCAGCACAATGTACAAGTCCTAGAAGCACCCCACCCCCTCTCTCTTCCCCTTTCCTCTCTCTCCCCCCAAAATTCTTCCCCTCGACGGCTTCCCACGCCCGTCCTCGGCACGACGAACCCAGCTCGACGCCGGCCACGACGGCTCGGTGCCAACGCCGTCGCGGCTCGACGCCCCCCGACGCGTCCCCCCGACGTCCCGTTGGCAGCGGTCCCTGACAATGGTTGCAATAGCCATAAGAGTCCCTGACAGCCCTTATCAAAATCGTAAAATTATTATACATATTAAAAGTTTGGAGTTTAAAGTGAGCTATATGCCGTTTGCTTTTGTATAGTGAAAGTGAGAACTTTACTTATTTAAGTTACATGTGATAGATATTTCGTTACTTACAAAATAAAAAATTTGATATTGTTAAACTTTAGATTTCTATTATAGTGAAATGTTCAAGGTAGTCCATTAATTTTATCTAGTCCCAAGGGACATTTATTAGCCCTTGGATCAAGAAAAATTAATGGTCAAGATCAAGATTCAAAACCACCACCACCATTACAAGCACATGTGCTTCTCCGGCGGCCGGAGACGGCGGCCGGCGGCGGCCGGCCGGCGGCGGACGGCGGCGATGGGCGGCGGCCGGCGGCGGCCGGCGGCGGCCGGCGGCGGCGGACGACGGCGGACGGCGGCCGGAGGTGGCCGCCGGCGGTGGTGACCGGTGGTGGCCGCCGGTGGTGGTAGTCGTGACTGGAAGCACATGTGCTTCGTGACTTGTTTTGATTTTTTTTCCGTGTAGTGAAGCACATGTGCTTCATAACGTCAAGCACATGTGCTTCGTGACTTGTTTTGATTTTTTTTCCGTGTAGTGAAGCACATGTGCTTCATAACGTCAAGCACATGTGCTTCGTGATTCAAACACAAATGACTTGTTTGTAAGTGACATGTGTTCAAGAACAAAACACACATGTGCTTGACTTTATGAAGCATTGGCTTTATGGAGCACATATGCTTGGCTTTATGAAGCACATGTGCTTCATAATGATGTGTTCGTCACTTGTTTTGATTTTTTTTCCGTGTAGTGAAGCACATGTGCTTCATAACGTCAAACACATGTGCTTCGTGATTCAAACACAAATGACTTGCTTGTAAGTTACATGTGTTCATGAACAAAAACACATGTGCTTGGCTTTATGAAGCACGTGTGTTTGGCTTTATGAAGCACATGTGCTTCATAATGATGTATTCGTCACTTGTTTTGATTTTTTTTCCGTGTAGTGAAGCACATGTGTTTCATAACGTCAAGCACATGTGCTTCGTGATTCAAACACAAATGACTTGCTTGTAAGTTACATGTGTTCATGAACAAAAACACATGTGCTTGGCTTTATGAAGCACATGTGCTTGGCTTTATGAAGCACATGTGCTTCATAATGATGTGTTCGTCACTTGTTTTGATTTTTTTTCCGTGTAGTGAAGCACATGTGCTTCATAACGTCAAGCACATGTGCTTCGTGATTCAAACACAAATGACTTGTTTGTAAGTTACATGTGTTCAGGAACAAAAACACATGTGCTTGCCTTTATGAAGCATTGGCTCTATGAAGCACATGTGCTTCATAATGATGTGTTCGTCACTTGTTTTGATTTTTTTTCCGTGTAGTGAAGCATATGTGCTTCATAACGTCAAGCACATGTGCTTCGTGATTCAAACACAAATGACTTGTTTGTAAGTTACATGTGTTCAGGAACAAAAACACATGTGCTTGGCTTGATGAAGCATTGGCTTTATGAAGCACATGTGCTTCGCTTTATGAAGCACATGTTCTTCATAATGATGTGTTCGTCACTTGTTTTGATTTTTTTTTCCGTGTAGTGAAGCACATGTGATTCATAACGTCAAGCACATGTGCTTCGTGATTCAAACAAAAATGACTTGTTTGTAAGTTACATGTGTTCAGGAACAAAAACACATGTGCTTGGCTTTATGAAGCATTGGCTTTATGAAGCACATGTGCTTCGCTTTATGAAGCACATGTGCTTCATAATGATGTGTTCGTCACTTGTTTTTATTTTTTTTCCGTGTAGTGAAGCACATGTGCTTCATAACGTCAAGCACATGTGCTTCGTATGCTCCCTTGTGTGTGTTAGAAACTCATGTTTTTAGTGACGTGAAGCACATGTGCTTCGTGACCTGAAGCACATGTGCTTCGAAGTAATATGCTGTATTTAGTGAAGCACATGTGCTTCAATACATCAATACCACCACCACCCCCTTAGCCCAGCACCTTCACTGTCAGCCACCACCACCACCGCCGGCCGCCGGCCGCCGCCGCCGGCCACCGGCGGCGGACGGCGGCGGACGGTGGCGGACGGCGGCGATCGGCGGCGGTCGGCGGCGGCCGGCGGCGGCGGACGGCGGCCGGAGGTGGCCGGAGGCGGCGGCCGGCGGTGGTTGTAGGTGGGGGATTTGATCTTGTCCATCTTGATCCAATGGCTAGGATTTGTCCCTTGGGACTAGACAAATCCTTTAGACTTCCTAGAATACAACTCTTCTATTATAATGTAATCTTAGTATTCCATTTTTACAATGGAAAGTGAAATAAAGTAGTATAATATATCGTGATTAGACTAACCATTAAGTTACAAACAATTAGCCCGTTAATCTGTATATAGACTAGGTGGTCATTTTAGTTAAAAGTAGGTGTAAGCTCGGTTCGAAAACCGAACCGAACCAAAAACCTATATGACGGAAATTTAGAAATTGAAACTGAACCGATTATATCTAATTGGTTTCGGTTCGGTTTTCAGTCCCGGAACCGATTTGAACCGATAAGCTAGAGCAATTAAAAGCAAATAAATTAGCAAAAATCAATCATTAACAAAAAATTAAAAAAGTGAAATATAGTAATATGTTAACTTCACCATACACAATTATATCACTAATCACATTATTAAATAGTCATATATAGTAATCACTAATCAATATTCAATCAAGAACTCCATCGAATGTTTTTTAATCCGATATAATATTGCTTGTATGAATGTATTTTGTATATCACATATTGTGTATATCACTTAAATGTATCTTTACTATATTTCTATGGAGTTCATTAATCAGATAGTGTGTATATCACATGAGTGTTACTTGGGCCCTTTTATCAGTCCATATCTGTCCAAAACCGTACCGAATGGACCGAAACTGAAATAGCATAATTTCTTAAACCGAACCGAATTCTATTATCGGTCTGGTATCAGTTTGGTTTTTTCGGGCATTTTGCTCACCCCTAGTTAAAAGGATGGTTGCATTTTAATTTTAATTTTTACATACCCTAACTTGGAAAAGATGAACCTATTCACAAGTGTGTTTTTCTTCTTTCACATGGACTTGGATTAGTTACCAAATTATGTAACCTCACATATTATTTGTTTACGAGTAGAGTTAAGTCCAAAGGTGTAGCATAACAACCTTTTCGAGTGAGCCTCTGGGATCTTCCGTAAACCCCGATGAAAATATTTTTTCCTGAACGATATCACCATGTTTGGAGGAAACAAAGCAATAGGCTAAAATGACATAACCAAATAACGATGATATCACCATGTTTGGTGGGGGTGGGGATTGGCGAGTTGTATGGTACAAGACTTGCTGAATGGCTGAGGTGGATATTGGTGAGCTGTATGGTACAAGACTTGATGAACGAATTCAAAAACCGTTTATATAGTTGGATTTGAACAACTATGTAACTTCTCTGTAGAACAGGACTAGTTTTTCTTATGGCAAAATTTGGTTTTAGTAACACCCATCGCAAGGTCAGTTGGGCTCTTTCAGGTTTTTTTTAACCTTTGATTACCTATTTGATACTTATACGGATATCTTTAATAGTAATTGATAAAATTAATTAAAAGGTTTTCTTCTGTAATGTGTCATCATAATAAGAAGCAGGCCAAATTGGTTGATAAGTTACCTAATATGTATGCTAAAATATATAAAACCATTTTAAATCGATTTTATAATTTGTAACCATATCTAACACACAAAATAGGCCCAACCGAACCTAGTGGCTTTGACTTATAACCCGACCCGATCTCCCACACTTCTCTGAGCACATGTAGAAAACAGCCACGTTGACCATTTACTTATTTTTATTATGAGAAGAAGAAAAAGAACATCATAAGATCACATGGGCCCATGTTACAAGAATACATAAACAATTAAACATAATGCCATATAGTGGAATTTTACTTTATTCTCGAAACGGAATCTATTTCTTTAAAACAAGTAATACAAAATCAGAATGTGTAATAATGTCAACAGAAATACAATGCAATAGGAATAGGAATAGGAATGTAAAAATAGCTTCTTAGACAAATTTAAACAAAATCAAGTAAAAGTAGTTACCAGCCATATAGAGTAAAAATGATAGAAACCGAAACCATGTCGTTTTTAACATTTAAGCGACAGCTGGCATGTCCTTAAGCCAAGCATCCAAGGGTTTCCCGATCGAGTAAACAACAAACCCGATTTCCCTCAATTTGTCAGCATCAACAACATTCCTTCCATCAAAGATGAAAGCCGGTTTTTGCATATTATCATAAATCTTCTGGAAATCGAGAGTTTTAAACTCGTTCCATTCGGTTAGAATACAAACCGCATGTGCATCTTTAGTAGCTGCATAAGCATCCCAAACAACACTCACTAGTTTCACAGTTGTTGGGCTCATGGGCTGAAGATGAAGCGGGTGATCCCAATCGAATTTGTTCATGGATAAATCTCGTTGGATTTGATCTTCAGTAACTTGTGGATCATAAATGCTTAAACGGGCTTTATCACCTAATAAACCCTTGCAAACATCGATTGCAGGGGTTTCTCGGGTGTCACCCGTGTCTTTTTTGAATGCAAACCCGAGAATTGCAATCTTTTTGTTTGAAACGGTGTTGAACATTGAAGCAACAACACGGTTAACAAAACGGGATTTTTGGTAGTCGTTGATTTTGATGACCTGGCGCCAGTACTCTGCAACTTCGGGGAGCCCGTTGCATTCACAGATGTAAACTAAGTTTAAAATGTCTTTTTGAAAGCATGAACCACCGAATCCCACACTGGAATTTAGAAACTTAGCACCGATTCTGGTGTCTTTTCCAACTGCATAAGAAACTTCACTCACGTTTGCACCGGTTGCTTCACAGAGTGCTGACATGGCGTTAACGGACGAGATTCTTTGTGCCAAAAAGGCGTTTGCTGCAAGCTTTGACAGCTCAGCAGACCATAAGTTGGTTGTGATGATGTTTTCTTCAGGGACCCAGTGGGCATAAACGTCTTTTAACGTCTTGATTGCTTTTTGGCCTTCAGGGGTTTCCCGACCACCGATAAGAACTCGGTCGGGTTTAAAAAGATCTTCAATTGCAGTTCCTTCAGCTAAAAATTCAGGGTTGGAAAGAATCTGGAAATTGATTCCGTTACTGTTATGAGTCAGAATCTTTTCAATTGCTTCTGCTGTCTTCACAGGGACAGTTGACTTTTCAACAACGATTTTGTCTGATTTTGACACATCAGCAATCATACGAGCAGCACTTTCCCAGTAAGTCAGATCTGCAGCTTTTCCAGCACCAAGACCTCGAGTCTTGGTTGGGGTGTTGACTGACACAAATACAATATCTGCTTCAAACACGTGTTTCTCAACATCTGTGCTGAAAAAGAGGTTTTTGCCTCTGCATTGTTTCACAACGTCTTCAAGACCTGGTTCATAGATCGGGAGCTGGTCACTGTTCCAGGCTGTGATACGAGGGACAGAAATGTCAACAACTGCCACTTCGATATCGGGACACTTGAGTGCTATGACAGCCATTGTTGGACCTCCAACATATCCAGCTCCGATGCAGCAGATCTTCACCATTTTATCGTGTTCTTACGGATCGTGATTCTGAACATAAGCATATATATATAGTCATATACAGATCAAGCATAAAAAAATGAATAACCTACATTTTTTTACATGTTTCAAGCTCATGAATTAATTGTGTGCTGATAGTTCTTGCTACTGAATGAAAATTTTATGTCGATAACAAAAACGATATCTTATTGTAACATTAAACAACTTTATTAGTCTACAAACGATCAATAACACTCAGCTTATGGTAAAATGGTGCTAAAATATCCTAACATTTTAGTAACTAACGAAGGTAGACATGAAATCTACCAATGATCACAATATACATGAAATTAAACTTGCAAAAACAGCGGATGACATTTTAATCTCCATAAATGAGCTGGACATAGCTATTAATGTCTAAAATCTCTGATGGCTAAATATAGAATCGTGTGACTTTAGGTGAACACTTAGATCTGCTCTGACTGCTACATATACAAGCTAGTAAAATCATAACACATGATTAAAAGTTGAATCGTACATGAATCTAATCAAATTACAACCAAATATCGTTAAGCACATTGAGTAATTAACACATACAGTACAGATCTATTGAGAATACATCAGATCAGCAACCGACAACCCATAATTCAGTTCATTAAAGGAAATTATACGAATTATTGCTGGTAAACACTTGCATCAACATCATGCAATTGTGCAAATGGATCTAATCACTTAATTACACATCATAATAAGAAATCAACAGATCCGAACATCTTAAGCTCGAACAATGCAATTAGAAAGTATAAAAACACATTATTATATCAATTAAACGGAATAATGAAGCAAGAATATTACCTGTTTGATTTCTAGCTGCTGTTATACCAGAGAGAGAAACAGTGTCTCTGCGCGTTGATTTTAGAAAGAGAAAATGCGAGAGATCTGTAATACGAAACAAAGAAAGCGGGGACATGTGTTTATAGTCACGAAAGTAACAAAACGTACCCCTGATGTTTTAAGAATTTACATATAGCTACCCTGAATAGTATTCTGTATTCAACCATCGATGTGGAAAGCTCACCGCGTACACCGCCAGGAAAAAGGTCCACTTTTCCCCCTCCAAGTTTTAACTCCAATCTACGTCTAACCTTTACGTTTCTATTTTTATATTCATAAGTCTAAATCTAATGCAGTGCAATCAGGGCCGATCTGAGCATGTGACATAAAGGTGATCACTCAGGTCCCATTAATTTTAGGGGCATTTTCAAAAATTCTCACACACACATATATATACAAGTCACTTGAACCAAAGCAAGCCTAACTGAAAATGTGCGACTAAAGGGTCTAAATGAAAAAAACTGGACATGTAAGTATGTAATTTGAGCATTGAGACGTCACTTTAATATTATGGATAAAATTTTACTTATTTGGATTGTTTACACATTTTGAAGATTCTGTACAGGATTAAAAAATTGATTAGAATTGTTGTAATTACAGTACAATCACTTTACTATAAGATGGAGTGAGTAGCACTTTTAATAGTTTGATTTGGTTTGAATCTGTTACAAAGTTACTATAGTTTTAATAAATAAATAAGTAATAGAGCATATTGCAAGTAAATAAAGCACGTTGAAAAATTATTTTAGTCGGAAAACATAAAACTAGAGTTATAGTTTGTTAATAGTTTTTTTTTTTATCTATTTGAACATATATTAAGTAACATGTTTAAAAAATATATACAATGCAGATTCATAGGACATTTTGAAGAGTTTGTTTATTTTATTTGAATCGTTAAAGTACAATTATAAACACTTAACATTCTTAACAAAAGAACATGAACATAAAAACTTATTTGTTTAAGTGTTTACGAACAGTTCATGAGACTTTAATTTCATAACAAACAAACATGAACGAACAAACTTATTCAGTTCGTTTGTTGGGCTAATTAGTATAATTGAAAATGACCATTTTTTAGAATAGAGGAATTTATTAAAGAAAGTAACAAGCTAGCCTCAATGGTCCAAGAAATACAAACTATCAACCCATTGGAATCGGGTTATTGATCCAATTCACTCAATCAAGAGACATCGACTCTACTAGAAGTTCAAACAAAAGACAACACTTGCACATCTTCTATAAACGGATCACTTCTCAGTGATTTTTTCTTCCAAATTTTAATGTTGCTTAATTACTACGCTTAATTTCGCTTAATTTCTATGACGTCACAGAAGCCAGATTGTTGAACCAATAACAATATATAATTGTCTTTTCTAGAAGTCATTTAAGTTGAGTTTTTTTTTACCAAAGTTTTGTAGCCTAATGATATTGGTGTAAGATGTAAGGTGTTATAGGTCATGTGTTCAAGTCCCGTCATGAATAAATAAGTAATTAGGCGCGGTTCCTAAAAAAAATTAAGTTGAGCTTTTATAGTTTTACATCATCAAAGTCGAAATAACCAATAACCATACACAATTATTTACTTAAATAGAAGTATAAACACCTATTTAATAACCAATTAATTAAACAAACATTGATATACAACTGATATCGGTAACAAAATCTTATAAACATATAATTGATAAAAATTATATTCCGATTAACGTCATAATAAACTACTATAACTTCAATACCCAACAACAATTTTGTTTTCCTAACATGATTGATGCTTTAACTTAAAAAGGAAGACTCAAAAGTCAAAATTGCTTGGAGTTGAAAAAGCGAATTGATCTACCTTGAGTAAGATGCAAGTCTCGTGCTAATTATAGTGTCCTTTTAATAGTTTAATTTAGTTTTTTTCCCTGTAGACCAAGCTTAAATGCACACGATGTGCAAGACTGTTTTATGTATATAATAAAGTGGAAAGTGCGTTAGAGATGCTCTTAGTCATTTATATTTTAGGGTTTTGATAATGACAGCCCTAAGGGCTGTCAATAAGAATGAATAATTGGAAGATTATTTTCATATTTTAGCTCCTTTTAACTCCATTAGTCAAATTATGTTCATTCTTTTTAACAATATTCAAACTCCTCCTCCAATCATAATCAGGACTGATCATTTTATACATTCTTATTGACAGTCCTTCATTATCAAAAACTCATAAACAAATTATAAAGAGTATATACTCCCTTTGTCTCTTCTCCTTAAATTTTTGTTCAACGAAAAGTTTTCATTTCTCAAATTTAAAGAGCTCACTTAATAAAATAATATTATTATCACAAATTCACTATCTCATAAAACACTCCGTCTTTAAACTAACATAAAATTATTATGAATGACCCCGCCACAAAAAAAAAATGAGAACTTTTTTCTGGAATAAAAGGGAATATAATATCTGTCACGTCTTCTTAAAAGTTGGGAAACATTTGTGACGATAAACTTTTTAATGACATTATCAATTAATTAAAATAAACCGGTAGTGACTGATTTCTAGGGGGTTTTCTTAGCTTTATCAACCAAACTACTAGCTTACAGGTTGGCTGACCCATATTATATAAGCTGAATATATCAAAGTTGAAAAGTGATTTGGGTTATAACGCCAAACTTGGTAATAAAGTGAGTTTCTTTCCATAGGATGGTTTCATACTTTCATGGTACCCATTACTTAAAAAGCGTATTCTTTTATCCCCGAGCATTACACTGACAGCCTGAGTTTTTATATTACGACAGAACTAAAAAGTGAAAAACTTCTCAAAACCATACTTTTTTTCTATGTCATTTTATATCATACTCATAAGTAGTTTCATGGTGTCATTAATTTCGAGAATGCCATAGCAAATATGCCACGGTTTTAAATAAAAAAGGTGAAATAAACAAAAGCAAAAGAGTGTCTTGTAATCTAAAGATGTAGAATGAACATAACCAACAAAGAAGGAAATGGTTACAAGAAAACATTAATATACACATACTGCACGCATTGCTTTTGCACGAATCACAGGAGAACCCTCCCTTAAACTTGCTTGTAACCAATAAACTCAATCAGAAAAGAATATAAATTTATTTTTAGTACACATGATTTAAACAACAGAAGATAGATAGCAGAGCAGAGCAGAGCAGAAGTAAGTGAAGAATTATGTCAAATCCTCTTGTGAAGGGAAGGAGCTATTTTGTGTTAATGCTAATGTTATCTTATTGACAAAACTCCTTGTTAATGAAACTATCCCAAAACCACGCACAATAGCTTTTGATTTTATCCTATAAAGATAGTAGAGAAATTTCTCCCGACTACTAGGATCATCTTTGTACCACAAACACATATAAAACCTGCAAACATCACATTTTCATAAATTGATTTTTTTTTTAAAAAACATGTTCCGGTTATAAGATCAAGGATTCTTATGATTACAGTTACAGACCATCTTGTGAATATATCAGCAGACCCATGCAAATTTCCGTTTTTGTAATATTAGTGGTGTCAGTTGACTTTGACTTTTTACGGTTGTGATTGACCTCACCTGCACTCTGGGTTTTGCAATAAGATCGAGTAACTGTTTTCTGCATAGACATCATTTTCTCTTATTCCCAAACAGTCTGAATGAAATAATCTTTGACAACCTTCACAAAGGATTGATGACTTTTCCATCCTTGAATCCAAACAAACAGAACATGTATCATCTGGATAAGAATTATCATCATTTTCTTCCCCATTAAGTAACCTTACAGCAACTGTACCAAGAATATCAATTGCAATGGACCGAGCAGCAATATCTTTCGCTTTCGGTCCAGCATCTGCAGTAGTAAGACACAAAGAACCTGTAATTGTATAATTAATATTTAATACCTCCAAAAGCAGAATATTCAGGTAAATTCAAAAAAGCCAGCACGCTTCAGTTACTGCTTCTTGAGATTTATGAGGATAACTAGAATCGATTCCAATATTGAATAATGGATTGTTGTCCAGATGCTTCCCTTAAAGAAGCAGGAAGATTCCCACTAAATTGAATTAATAAAGCAGTTACCATTTGAATCTGCTTTTGTTCTTCATCTGCAAGGTGATAAGTTCTAGGAATTCGCTTTAAGAATTGTATTTTCATCAGCAGATGAAGTAATTCATCCATTACATAAACTCGATGCTGAGGATAAGAATAAAATATCTGAAAAATGATAACAAAAGTTAGAACAATCAACAATGCTTATTCTTTATATATATAAAAAAAGGGTAAAAGTCCATACCCTGCCTATTAGACTGATTGCTTTCAATCATAGAAGTTGAATGTTATCCACTAACAAAGTTGAAAAACATATTTTTACTAGTTGCAAAAAGATAACAATTTACGAGAATGGAAATCATTATAACCAGATTATCAGCAAATATATATAAATTAATAATTCAAGCATCAGAAATATCCATTTGTTCATAAACTTGAACATTTTTTCTTGGATCAAACTTTCTAGGGTTTTCTTACTAAACAAAAAGAAACATAATTTCTTTTATCTTGAAACCTATTCAATCCAATTGTTCATAAACTTGAACAATGTTCTTGGATCAAACTTACTAGGTTTCTTTCTAAGATAAAAAAAAACTTAATAATATATATATGTATATACGAAAAATCGAAAAACAAAGGAAGAAAAAAAAAGAAACCTAATTTCTTTTTATCTAGAACCCTATTCATACCAATGTTCATTCAAAACTTGAAGAACATACACTTGGTCGAAATTTCTAGGGTTCTTTTCTAGATGAAAAGAAACTCAACCGAATCTCATTGAGATTAGTAGAAAGCTCTGATACCACTGTAGGAAAACCTTGTAGTATTCACATGGCGGAACTTGAATCCCACATTACTGGATCTATACTAGACAATGAGATCACGAGAAGAAGGAGATGATGAACATTACTTTAGATAGCTAAAGAAGTGATCCACCTCTACTGCACCACCTGGACACGCTGCAAGACCGCGTTGTACCAACAAAGCAACACACTAGAACTCGTGTGTGTGTGTGTGTTCGGTCGAACTCGAACCCGAAAACCCTTGGGGTTGTTCGGCCGTCGACGAGAGAGAGGAGAGGGAGAGATTAGGGTTTTTGTGGTGTTGAAATGTGTAACCCTTAAACCTTAACCTTAAGCCTTTATTTATAAGGGCTTAAGTTACAGTTAAGTCCTTGGAGTTTAATTATGATTAATCTCATAATTAAACTTCCTATTAACACTTTAAACCCTAGGACTTTTACTAGTTAATTAATTAACTATTAATTAACCGTCCGTTAAATACTTAACCTAATATTTAACCATCCTCACAAATAATAATTAACTTATTATTATTTATTCTCTTTCTTGTAATTAACTTAGCCAGTTAATTATTGCACACAACTTGCTTTATTCGGTTGTCCATTATTGGGTGTGTAGCGGTGTGACCCTTTAGTGTGTTATAACATTGGACACGGTGACACGTGTACTTATCTGTGCACATAAATCCTTCATAAATTTGCGGAGAAATCCATCCCGTTCTTCAGGGCCCTGCATGGGTGCACGAAGAAAGGGATGGTGGAATGGACGGACAAAGCTGAAGAAACTTTCGTTGGTTTAAAACAACATCTCAGAACCATCCCTGCCATGACCAGTCCGGTGGAGGGAGAACCTTTGATCATCTATTTATCAACGAATGCGGAGGCGGTCAGCTCCGTACTCATAGCCGAACGAGATAAGAAGCAAGTGCCTATTTACTTCGTTAGTCGAGCTCTGCAGAATGCAGAGTTGAATTACTCGATGATCGAGAAGCTGATATTAGCACTAGTGTACACTGCCAGAAGGTTAAAAAGGTACTTCCAGGCTCACCCAATAACGGTGTTAACTAACCAGCCTATCAAAACCATCCTGCTGCGGCCGGAACGTTCGGGCCGACTGACAAAATGGGCAATAGAGATAGGAGATCACGATATAACTTTCCGTCCCAGGCAGAGCATAAAAGGTCAGGCGCTGGCAGATTTTCTGGTAGAAATGCCAGAGGAGGATAGTGTTTCCCTGGCAGAGGGTGTGGTTTTCCCACCTGTAAACGCCCCGTCAGGTTCGTATTGGCACATGTATACGGACGGAGCATCAAGTGTGGAAGGTTGCGGAGCGGGAGTGGTTTTGGCAGGTCCGAACGTTGAAAAGATAACATATGCCTTGCGGTTCGACTTTAAGTGCTCGAACAATGAAGCTGAGTACGAAGCATTGTTGGCCGGTCTAGGCTTAGCGAAAAGCCTGGGGGTTGGTAAGGTGAAGGCTTTTGCGGATTCGATGCTAGTAGTAAATCAGATTAAAGGGTTGTACGAGGCTAAAGAAGCTCACATGAAAAAGTACCTGACGAAAGCCAAGGAAGCGATCTTAGGGTTTGAAGGATTCGAGATAACTCAAGTTCCAAGAACAAAGAACAAAGAGGCAGACGCTCTGAGCAAGCTGGCATCTATGTTATTCTGCCACTTAACAAAAAAGGTATTGGTCGAGGTTCTCACAAAAAGAAGCATCGAGAAGATGCATAATGAAGTCATGCAGATAGGTCCGGAAGAGGGTTGTTGGACCTTCTGGATACGAAGATACCTTCAGGAAGGAATCCTCCCGGAAGATAAGAGGGAAGCCAGGAAGATCCGAGTCAACACAGGAAGGTACACGGTCAAGGGAGGAACCTTGTAAAGAAAAGGGTATTCGACCCCTTGGTTAAAATGTTTAAGCAAGGCGGAGGGGGCCTTAGCCATAAAAGATGTTCATGAAGGTCTATGTGGCTCACATTCCGGACCAAGGGTGCTTATGCAGAAGCTCTTCCGGACAGGGTACTTCTGGCCAAGCATGTCCGCAGACACGAAAGAATATGTCAAGAAATGCAAGCAGAGTCAGGTATACTCGGATGTCCCAAAAAGACCCGCAGTAAGCTTAACCAGCATCACAAGCCCATGGCCACTTTGCCAATGGGGGATAGATATCGTGGGCCCTTTCCCAAAATCAGTCGGAGGTGTCCAGTTTCTGGTTGTAGCGGTGGTTTATTTCACTAAATGGGTAGAAGCAAAGGCACTAGCATGCATATCAGGTTCTAAATTGTGAAGTTTGTGTGGCAACAAATTGTGTGCAGGTGCGGTCTTCCCCATACGATCGTCAGTGACAATGGGAAGCAATTTGCCAGCAACCCTTTCAAAGAATGGTGTACAAAACTGACCATCCGTCAGAATTTTACGTCCGTAGCGCACCCATAAGCAAATGGCCAGACGGAGGTCACGAATAGAACAATAGTAAAAGGAATCAAGAAGCGTCTGAGCGAGGCAGAAGGAGGATGGGTTGATGAATTGCAAAGTGTCTTATGGGCATACCGGACCATGATCAGAAGTGCTACAGGAGAAACCCCGTACACTTTAGTGTACGGCTCAGAGGCGATGATCCCTTTGGAAGTCGTGCTGACCTCCCCAAGGGTAGATAGCTTTCGGTTAGAAGGTAACGAAGAAGCCCTCAGGCATAATCTGGACCTAGTGGACGAACGTCGAGAAAACGCAGCCGCTCGACAGGCAGCATATAAATTGTTAACAGAAAACCATTACAACAAGAAGGTCCGAGGGTTGGCCTGTAAGGTAGGAGATTTGGTGCTCCGGAAGAACGAGGCGAGCTTGCAGATAAAACCAGGAAAATTGTGCCCAAATTGGGAAGGTCCGTATCGTATCAAGGAAGCAAGACGGAACGATTCGTACGTGTTGGAATCAATGGGCGGAACGTTGATTCCGCCGAACATGGAACATGAAGAATCTACGAAAATTCTACTTCTAAGTAATCGAGTGTATTAAAAAACCCCATCTATCTTTATGGGGCTTCGGGGGGCCTGTTTTGTAATAAACGAATCGAATGAATCTGCCAAAGCAGAATATTTTGTCACGAATTATTCTTCAAACGAGTATTAAGAATTGACAAATGAGTAAAAAAACACGAAACGTGTAACAAACTTGCGTACGAATATTCATAGCTATGAAAGGTTTACATTGAGTACCGAAAGGTAGCCATAAACCTACGACCGAACGAAAACCGGAACCATAACGAAGCGACGAAAAGTTCGAACCTTTGTAACTTTTTTAATTGGGGACGCCTTTTTAAACAAGTAACAAAAAAGAACCCACGAATCAGCAAATAATAAATAAATAATAATAAGTGAAGGTGCAGAACATATTCTAAGAAGAAAGTAGAACAAATTTCATTATGAGCGTCAAAGTTACAATGGCTATCGAGCCCAAAAGAAACATACAAATTTAAAATCAAAAACAAACTACAAGCATTAAGTAGGGCGAGAGGAGCTTTCTCCCACGCCCTCCATCCCAACGCAGAGTTTCGCAACAAGACCTTTGAGGCCCTCCAAACTCATGGCTCCGGTCTCAAAGGAACGAATCAAGTCGTATTCTGGTGACTCCAACGCTTCAAACAGATTCATGATGGTTTGCTGAGCTCCGGAGTGGTCGTGTACAAGCTTCACATGGCTCAGGAGATCGGGATACGCCTCTCGAGTATCTACATACCCTTGGTAGCGGCCAAAATTCAAAGTTTCTTCTTGAAGAGTAGTATTCCTGTTGACAAACTCATCTGACGAGAGCAACGCCTCCAAAACCCTAGGAAACCCTTTCCGGAGCACCCACTGAACGTTCTCCTGCTCTTCACGCACGGCCTTCCACAGTTGCTCATTGCTCGTTTCCACCCTGACCAGACGTTGATTAGCTACCGTTAACTGGGAGTCTTTCTCAACCAGAGAAGCTTCTAATTCGGCGATTCGGAGGGCGGAAGACTTGTTCTGACCTTCAAGCTCCGCAAGCTGCACCTCTTTGGCCTTTAACGAACGGCGAAGGTCCTCATGCTCGGTAGTAAGCGGCTTCACAGATCCCGCAAGCTGGTTCTTTTCAAACTTCTCTCTTTCGTAGAGATCCTTGGCAGTCTTCATCAACCCGGACATCGGATGAACTCTGTGTGCTGATTCTGCGAGACCTGCTCCTGACGAGCTCTCTGGTTCTGAAGATTAGTAAGAAGATCGATAGTGCTCAACAACCCAGCTTTGGCTTTTAGGATGGCATCCTCAGGAGTAAGCTCCATAACCTCTCCAGTAAAGGGAGCCTGGGACACAATAACCTGTTTGGGAACAGAAACAGTTGTGTAACCAAAGGGAGCGGAAGCCAGGATTACTGGTGGGTCTTCAGGGGTCTCTTTCGGTTCTCCGGCACCTAGCGTGGTCACAACAACGGATGAAGAGCTGGCGAATTGAGCAAATCCTGCTATAACATACAAACGCATATGAATTTCAGAATTAAATGAGCGTTAAAAATAAGTCATACCTGAAGGAGTGGGGTCAGGAATGTTGGATTGACTTTTCACAGAATGAGGGGATAATGAACATTGGTCCGCAAAACGGAGTGCGGGATAGAACTGAATAGACTACTGCTGAATCGAGCAACGGCAGAAGAGCTCGGACGGGCAGGTGGTACCCGACGCCGAATAATAGGAACACCAGACGAAGGCACAGGAACGTCAGCCGCAGCTGTAGAGGGGATGATCAGTGAGGAAGGTTTGAAAGACACAAGAGGTGGGGGCAGAAACGTCTGCTCCGTAGCAGCATGAGTGCTGATGACTAAAGATTGGCTCACCAAACCAATGACAAAAAAAAAAAAAGATAAGCATATAAAGTCGATAAAACAGGGAAATTGAGGAAGGCAGGAAACTTGTCCTTACCTTCGGACGAAACCTTAGACCGTTTACGAGAAGGGGAGGGAGCATCTTCCCGTCTCCGTCGTTGGCGAAGACCCCCGGCAGATGTTGCGAGCTTACTAACAGAACGAAGCTTGGGCGGATTACCAGGATTCTCCTGCGAATCAGGTATCATGGTATCCTCTTCAGTAAACTCAGGGGGTGTTCCAGCTAAGAATCTAACAGAAGCAGTAGGGGAGGGTGCGGCACCTTCCCCTCCGGTAGGGTCACGAAGGGAGGTCCCTTCAGAGCTTAAAACCTCTTCTTCTCGAACATTCACATGGGTCAAGCCTCTGTCGTCCACAGAAACACTACTCTCAAGATAAGAGCCTTTGGGCATCCACAACCGATGCAGAAGCGGTACGGCGTCTCCGTTAAGCTTCCATATGGGGCGAATCCCCCTAGAAGCGTAAAAAGGACTAAGGTCAGCCATCCCTAGAAGAACCTCGTCGGGATCTTCCCATTCAACTTGAGCAGCAGATAGACTAGTAACATGCTCCGACTCTTCGTCAGAAAAATCAGGGAGTGGATCAGACGGTCGTCCAAGCACTCTCCCACAAGGTAAAGTAACATAACGAAAGGTGGAGCGTTTAACGTAGAGAAACTGGAACTTCCAATCGTGAATGGAGTCCCTCAAACCGGAGATACGTTCGCTATGCGCAGGACGAAGAGCGAATACAGCCCAATCTGCGCGGTCGGTGACAACATAAAAGTAGCGAAAGAGCTTCGGGGAAGGGAGGATGTCCATACCTCTGCAGAGCATGATGAAACCTACAACTTTTCGGAAAGAATTGGGCGCAAGTTGGGTAATGTGAATGCCCAAATCTTGAAGCAACTCCAGAATGGAGTTGTCAATGGGAAACCGGAGCCCTCCTTGCAAATATTGAAGATAAATAGGCTCATACCCATCCGGAGCGGACCTCAGCGTTTCGCCTTCGCCAGGAACCCGAGGGTCGAAACAAGGATCGATGCGATATTCTCTTATAATCTGAGGAAGATCAGCGTTTGTCAGGGTACAACAGGTGTTGGAAGCGGTCCTCTTTTCTTTGGCGGGCTTATCAGCCTTCTCACGAGTTTGTCAGTCTTTCTTCATGGCTAGGATCGAGCAAGAACAAAGATAAGGGGAGAAAGGAGTAAGTAAGAGGAAAGGTTTAGAGAATGTAAGGTGTGGAAGAAATTGATAAACGAACTATGGGAGCGTATAAATAGGCGAGAGGGAGTCTAAAGGGCGAAAATTTGAAATGACGTATAATGGTCAAATTTTAACGGAACACAGACAACGGTAACGTTTTCAGGACGGTTGAAATCCTCGGTTAAGCAAGGGTAAAGTAAACGAAGGAAGCTTAAATTAGAACCAGCAGAATTTGCATTTCCGGCTGGCTTCTAATCTGAGGGACTTAATGAGATATGGTACAAACTCACTCATGCCCGGACGTCAGAACGGACGAATGGATAAACGGACGGACGAATGAGCAAACGGAGCGAATGAAGCAACATCTGATTACAAACCCTTATCGGTAGGTCCCAAAGATCTCCTTGGGACTATGGCCGAACTTTAGGGGAAAGCAACCTCGAAAATGAAAGTGCATTTAATGCGAACGCGGCTCGAAACCGCCCCCTGCCTTTGTCCGCAGAGTAAAGGGTTTCGCCTCAAGCTAGCGACCGGAGGTCCATGGGCGAGGCGGACCATGGCTGGGCTCTTTTTCTCCCGCTAAAAAGGTATGGCCATTCTCCCGCTCATTCTCAGACTATAAATAGAGGATGGAGCTCAGGGAGGAAGGCATTCAATTCACTTAGCATTTACTGCTTACATCTACTATATTCAAGACCTTACGTCGATCAAATAATTTACTTAAGCATCGAAGTGTCCGTCTGGAAGCCCCTTCCGGAGGACCTCTGACTTAGGGTTGTTTTCTGTTTCAGGTTTCTCGCTCAAGGAATCGTCCAGTTCGTGACTCCAAATCCATGACGCAACATTACCTTTATACCAACTACTGCAAAGACTGAAAAGCAGGAAAAGAAATCAAATTGATGATGAAATATAGAGGAAAAGAAATTCACTTTTCTGTCTGACTCCATCCCTGTACGCATCTCTTGGATATCAGTTTGAATTTGAGAAATTTGTGACTCATGGAGATCTAAACGAGTGAAATTTGAGCGTGTTTCAATGACTGGTTGCACCATTCTGAAGCAGGTCTGAAGCACGGACCAGTGATAGAGATTCAACACAAATGCAAAAGGATTACTGGAATTAAATTTACGAAAGGTTCAATACATGAAGCAAATGGAAAATACAATAACCAGGGAAGAAATCCCTCTCTCTACGTAACCAATACGAGAGCCCCAAAAAGGATTACTTGTATCATGCAGTTTAACTTGATGATTTCCCACTGAGTGAAATTTGGGTGTGTTTTTATGTGTGCATGGATGAAGAAAAGAGGAAGTAGATGGTCACAGTGAGGGTAAAATTGTCAATTAACAAAGTTTAACAGCAAATTTTTTACAATTAACAAAGTTTAACAGCAAATTTTAACGGCTTTTAGTATTAGGGATCAAAAACAATACGAAGTCCAAACCACGGTGAGCACGGGTGTAATTTCTAATACTTAGGGATCAAATCCAAAATAATTATGACTATCCGTATAATTTACTCAAACATATATGATGTTATGAGTAAGAAAAAAATTAAAGTTATATATAAATAATAATAACTATAACTAATAATTAAAAGTATTAAGTGGTGTAATGTCATGAGTGTGTATACGTAGATAAAACACATGTCAACCATTTAAAATTCTCATCCCGCAATTCTAAGATTGCCCAACCTAATAGCATCTGCAATGGTTAAGTCTATCATCCAATTTTGATAAATAAGCTTTCAAAAATGCTTTTGCTCCAATGCATTTAGTTTAGATAAAGATTTTTTTTTTGTCTAGTGAATGACTTAGAGAATAATAAGCTTTTGGAGCAAAAACTTTTTACTAGAAGGTCATAAACCCTCAAATGACATACACAAAGAGTAAAATTTTTTGTAAAAAGCTTCCATTGGAAATGCTATAAGTACGTGATTGTAATTCATCAATACAAAGCCAGGGTGATTCAAGGAATTTGTCATTCAAGAAGTTATTGTTTAATGTTATAATTAGTCAAGAATATATGTATAGTACTTGCATAAAAATAATATTTAGGAAATTCTGAAGCTGAAACACGTCATTAGTATTAAGTTAAATAAGCAGATTTTAATCATAGGAAAAGTGCAGCCCAACATGTGGAAACAAAGACACCTTCTATTTAAGCCAACTCCAAATACAGTACTTATCCCTTAACTTAAGAGTTAATTACACGAATAATCCTTTAACTTTATACCAAATTTCACTAATGGCCTTTAGTTTCAAAAATTACACCAATGGTCCTTATTTTTAAAACTTATTTCACCGATAGTCCTTTAGGCTTAACGGTGTTAAATTTTTCTGTTAATTCCCCCATGTGAGATGCACATGAGAGCATTGTAGTCTTTTCCCATCTCACTTTTTGCAAAAAAATTTAAAAAACAAGCTTATTTACAACTTTTAAGGCAAAAAGTACCACACCACTTGCACACACCCACACCCATGTGCATCTTACATGAGAGACTTAACAGAAAAATTTAACACCGTTAAGCCTAAAGGACTATCGGTGAAATAAGTTTCAAAAATAAGGACCGTCGGTGTAATTTTTGAAACTAAAGGATCATTGATGAAATTTGGTATAAAGTAAAAGGACCATTCGTGTAATTAACTCCTTAACTTAATTTAGAACGTAATAATACGACATAGGGACACAATAAGTAAAAAAAACACTAATCAAAGACTGTGGTTTCTGATTGATCGATCCTTAATTGGCATCCTCTTTTATCCACTCGATAAACTTGGTTTTTTTTTGAACGGCAAGGCAAGGACCCCAAGAGCTTCGGCATTGCCATCACCCTCGAGACCCCTACAAGAAACTTTATAAAAAAGCTAGCAAGAAACTAGCAAAAAGGAAATACAACCAAAGTTTGAGGGAACGGACCAAAAGAACAACCAAACAACAACTAAACAACAAACACCCATCTAAACGCAAACAACAAACACCAAGCATCAAAAAGAAAAAAAAAAATTAAAAACACTCTCCCGGGTTTGTAATCCAAACAGGCCACGCATTCCCGAGACCAGACCCCCTCGAGCGATTTTTGATCCAAAGAAAAGATTGCGATTAAATATCAGAAAACGCAATATCCACCGAAACACCATTAGCTCGATTAAAAACAATATCATTACGCTTCTTCCAAATGATCCAAAGATAAACATAAGTCACTCCCTGCAACCTTTTGTTTAAATTCCAAGGCCTTATCTTTGAATGTTTTGTCACCGAGCACCTGCTCTACCTTGCTTTTAATTTCTACTAGCGTAATGATGCTTGTTTCATCTTTCTTAAACCTTAAACCTGTTGGGTTTCGTACACATTTAACGTCACTATGTTCGTCGCGGAATTACGAACAATTAATACGATAAACTACGAAGCTTAAGGATCGCTTATGTCTACGAGTCTAAGGCAACTAGTAATAAATAAATACTTACATTAGCGGTGCTCGGTGATTCGATTCCTTGAGAACGAGTACGCGCCAGAACTTGCCAACGAACTTAGGATTCAAGAAAGAACCCCTCTACTTGATCACACTCGAGGTTGACAACGAACGAGACAATACACAACAATGTAGTGCAAAGTACCCTTGAGAAAACCCAAACGAAATCACCAATCGAATACTCCTTTCGATCGACGACGGCGGCGCACGGCAGCGGCGCTACGGCGGCGGTGGTGGTTTCCGGTCGGCGGTCGGACGAAGGGGAGAGGGCTTCGGCCGAATAGGGTGCAAGCCAAGAAAAGTGTGTTTAGGTTAATACCCCATGCACCCTATATATAGGTTTTGGAAAACCTTTGTTTCCTTATTTGAGTTGGACTCAAATTAACCTAAAGCTCGTCTCGTTTAATTAAACCATTAATTAAACTAAGTCCGTTATGGAATAACTAGTTAATTACCCATTAACTTATTCCAGTCCACCAAGCCTGATACACATTAATTATACAATTTAATTAATGACTGGTTCGTTTATTCTCGTGTTCGGTTGTGCCCCGAGAGCAACCCTAGTAGGACTTTAATTTACGTTGACCAAGTCAAACCGTTTATTTGATGACGTTGGACACCATTTCCAACAGTCTCCCACTTGGACATCTCATCAACTATAAACGTTTGTCAAGCATACTTTTAAAGTGTGCAAACAATGCAGCTGCTGAACTCTGAACTTAATTAGAATACAGTTCCTAAGATAAGTGATCATATGTCCTTCACTTCGCGATATCCCGTTAACTAGAGACACGGACAAACGTCAATCTCTAGTCACGACTATGTTTCCTGATCAAGATTTATGATGACTGTTTAGACCACTAATTGAACTTTCAATTTGGCCATGACCTGCGCAGGTACTTTTAATTGTCACATCAAATCAACAGGGGCCCCACATATATCTCTTCTTTTCATACTATTTAAAGAAGGAGTGAATAAACTTCGACTTACATTGTCTCTGCCATAATCGTTACATGACACATGGAAGTACTCTGTATAGCTACCAATTACGAATAGCGTTGGAGCAAACCAATGCATCACGAACTCTCACTAGGAGACTAATGTATCTAGGTTTTAAGACCTATATGATATTACCGTCTCACCATTACCTTTGAATTGTCCATGAGGTAATACTCTGAGCATGGGTTGGTCCAACATTTAAAATCTCTATTTAAATGCTCATGAGGGTAGCAGCAATCTCTATGCTATGTTCAATCTTATGAACAGTCTACATACTCTCCATGACATCTTAATTCATTTCTCATTCCCATGAGAATGATCGACTGTGGACGTTTAAATGATCTTTTAGATCACTTTGGAATTTGTTCTAAACATGCAAAAGTGAAACTCAAATTTAAATGCTATATGAATGATAGAACACTTGCATATTATTTAATCACCATAAATAATTCATCCATTCATACAATTTAATATTTGTTATATAGTTTCAATAAATAAACTAATACAAGTCACTTGGAAATCTAATCCCTATCGTCCTAGCGTGAGCATCATGCTTGGATCGACTTAGTGGCTTTGTGAATGGATCAGCCGGATTCTCCTCCGATGATACCCTCGTCACGATGGCGTCACCTTCCTCAACACGTTTTCGCACATAGTGATACGTTCTGAGTATATGCCTGGTTTTACTGTGATCTTTGGATTCTTTAGTCAATGAGACTGCACCTTCATTATCACAGTAGATATTCAATGGGTCCTTGATGCTTGTTACGACACCAAGGTCACCGATGAAATTCTTTAACCATGTGGCCTCTTTTGCTGCCTCACTAGCAGCAATATACTCAGATTCACATGTGGAATCAGCAACCGACTGCTGCTTGGAGCTTTTCCAAGTAACAGCTCCACCATTTAGTAAGAATACCCACCCAGTTTGTGAACACGAGTCATCCCTGTCTGTTTGGAAACTCGCGTCACAATATCCTTCCACAACAAGATCGTCTTTCCCACCATACACTAAGAACATATCCTTTGTTCTCCTTGGGTACTTGAGAATCGTCTTGACTGCTGTCCAATGATCGTTGCCAGGGTTAGCCTGATATCGACTCACCATGCTCAAGGCATATGAGACATCAGGACGAGTACATATCATGGCATACATGATCGATCCTATAGCCGAAGCATATGGGATACGACTCATTCTATCCCGCTCTGACTCAGTGCTGGGACTTTGACTATGAGTCAATTTTATGCCATGGTTCATTGGTAAATAACCTTTCTTAGAATCAAGCATATGAAACCTCTTCAATACCTTGTCTAAGTATGTACTCTGGCTTAATCCTATTAGACGTTTTTCTCTATCTCTGTATATCTTGATTCCAAGTATGTACGCTGCATCTCCTAGATCCTTCATTGCAAAACACTTTCCCAACCAAGACTTCACATCTTGCAGTGTAGGAATGTGGTTGCCAATGAGCAATATGTCGTCGACATATAACACTAGGAAGATTACATTGCTCCCACTAGTTTTGATATAAACGCAGGACTCATCTTCGCTTCTCGAAAACCCAAACTGTTTGACTCTTTCGTGAAAGCAAAGATTCCAACTACGAGATGCTTGTTTTAATCCATAGATGGATTTCTCAAGCTTACACACTCTCTTGGGATGTTGCTTGTGGATAAAACCTTCTGGTTGTGCCATATAGACATCCTCAATTAACTTTCCGTTCAGGAAGGCGGTTTTCACATCCATCTGCCAGATTTCATAGTCATGAAACGCAGCGATTGCAATCAATATCCTGATAGACTTTATCTTGGCTACTGGTGAAAAGGTCTCGTCATAATCAATTCCATGAGTTTGAGTATAACCTTTTGCAACCAGCCTAGCCTTATAAGTGTGCACATTCCCATCCATGTCAGTCTTCTTCTTGAAGATCCATTTACACCCAACGGTTTTAGTGCCAGGTGAAATGTCAACCAAGTTCCATACTTGATTGTCATACATAGACTGAATCTCGCTCTCCATAGCCTCTTTCCATTTATCGGCCTCAGGGCCTTCCATAGCTTCCTTATAGTTTGATGGCTCATCATCATCGACTGGTATACCATTATCAGTCGATGCATCGCCTTCAGCAATATGGTATTCATAATAATCACCAAGATGCTCAGGAGGGCGAACAACTTTAGAGGATCTACGTGGAATGGTAGGAGTTATATCATTTTGTTCAACAGGAGTCTCATCCTCAGGTTGAGTACTAGTGTCAACTATAGGTTCCGATTCAATTTCATTGGTTGACTCTTGAGACTCTTCAAGATCGATTTTGCTCCCACTGTCTTCTTTGGATAATAGCTCTCTCTCAAGAAAGAATCCTCTTCGAGCTATGAACACTTTGTTCTCATTTGGTTTGTAAAACCGATATCCAAAAGACTGGTGAGGGTAGCCAATGAAATGACACTTCTCTGATTTTCTTTCCAGTTTGTCATGAGTTTCGTGTCCGACGTAAACCTCACAACCCCAGATTTTCAAATGTCGGAGCGAGGGAGGATTCCCTGTCCACATTTCAGAGGGTGTCTTGGAGACCTTCTTAGTTGGTACAAGGTTCAAGATATGAGCTGCTGTTTCTAGGGCGTAACCCCAAAAGCTCACTGGAAGAGTTGCATGACTCATCATCGATCGAACCATATCTAACAATGTTCGATTTCTCCTCTCAGACACTCCATTGATTTGTGGAGTTCTAGGAGGTGAGAGTTGGGATACTATTCCACAACTCTTTAGATGATCCATGAACTCTTGACTAAGATACTCTCCACCCCTGTCGGAGCGGAGCATCTTAATCCTTTTGCCCAATTGATTCTCAACTTCGTTTTGATAAACTTTGAATGTCTCAAAAGTTTCTGATTTATGTTTAATCAAATAAACATAACCATATCTACTGAAATCATCAGTAAATGTAACGAAGTATCTCTCACCATGTCTAGTGCTTGACTTGAATGGTCACACACGTCAGTGTGTACAAGATCCAACAAGTCTTTGCCTCTTTCACAAGTCCCTGTGAATGGCGCTTTAGTCATCTTGCCAAGTAAACAAGATTCGCACACGTCATTCGATTTGAGGTCAAATGATTCTAGTACTCCATCCTTTTGGAGTTTGGCGATTCGTTTCTTGTCTATTGTTAACGTAAACAACACTTTCATATATGCCAGATGAAGGAATAGCTTTGAAAATAAAAACATCATTCTTATAAACTAAGATAGAACCATTTTCATTATCAAAACCAAAAGTAAAACCATCCTTAAACAATGCATAAAATGAAATAATGTTTCGTGCCATGCAAGGCGAATAACAAACATCTAATAAAGTAATCGAACTATCATTACTAAGCATGAGCTCAAAATCTCCAATCTTGGTTACAGCAGCCGAGACTCTGTTCCCCATGATTAGATTCAGCTCACCATGCTTCAGCTTTCTACTATTCTTTAGTCCCTGCATATCAGTGCAAATGTGAGTACCACACCCTGTATCAAGAACCCAAGAATTAGACATAGAAGTACTATGAAGTTCGATCATAAACGTACCTAAGATACCAGACTTTTGGATCTTTTGATTCTTTAAATCAGTAAGGTACTTTGAGCAATTCCTTTTCCAGTGACCCATCTCATTACAGTAAAAACATATTGAATCTTTGGCTGCTATCAAAGAGGTTCTTTTGAGCTTATTTGGGGCATACCCTTCATTAGCCTTTCTCTTCCTATTTGGAATAGAAGATAGATCTCTTATAGCATCATATGATTCAATGTTCAAGGTGGGAGTTACAAAACTGCAGTCACACGCAAATAACAGGTTTCTTTCGACAACCATCAATTCTTTGCATAACTCTAAGCTTGTAAGATCTCTCTTGTTCCTCTCGTAATCCAATACGTATGAGGAAAATTTAGGAGTTAGTTTGTATAACACATATCAACAACTAACTTCCTATTGAGAGTTAAACCCAGACTTTCTGAATTATTTGCGTATCCTTTCATCCTTTCGATGAAGCTACGTACCGGTTCCCCTTCTTGCATTTTACATGTCTCAATGAGTTTTAGGTTTTTATTAACAGCTCGAGTGTTGTCCATATATTCCACAAAGTCTAGATCCGTGTTTCTCCCACGGCTTGGAATTGTGGTTATGGACAACCCAGAGAAAAGTGGTGCAAGTGGAAGTGGAGGTGGTGGTGGAAGATTTTGATTGTTGTTGTTGTTTTGAAGATTGGCCATCTACAAAGAAGACAATTTCTTTGTTAGTTTATTTATTAGATAATCCTTAACATTATTTACCCAATAATCAAGTTAAGGCTAGGATCCAATATTACGTTATTTGATGTGAAGAGGGATGTCGTAATTCACACCGAATAATTTCATAAGGAAACATACTATTGTTAATTTCAATCACCATGAAATCCCTAGATCTTTTAGATTCATTTTAAACTATTAAAATGGCATGTTAATCTCGATTCTATGCTCGTCACATAATTCATGACAGGGATACCGTGGATCATGAATTTGACGGTGAATCTACCATGAAAGCACTCACGAAGATCCCCGGCTCAAGTTCGCTTGGGTATCGCGAGAATCTCTTCACTCATAAGTATAATCTCAAAATTAACGTACCGGCTCAATTGCACGCGCTTCGTTAATCAGATTATGCCTCGAGTGCGTGTCTCTAATGGAGAGCACAATCTTTCACATTTAACATCAAACGGGAAGTTTTGTTTAATGTAATTACTTTAGTGATACATATATATAAACTTTTATAATATGTTTAAATTAAACTTTTAATTTATCTTGACTAAAGTAATATGTATATATAATTCTTTTAATTCTATTAAAATGCGAGGACGCACCTTTTAATAATTAATTAATTATATATAATTATAATATTTAAATATACTTTTATTTACATAATATTATAACCGAGGAATATATCAAAAACTATTTTGACATATGGGAGTTTCGAATTTTCGAAAATATATATATATATTAAATTATACTATTAATTTACATACATATATCTAATATGTATTTATAATTATCATTAAGATTTTATCTCTTTGGAGATATTTTATATTACTATATATAAATACAAAATCAAATCTAGATAATAAAGAAAAATCCGAAATCCATAAATTTTTATAAAATTTTCGGATCTATACACATTGTGTATATCCTTAATTTAAATTTGATATCTTTATTTAAATACTCCTTTTTAAATAATTATCTATATTTACCAAATTCTTTTATTTAAATATATATATACCGAAATATACATATATAAAATAAATATTATCTTATTCAAATCTTTTATTCAAATACATCTATATACATATCCGAAAATATGTATACATGTATAATAAATTTTGATTTATTTAAAACATTAAATAAATATATATTTATATATAAAAACCGAAATTTTAAATATATAAACACAATCTTATATTTAATCTAATTTTAAATTATTGGTAAGATAATCATTGGTAGAATATCTTGATAAATCTAAAACCTTTTAAATTTATCCACTTACCATATTTTAATTTAAAAACTATTTTACAAAATTAAAATATATTTATTTATTTATTTTTCCGATTTTCGGAAATACCGAAAATACATAAACACAAAAAAAAAAAAAACTTTTCTTTTTGAATTTCGGATCTAACACTCTTAGATTCGTAGACCAACTCTCTGATACCACTGTTGGGTTTCGTACACATTTAACGTCACTATGTTCGTCGCGGAATTACGAACAATTAATACGATAAACTACGAAGCTTAAGGATCGCTTATGTCTACGAGTCTAAGGCAACTAGTAATAAATAAATACTTACATTAGCGGTGCTCGGTGATTCGATTCCTTGAGAACGAGTACGCGTCAGAACTTGCCAACGAACTTAGGATTCAAGAAAGAACCCCTCTACTTGATCACACTCGAGGTTGACAACGAACGAGACAATACACCACGATGTAGTGCAAAGTACCCTTGAGAAAACCCAAACGAAATCACCAATCGAATACTCCTTTCGATCGACGACGGCGGCGCACGGCAGCGGCGCTACGGCGGCGGTGGTGGTTTCCGGTCGGCGGTCGGACGAAGGGGAGAGGGCTTCGGCCGAATAGGGTGCAAGCCAAGAAAAGTGTGTTTAGGTTAATACCCCATGCACCCTATATATAGGTTTTGGAAAACCTTTGTTTCCTTATTTGAGTTGGACTCAAATTAACCTAAAGCCCGTCTCGTTTAATTAAACCATTAATTAAACTAAGCCCGTTATGGAATAACTAGTTAATTACCCATTAACTTATTCCAGTCCACCAAGCCCGATACACATTAATTATACAATTTAATTAATGACCGATTCGTTTATTCTCGTGTTCGGTTGTGCCCCGAGAGCAACCCTAGTAGGACTTTAATTTACGTTGACCAAGTCAAGCCGTTTATTTGATGACGTTGGACACCATTTCCAACAAAACCAGTCTTCCAGATGTCACAAATGTAAGTTTTATTAAGAAACTGATCACCAAAATATGGCCAACATAGGAACGGGAGTCCATTTGTTACACCTTCTAAAGTAGAGTTCTAACCACAGTGACTCATGAAACAAGCAACAGAAGGGTGACCTAAAACCTTCTGTTGTGGTGCCCAACTCACGACCCGTCCGCGTGACCCAACTCGGTCCAGATACCCATCTGGTGTGGTCTCCTTGGTCATACCGGGTCGCACCACCCATAAAAACGGTCTGTTGCTAAGTGCAAGACCGAGTGCGAGTTCTTCAAACTGGGTTTGGCTGAACAGAGTGTAGCTCCCAAATGCAATGTAAATGACTGAACGTGGTGGGTGTTGATCGAGCCATGTTAAGCAGGTGAGGTCTTCTTGCCAAAAGTGGCCCGTTTGGTCAGCAAGGCGGTTACTTGCCAGTAACGGGCCTATAGGCGATATTTGTGGGATCATGTTAAATGTTTCAGGCTCCAACTCAGTAGCTGAGTTGCATACGAACCAATCTGCAAATCTCGTCGGTTCTGCACCTTTTACCACAATTTCAAAAGCAGCTTCTATGTTAGCCACGTCCTCAAAGCACAACCACCAGAGGTCCGTGGCATGTTTTCAGAGAGCCGAATCATCTCATCATTTTGAACCATTCCTACAAAAGAAATTGAGATAAAATAATGCATGATTCTTGGAGTTCTATTTAGAAGAATAAAAATTAAAATAATGCACTTCTAATTCCCATCTTCTTGGCGAGCTGTATGATCCACCCCATGGTGGAATCAGCAATAACACAATTGACTTTATTTTCATTAACCGAGTCTATGAGTGATAAACATATGGATCGAGAAAGCTAAAGCTATAAACTGTTATTATTGTTTTGTGTGTCTTTACAATGCCGGAAAAGCTCTATATTTATACACGAATACATGAGGCCAAGGAAGGAAAATAATAAAGACTCTTCCTAAAATACGTGAGGTGCTAGCTGTGATTAGGAGGAGAATTGGCTGTCACAAGAGGTGTAATTGTATTTCCTTGTTTAGACTTTTTTCTGTTTAACACTCCCCCTCAAGTTGAATAGTGGGATCACCAAAATTCAACTTGCCAAGAACGTCGTATAGAGATTTTCCATTAACTGCCTTTGTTAAGATGTCTGCAAGTTGATCTTCACTAAACACGAATGGAAGGGTGATAATTTTTGCTACTAGTTTCTCTTTGATAAAGTGTCGGTCTACTTCTATATGTTTTGTACGATCATGTTGGACCGGGTTCTCAGATATTTGGATTGCTGCTTCATTGTCACTAAACACCTTGCTGGGAATCCTTGGAGGGAACCCTATTTCTGTTAGCAATTTTCTTATCCATAGTATTTCGGTTATTCCCCTTGCAATCCCACGGAATTCAGCTTCTGCACTTGATAAGGACACTACTTTTTGCTTTTTGCTACGCCATGTTACAAGATTTCCACCAACCAGGGTAAAGTATCCTGCAGTGGATCTTCTGTCATTTTTATCTCCTGCCCAGTCTGCATCAGTGTATAGTTGGGTCTCGAGATGACCATTTTGTTTAAATAGGATTCCGTGTCCTGTTGTTCCTTTGAGATACCTTATGATCCTTAGGACTGCTTCCATGTGAGGCTTTTGAGGTCTATGCATATGTTGACTTACTACTCCTACTGCGTATGCTATGTCTGGACGAGTGTGTGATAGGTATATGAGTTTTCCCACCATTCGTTGATACCTTGTTTTATCAACTATGTCTTCATCTTCGTCATCTAGGAGTTTTTGGTTCATAATCATTGGTGTTTCTGCTGGTTTGCAGTCGACCATTCCTGTTTCACCTAATAGGTCTAGAATATATTTCTTTTGGTGCATGAAGATCCCGTGCTTTGATCTTAGAACTTCGATTCCTAGGAAGTATTTGAGATTTCCTAGGTCCTTCATTTCAAATTCCGAGAACAAATTTTTCTTCAGTCTTGCTATCTCTTCTTTATCATTTCCTGTAATAATCATATCATCGACATAAATTATTAAACATGTTACTAATTTTCCCCTTTTTTTAAGAAATAGAGTATGGTCTGAGTTGCTTTGTTTGAAACCATAACTTTTCATAGCTATGGTAAATCTCCCAAACCACGCTCTAGGGGATTGTTTTAAACCGTAAAGAGATTTTTTAAGAAGACAAACTTCCCTGTTTTTAAAGTCACTGTTGAACCCATGAGGAGCTTCCATGTAAACTTCTTCTTGTAGATCTCCATGTAGAAATGCATTTTTTACATCAAATTGGTGTAACGGCCATCCTTGATTTGCAGCAATTGAGCAAAGAACTCTAATAGTATTGATTTTTGCCACTGGTGAGAATGTTTCTGAGTAGTCAATTCCGTACGTCTGAGTATAACCTTTTGCTACTAATCTTTCCTTGTATCTTTCGATGGTTCCGTCTGGTTTGTATTTGATTGTAAAAACCCATCGACATCCAACAGTTTTCTTCCCTGGAGGCAACACACATTTCGTCCATGTTTGGTTCTTTGTAAGAGCGTTCATTTCTTCTTCCATTGCGGTTTTCCAATTTTGAGATTTTAATGCTTGCTCAGTATTTTTAGGAATTTCTTCGGAGCATAGGGCTATGGTAAAGGCTTTGGCTTGTTCTGATAGGTTTCCATTTGCTATGTTAGCCATTGGATATCGACTTTTCTTTGTCTCCCTTTCTGGCGAATATCTTTTGGGTGGAACGCCTCGATTTGCTCTGGGAGGTAGAGTGTACTGATTCGGTTCTCCATCTTGGACCGTGGTGTATTCTTCTTCGTCTACATCACCTGTACCTGTACTTGTTTCCTGTATATTTTCTTGTACAGATAGATTATTAGTACCAGGGTTAGTGTCGCTTACCTCGGGTATCAGGGTCGGAGACGAGTCTTGGGGGGCACTGTCTTCAGTTTGTTGAGTACGGATATCTTCAGAGTTTTCTTCATGGCTGTTTGTACTAGTATTGATATTTTGAAGCCAACTCAGTGTGTCATCTGTATTGTCCATTTTCTCCCCCTGACCACTGAGGTTGGTGGTGTAGTAGTATTCGGTCTCGAGAAAGTTGCAATTCATTGTGGTATACATGCGATGAGTTTTGGGGTTATAACATCTATAACCTTTCTTATTGATTCCATACCCTACAAAGACGCACTTCTCGGCACAGGGGTCAAGTTTTGACCTAGCTGTTTTTGGGATGTGGACAAAGACAGTGCAACCAAAGATTCTAGGTTCGAGAGTAAGAATGGGCGGAGGTTCGGTATACTCAGTGAGGACCTGTAGAGGGGTTTTGAATTTTAAAATTTGGGTAGGGAGGCGGTTAATAAGATAGGCAGATGTCGCGAGGGCCTCGGGCCAAAAAAATTTTGGAACTTGAGACTCGATTAAGAGTGCACGAGTTATTTCTAGAAGAATACGATTTTTCCGCTCGGCGACTCCGTTTTGTTCAGGGGTATGTGGGCAGGAGGTTTGATGAATAATACCTTTTTCTTGGCAAAAAAATGTCATGTCGGAGTTTATAAATTCCCCACCATTGTCTGACCTAAGGACTTGAATGTTTTTCTTAAATTGGGTTTGGACCATGTTATAGAAAATGGTAAATTTCTCAAAAACTTCATTTTTATTTTTTAGTAAGTATACCCAAGTCATACGAGTACAATCATCCACAAACATGACAAAAAAACGATAATTTTGTCCCCCAGTAATTGGAGATGGACCCCAAACGTCTGAGTGGACTAATGAAAAAGGAAGGTCAACTCTTGTAAAATTTGGTTTAAAACTTTTTCGATGATTTTTAGCAAAAACACAAGTTTCACAATGTAACTTACAATTTAACGAAAAAAGTTTAGGAAATAAAGTATGTAAATAGTTTGTAGATGGGTGACCTAGTCTTCTGTGCCATAACCATGCTTCTCTTTCTGTCGTCCCATGAGATAACATTGCACTTCCCGTTTGAGTCACTTCATCCACGTAGTATAGACCATCTTTTTCAGTGCCACGCCCAATTATCGCTCCCGTCCTGATATCCTGTAAGATACAAAAGGTTGGGTGCATAAGGACCGTGCAGTTTAATTCTTTTGTTACATGGCTAATGGATAACAGTTTATGTGATAATTGCGGAATATAAAGACATTTAGAAAGTTTTAGAGTTGGAGAAATTTCAATGCTCCCTCCTGTTTTGACTTGTAATTTTTCTCCATTAGCCGTTTCAATATATGATTTTGTTGGTCTATTTGTGGTAGTAAAATCGGACAAGTCATGAGTCATGGTGTCCGTGGCCCCACAATCAAATATCCACAAATTTTCTTTTGTTTTAGTATTTTGAACCAAATTCACACAATTACCCTTATTATATAACCCGTTGCAATTTTTAAAACTTTTGTCAATAAAGTGAACAAATGTGGTTGATGCATAAAATAAGTTGTTTGTAGGGTGTGAATTGGAACTTTCAACCGTGTGGGAATTTTTTGTAATATTTGGTGTGGATTTAAACATATCAGTGGAAAACGAGGGTTTAATTTTAACCATATCTACTTGTTGAGGATTATTATTAAACATATTACAAGAGGAAGAGGGGGGGGGGGGGGGGTTTAAGGCTATCGACCTTTCACCCCCGTTACCTGTTTCAACCGAGAACTCCATCTCCCCAAAATCAGCCGTCGCAGTCGCCATCCCCCCAAATCCAGATGATGACGACGATGTTGGTTTCCGATCGGCGGTGCTTCCGTCATGGGGTGTTCTCCCTTTGGCCGGTCCTTGATTTTTGCTCCCTCCTTTCTTGTGGCCGTCGGTCCACCATTCCGGGTAACCCACGATTTTAAAGCACTGATCTTTTGTGTGCCTGCTCATACCGCATTCTTCACAGATTAGATTGGATTTATCTTCCCGATTTGAGTTAAGTTTTCTCCCTTCTGGCCTGCGATACCCTTTAGTTGCGAGCCCTATGCCGTCGGCTTCGGTGGTCGTGACTGATAGGCCCGCTGCTACGCCTTGTGTGTCGAGATTAGTTGCTCCCAAGATCACTTGGTGAGCGGCTTCTTTCCGCACAGTAGCATAGGCAGCCTCCGGTGAAGGGAGAATTTCCAATCGGAGAATTTCCCTTTTGATTGGTTCGTATTTTCTGTCAAGAGCATTGAGAAATTGAAATAGTTTGTTTTCAGACCTGATTTTTGCGTAAACTTTAATATCGTCGGGGCATTTCATGGGATTTGGATCGATTCGATCTATTTCTCCCCAAATTCCCTGTAATGTTATCCATAATTCTTCAAGGGAGGAATTGTTCTGTTTTATGTCATTAGCTTTGACATGAAGGTTGAATGTTTGCAGCTTATCTTTCCCACTGCTATAGGTGATAACCAAAGCATCCCACAAACTTTTCGCAGTGGGATACTCGGTTAAATTCCCTGCTAAAGTGGGTTCAATGTTCTGAATTAGCCACGAGAAGACAATTAAGTCTTCTTGTTCCCATTGTTCATAGGAATCGGCTGCTTGATCTGGCGGATTTGTGGTTAAATGAGATAGCAGTGATTTTGATTTTGCGCCTATAGCAACCCGGATCATACGGGTCCATAATGCGTAATTTTGATTGTTGAGTTTGAGGTTGATTTGAAGGTTATCGGACAGTTTTGGGGTTTGGTTTTGAGGGTTGATATTGTTTCTGAGTAAGTTGGCTAGTTGTAACGATAAACTTTCGTTCGAGTCGCCATCGTTAGGCATGGCTGGGCTCGAACAGTTTTGATCGTGGCTACTGGATGATCGATTGGTATATGATGAGCTATACCCGCTCTGATACCATGATAAACATATGGATCGAGAAAGCTAAAGCTATAAACTGTTATTATTGTTTTGTGTGTCTTTACAATTCAGGAAAAGCTCTATATTTATACACGAATACATGAGGCCAAGGAAGGAAAATAATAAAGACTCTTCCTAAAATACGTGAGGTGCTAGCTGTGATTAGGAGGAGAATTGGCTGTCACAAGAGGTGTAATTGTATTTCCTTGTTTAGACTTTTTTCTGTTTAACAGAGTTGTTGAAGCTTTGCGGGCATAAATTGTGATACCGATCTCATCAATTTAGCCACGTCATTCCTATCCTCCCATGGTTTTAGCCCATCGGGGATTAAAACCATCTGGATAAGATCCTCTTTGTTTGACCACTTAGTACTCGTGACGGCCTTGTGAGTGACGTGACCTCGGTGTTGACGAATGTAACCTTGACACCGTGCGTGACTAAGCGTTGAGCGAGCTAGCTCCATTGATGGAATTACATGGCCTTGGGCCGGATAAGGTATCACTAGAACGTGAGCTTTTGCCATGATTTCAAACTGGAGTTTTGTTGGGACTTTGTAACAAATGTTTTTTATTTATTTCTATATTTGATTGTTAACTCACAGCTAAGATCGATGTCAAGGTTGTACTGCTTCAATTTATTGCTTTGCACACTCGAGTTAACTTGTTTCTCTTTCTAACAATTTTGTCTCTTCTCGTTGGTTTTTCAGTTTTTGTTTTTTTAACGCCCCTAATACTAGTGCCAGTGGAACTTCGGTCCCCTCTTCAGTTTCATTAAACTGTTGGCACCATATATGCCTTCGGTTGGAGAGAGAATATTGCATGCATCTGTTAACTCAAGTGAAGAGAAGGAGTATTTTAACATTGTATTAATATTTTGTGTGTGTATATTTAATAATATGCAGGGTCCAAAAAACTGAATATAATAGGTATTATTGGCATGAGTGCGTCAATTGAAGTATCAACTGGATGGTGATTTGGCTAAAACTAATTAAAGTGTTAGTTGGTAGACACGATTAGAAACAATAAAAAAAATTACAGTGATGGATGATATACATTTATGATTATATATTTCATATTTAAAAAGATAAGAAACGAGTGAACATGATCATACAAGCCATTAGTAGTAGTAGCACCGACCATGTTTTGCAGCATGTGGGGTCCGTGAAGAGCAACAATTACACAAGTAGTCAATTAGTCAACGATTCAATCTTACACGTTATTAAGTTAAATTAAATATGAAAATTACTATTAGCACAAAAGTGTAGCGCAGAATATGGAAACACAGGAAACTATTTGCAGCTTATTAAAATTTTGAGAAATGATAATTGATGCATGTTTTTTATGTTCACTTCATGTTATTACTCACTACAACATGACATTTGTAATTCAATCATTCTTTTTCCTCACACCATCATTTGATTCTGACATATATCTTGATTAAATAAGTAGACACAAATAGTAAGCCCCAATATTAGTTCTCTAAAATTTTAGTAGTACTCGGGTTGATCCTACTTGCCATCTTTTTCTTCTTTTTTTAGCCACTCAACAAAATTGGTAAGATTTTTGTGCGAGCATCCGCCTTTTGTTACACTATTCTTAACCTTTTCTTTAATATCCAATGCTTTAGCTCTAAGCGTTTTGTCACTAAGCAACTGTTCTACCTTACTTTTTATTTCTCCTCGGGTAATGATACCTGCTTCATCTTTATCAAACCCTAATCCAGTCTTCCATATATCACAAATATAAGTTTCGTTATGAAATTGATCAGCAAAATATGGCCAACACAAAAAAGGTAGCCCATTTGTCACACCTTCTAAAGTAGAGTTCCAACCACAGTGACTCATGAAACAAGCAACTGAAGGGTGAGCTAAAACCTTCTGTTGTGGTGCCCAACTCACGATTCTTCCACGTGACCCAAATCGGTCCAGATATCCATCTGGGTAACCCGGTGTAGTCTCCTTGGTCATACCGGGTCGCACCACCCACAAAAACGGTCTGTCGCTAAGTTCCAGACCGAGTGCCAGTTCTTGAAACTGGGTTTGGTTGAAAATAGTAAAGCTTCCAAATGCAATGTAAATGACTGAACATGGCTGTTGTTGATCGAGCCATGTTAAGCAGGTGCGGTCTTCTTGCCAAAAGTGGCCCGTTTGATTAGCAAAGCGATTGCTTGCTAGTAACGGGCCAATTGGTAATAGGTGTGGGTACAGGCTAAATGCTGCAGACTCTAGCTCATTAGTTGAGTTGCATATAAACCATTCTGCCATTCTAGAAGCTTCTTCTCCTTCTTTCGACAATTGGAAAGCCACTTCTATGGTAGGCACGTCCGTAAAGCAAGCCCATCCGAGGTTTCTAGGCTTTATAGGTGGCATGGTTTCTGACAACTGAATTATCTCATCACTTAGGGGTATGCCTACGATTAAAAAAATCAAAAATTTTAATACTTCCTCCGATTCAAAATAAGTGATACATTCTTGATTTCACAGTTTTTTAGGCAAAAGATTATAATGAGGGTTAAATTAGATTAATTAGATGGTTAGTGGGAAATGTGGTCTACAATTTTTGAATAAAGGAAGGCTAATGATGTTTAAAAGTAAAAAGTAAAGTAAATAGGTCATTTCACTTTATTAAAGTATGTAGTTAATGGATGTGGGGTCCACTACTTTTTACAAAATAAGGTAAAATTTCTAAGTGTATCACTTATTTTGATACACCCAAATATGAAAAGTGTATCACTTATTTTGAATCGGAGGAAGTATATAAACTTCATCATACTAATAAGATATGAACTCTTTAGTGACAGGGATATTAGTGACACAATGGAAATGGTAACTATGTGTGAGTTTTAACTTTTAAGTGACACTTTTTGAAAATTAAGCGTGGGTGAAGGGGTATATATACTGCTATATAGTTTTATGTTTTAGTTACAGTTTTTATGATGTAATTGTGTCACAAAAATTGTAAAAGTATATTTTTAGATGTAATAGGCTAAGCCCTCTCCCAACAGTGACGCGTCACTAAACACATCACTAAACTCTTCTCTACCGACGGGTTACTGACGAGGTCATACCAACAACAACACATCACTAACCCATCACTAACACATCCCCCTAACAAAAATATTAAAATATTAATCCCAAATCCCCACCCTCACACAGTTCCCTCGACGCCAAAGCAATTCACGTCGCACCGGCGACGTATTTCTAGTGACATTCGCCCAAGACGGATGGGTGCCATTGGTAATGGCTACTGACGTGCCTTTGACGTCTTGAAGGACGTCCATTGGCATGGACCTAATAGCTCTTTACCTATTTGACAACTTTACTTACACTTTCTTATGTGTAGGTAAACACGTGACACTTTTACTGACATCTTTTTATGTGTCAATGACAATATTTTTCTGGTGCTTATAAATAGGGAATTAATTTCTACACCATAATATTTGATGTGTATACCACAGGGTACAAGTATTACTGTAAATTGTACAAGTATATGAAGCATTAATTGTGGTGTAGACATTAAAAGATGTAGTACATTTATCACCACCCTTATTAATAAGAGTAATGGTATTTAGGCGTACCATTTAGACATACTCATATGCCTACTCATTAGATGAATACACGTGTTAAAATCAAGGGATAATATAAGGAGAGAGAATTAGTAGATTATACATGTCATCCTATCAAGTGGATAGGCCTATGAGTAAGTATAAATGGTAGGACTAAATTCAGATAACAAGTTAATAATTAGTGATAAGATGGGCGGATCGACCAATTCAGATAACAAGTTAAAATGATTTGTGGTTGTAACAGGTCATTTTCCAGTACGGATTTAAGCAGCCGAGTCGGGTTGGGTCACAAAATATATCTTCGTCCATTTTTCTAAAAAATCTAATACAAAATAAAATTGTTAAATTTAATTACAAAGACAATATTAGTATAATAATAAACCTATATTAGGAATAGATTTATAGTAAGTTTAACCTTTTGGCCCCGTTCCCCCTTTTAGCTATTTATTTTAGTTTGACTTGTTCGATATAAAATACAACCAGATTGACTCATTTAGAATTAAATTGGTCGAATTTTCCACCTATAAAAAAGAAATATATAATCATACGCATTTATATCTTACCATTTTCACTTATGATTCCATCATCGATCAATTTCTGAAAGCTTAGTATGGAGGCCAATGTGGCAACCGAAGCAGGCCAGAAAGATGCTCTTCTAATTCCCATCTTTTTTGCAAATTTTATGGCCCAACCCATACAATTATCAGCAATAATACATGTAACTTTATTATCGTCTTCTTTATTAATGGCTTCTATAAGTTGTTCCAGCTTGTTAGGCATAGTTTTTAATATTGACCAACTCAATTTACAAATATCAGACCTGTCCTCCCATGGTTCCAACCCGTCAGGGATCGAAACCATCTGCATTAGTTCCCCAAACCCATCTTTTTCTAACCGATTGCTTGTCACAAGCTTGTGGTTGACCTCTGTGTTTACAACTGTAACTTTGACTCCTTGGTTGACCAGACGTTGACCAAGCTCCATTATCGGAATCACGTGACCTTGTGCCGGATATGGTATCAATAGAACATGAGGCTTTGCCATGATTTGCTAGTGAAGTTTTGTTGTGAGTTTGTAACAAGTGTATTGGTGTTGTTTCTGAGTCGGTACGTTTTTATAGGCAGAAATTGCTGGCATGTCAAGATTCTATTGGTTCTCCATGTTTCACATTTTAATTATTTCTCACAAATGAGGGTAAAACATGTATCTTTCGATCGGCCTCAAAGTAATCAATGTCTATTGGGTGTCAGTATCTTAACTCATGTCTTTATTGCTTGGCCGCATCACATGTTTCCAAACAGGAATCGATGAGTCCGAAACGGCAATTTTGTGTTTTTATAGCGAATATATCAATCCAAGTATATTTTAACGAATATGGTTTTAATTAATTAATAGGTTAATTTTCATGATACTGATATCTGTAAGATAGAAATCGCTAGAAGGCGTACATTAATGCTGATAGGGCTGCTTATGGGCATTAAGCAACTAGCAATAATAGCCATATAGGTGGTCCATGAGAATTTATTGCAATTGTTGGTTTCAGGCCGATGATTGAGTCTTGAGTGTTTTGGCCGGTGAGTTAATTTCTAAGTTTTTATTGGATTTTCTTTGTCACCTATCTGAAACTAACTTGGATAAAGCGTTTGATTAATGTGTTTACTGACATATGGACTAGGGAAGTTCAGGTTTGGGTGGTAGGTAATAAACATTCAATATGAACCTGACATGTTTATATATTTGGGTTGATATGAACTTGTTTGCTTTCAACCTAAAAAACGATCTATATAAGTCGTTTAATTAAACGGGTTAAACAAGTTAGTGGTTTAAATGAGTCAAACAAATCAAACATATTGATTTTTAGATATGCGCTCGGAACCTGCTAAAGTATATATTTTCAAATATATCTATACACTGCTAAAATCTAAATATATCTATTACTAAACATGTTTTAACAATTTTTCGGATTGGCGGGTCGACTCATTCAGATTATGATCAATCCAAACCTAACCCATTTAATATACGGGTCAGTTGAGTCGAACTCAAACTCAACTCACTTGACACTTGTTTGTCTCAACTATAACCTGTTTATTTTCATGTCGGTTTCATGTCGGGTCAGAATTTGCCACCTTAAAGGAAAAAAATTGTTTTACTTGTGTGTATGTTTTATGTTTGTTCTTTGGTTAGAGTATATATTGATAAAAGTAAGGAAGACGAAGTGACCAATGAATTTTGAAATTAATTTTTGTTGTTGTTCCTAAAGTTAACTCCAAAAGAACAAGGTCCTCACATATGTTAGTATCCTGGCTACTTTTTATTTGTCTTCACAGGTCATACAACTCCATCAGATAATATGATCCATTCTTTTTATCAGCATAATAGATATTTTGGGCTTTGTTGGTTTGAGCCTATGTTTAGCCCATTAGCTAGTTTACAATAATTAGGTTCCCGCAACTAGAATAAGATCGCTTTGGGGGTCACTGTGATGTGGCTGAATGTAGAGCATCTGGATCTTAATTGTTTGGATAATTGTAGCTGCTATCGTTTTGGGCATCTGTCGTGACTTTCTTCCGTTGGAATTTGATTAGATTTGTGTGTAGCCTTGTTCGTTGGGTTTGATTATTGGTTTGATTATTGGTTTGATTATTAGTTTGATAAGTTTAAACCTTTACTTAAAAAAAAACAAAATCATAATCAAAGAGAGTCATGACTCTTGGAATAAAATGATTAAACAAAATAAACTGTTGGTGATTTGTATCACAAATATTATTTAAGTGTAATGGGATGGATAAACTTGTTGATCAAATGTAATCTTAATAAATTTTGAACAAGTAAGGTTGGTGCGGAGTGCACGCTTGTTTAAATTTGTTATGATTAAAATACATTGACTTAACGGGGGTTCGGGGCAGCGCCCCCCGATAACGGGGTTCCAAGGGGCAGCGCCCTGGTCGGGGTCCAAGGGGCAGAGCCCCTGGCTGGGGGTCAGCTTGGAAATTTTTTATTTCGGATAATATTCCTTTATAGAAAATCCGAATTCTTGATTTGAACCCGGTTTATTTGACCCGTAAAATCCGACCCGGATCCAACCCGGTTTTGGCAGTTTTGGGCGGTTTGCAATTGCCAAAAGGCAGTTCAAAGTGGTTTTCGTCAGTTTTCAAGAGAGTGGAATAACACTGATTTGGTCATCATTTCTCTGGTACGAATTCTCAGAAACACACACATATTCTCTGTTCTTGATCACACTGTGATTATATCCGATTAGAAATTTCGAAAGCACCCTCGAAATACTTTGATCTGATAGTGAAAACACGACTTCAAAATGATCCAAGTAACTCGAAATCAGTACAATCTATAACATAAACAAAGTTGTCGTTCTTGAAAATTGTGGGTTTGAAAGAAAATAAAAGTGATATAGTTGTGGCTCTTTCACTATTAAATAAAAACAAATAAAAAACGATTAAAAATGAACTAATTTGCTGAATTGATTGATGTTGGGTAGAAAGTGCAGCCCAAAGGAGAGGCCCAAAGCCGACCGAAGATTTATGAAAGGGGATTGGGCTTCTGTTAATGGGCATAGATCGTGATCTGATCTGTACTCAAGGGTTATGGCTTCCAGTAGGGTTATTGCATCAATCGATATAGAGAGTTCCGACGAGAATCAATACTAATTGATTGAATGAGCACCAGCATAATAAACAGTTTAGTGGTTGGTCGTGGTAGTCGCGACTTCAGACTGTAAATTTGGAAGCAAAATAGAAAATGAAATACGAATGGAAGAATTGAAAGTACAACCGTAGATTTCAAATTACGAACGAGTTTTCAACTCACTGGTAACAACAACGAACACATCTCTGGATCAAAACAAGTTTAACAGGTAAGAAAGGGATCCCTCCAGATCAGATCACTAGTGATTAGGCGGAGGATGATTCTGCTATAGTTAGTTTGACTCTGAATCATGTAATTTCACTGAATTGCTTCATCATTTCATTACCAATGCTACACTATTTGTACAGGAATGAGAGAGATATTGCAGTCTAACTTAAGCTTAAATGAGACTGATTTGTTGACTGTCTTACAATTAAACTACCAAATGCTAATCAATATTTAATGTCATTTATGAAACCGAAATCCTTGTATTTCTGTTAATACTAACTTAGTAATAACTAGTTCAGTTGACTACTTTTGATCGTCATTGTGATTGCATAGCGAATGATTAAATTTTATACGATGCATATGTAATAAGTTACATATGCAAATTGTATTAGTACATATGGAAACACAAAATAGGTCATCCATTTGATTTGATTTGCAGCAGATTCAAATTCTAGTTAATTCTTTGCATCTTTTTCTTCCCTTTTTATCCACTCAATAAAATTGGTAAGATTTGTGTGCGAGCATCCGCCTTTTGTGACACTATTTTTAACCTTTTCTCTAATATCCAATGCTTTAGTTCTAAACGTTCTGTCACTAAGCAATTGTTCTATCTTACTTTTTATTTCTCCTCGAGTAACGATACCTTCTTCATCTTTATCAAACCCTAAACCGGTCTTCCAGATATCACAAATATAAGTTCCATTATGAAATTGATCAGCAAAATATGGCCAACACAAAAAAGGTAGCCCATTTGTCACACCTTCTAAAGTGGAGTTCCAACCACAATGACTCACGAAACAAGCAACTGAAGGGTGAGCTAAAACCTTCTGTTGTGGTGCCCAACTCACGATTCTTCCACGTGACCCAACTCGGTCCAGATATCCATCTGGGTAACCCGGTGTAGTCTCCTTGGTCATACCGGGTCGCACCACCCACAAAAACGGTCTGTTGCTAAGTTCCAGACCGAGTGCCAGTTCTTGAAACTGGGTTTGGTTGAAAGTAGTAAAGCTTCCAAATGCAACGTAAATGACTGAACATGGTGGTTGTTGATCGAGCCATGTTAAGCAGGTGCGGTCTTCTTTCCATAAGTGGCCCGCTTGGTCACCAAACCGGTTGCTCGCTAGCAACGGGCCTACTGGTAACAGATTTGGGTACATGCTAAATGCTGCAGGCTCAATCTCATTACTTGAGTTGCATATAAACCATTCTGTCATTCTAGAAGCTTCTTCCGCCTCTTTTATCGCGAGGAAGAATGCTTCTATTGTAGCTACATCCTTAAAGGCAGCCCATCCGAGGTTCTCGGGCTTTATAGGTGGCATGGTTTCTGACAGCTGGATTATCCGGTCACTTAGAGGTACGCCTACGATAAGAAAAAAATGCAAAAATTAAGGTCTTATTTCATGAAAATTATACTAGTTAATTAATAAGATGGGTTTTTTTATTCTCACCTTTTTCGTTTATGATTCCATCGTCAATCAACTTCTGGAAGCTAAGTATGGAGGCCAATGTAGCAACTGAGGCAGGCCAGAAAGCTGCTCTTTTAATTTCTAATTTTTTTGCAACTTTTATGGCCCAACCCATGCAATCATCAACAATAACACAAGTAACTTTGTTACTGTCTTCTTTATTAATGGCCTCTATAAGTTCTTCCAATTTACCAGACATGTTTTGTAATATTGACCGAGTCAACTTACAAAGATCGCTCCTATCCTCCCATGGTTTTAACCCATCAGGGATCGAAACCATCTGCATTAGCTCCCCAAAACCGTCTTTTTCTAACCGATTGCTCGTCACAAGCTTGTGGTTGACCTCTGTGTTCACGACTGTAACTTTGACTCCTTGGTTGACTAAACGTTGACCAAGCTCCATTATGGGAATCACGTGACCTTGCGCCGGATATGGTATCAATAGAACATGAGGGTTTGCCATGATTTGCTAGTGAAGTTTTGTTGTGAGTTTGAAATACTAGTATTGGTGCTTTCTATACTTGATTTTGAGGCCACTTTTATAGGCAGAAAAGACTCATTTGTCTCTTTCAGATTTAATTATTTTTGGGCGATATGGGTTGAAAGTAATTAATGGCCGGTTCTCACGTTCTTTATTTCTTGGCAACACCACATGATGTCTCCTAACATGACTTGATGAGTGTCCTAAACGATATGTTTTTAGATATATGTTACGTTTGAAATTTGTTTACCGTATGAAACTACAAGTAATTAATTTGGATGATATATAAATACGTTTAAGAAAGAACTTGCTAGAAGACCAACATTGAATCATTGGTGCGTGATATTATCCTAACCATAGAGATAGCCGACAGAAAACTTGTGGGCAAGAGGCAACTAGTATAATGGCCATTTTTGTTAAATTATAATTTGCATGCTTGGCAGCATATGAATGTGGTCCATGAAAACTTATTGCAATTGTTGGATTCAGGCTGGTGATTGATGGTTGAATCTTGAATGTTTATGTTTGCAATCTATTGTAAAAACGGGTAAATGAGGAGGGATTTCTGTTCAGACTACCCTGACAAAATTAAGCCTTTGACTCTGATGTACAGAATCTCATAAAAACACAAATACGTTTGGGAAACCAGTAATGCTCCCTCAATCCCATAAAACTTGTTAACTTTCAACAAATTTTCATTCTGAATTATTACATACTTTGTTTTTGGCTAAATTACCTATATACTTCATTTACATTATAGGTTCTTAAAATAATGTTCTTAGGTGGTCACACAAAAAGATCATGTCCCATAACCCCAAGGGTATGTGTAGTTGCATAAGTTTTTTCTAATTTTTCATCTTCATTTTTTTAAAATGGGAGATATTTCTTATCTCTCAAAAAATACTGAAAATCTTGAAAACGTATTTAAATGTTTACATTTCCTGTTTATAAAACAAAAGGGGTTTTTCATTTTACAATTTAGTTTATCTCTCTTCATATATTTTTTGGCCAAAGGCACAAGACGTCAATGATAATAAGCTTGAGTTGTCCAATTTAAATCCACAAACTAGTCTTGTTAAGGTGTATTAACAACGAGGTTATGTGGCTATCGAAGGTTTTAAAATTGTAGTATTAAAGTCAGGTAATAAAGTCGAGAACTTTTGTAAGCAACTCGTTAAGTATATTATGTTTATATAAATTGTTTAGTAAACATAAACTAATAATCCAGTCTGGAAAAAAAAAATGTATGATTCCGTTTTAATCCAAAATAATCTATAAAAACATGTAATCCAAATCACCCAATTATAGATCTCAGTTATTTCAAAGGGAGTGACTTTTATACTATATACTTTATTGTATGTTTCACAATTATTATTTTGCATAATTGTACAATTAACTGTAAAATTTATATTATGTAATAACATATAAAATAAAATAAATGTGGTATATGTTTATCCATAATCTAATTCATGAGAGGCTGAGCCCATAAGTCACCAACTCACCATCACCAGAAGGGTCCAACCATTCCTTTGTGATTAGGTTGTTGTACTTCAGTAAATGCCTTAAAGATATTGTACTGTTTTTATTATTAATTTTTGCTTCATATATCAATGAGTTGTTGGGGATCAGTTAAGGTGTCAATTCATGTCGTCGAGTTCGGGTTCACGCTTGAGGTGTTATAAATATTAAATCAGCATGTTTATATTTCAATTACAGGCTTTTAACTTGCAAATAACCCATATAATATAACATGTCTAATTAAACATCTAAATTTATTAAGGTTTGAATAAGTTAAACATGTCATACTTTTAAATATGTATATAAACCCTACTAAAGTATATTTATTTTTCAAAGATATATATATTAACTACTAAATTATAAATAGATGTATTTTTAAGGGTAAATTACAGTTTTTGTCCCTGACCTATGGCCGATTCGGGGTTTTTGTCCCTAATGTTTTTTTGTCGGTTTTTTTGTCCCTTAAGTTTTTCAAATTCTGGAAATTTGTCCTTCCGTCCAATTTTGACCGTTAAGTGACGGTTTTTTTGTCCATTTTACCAAATTACCCCTATTTTAACTCTTTTTCTTTTTATTTTTTTAATTTTATTTTTTTTATTCCTCCTTTCTTCATCTTCATCTTCTTGCTTGAAGGAACCTAATACCCCAATTTTAATTCTTCATCACCACCAATTCTTCGTAATAAACAAATCCAGAAATTCAAAATCAAAATCACAAGCAAATCAGTCATCTATTACAAAGCAAATTGCGATAAAATCAAAATTAAACCTTATTTTCCAAGCTTCCTCAAGCTTCACCGTTGCCCCGAGATAGTAGCGATGTATAAATCTGGGTTGCGATGATAAAATCAAGCAAATCGCGATAGATCTGGGTTTCGATTTCTGTAAGATTCGTCCCACATTGGTTGGACAGGGGAACGAAACACTCCTTATATGGGTGTGGATACCTCTCTTAGCATGAGGCCTTTTGGGTGGAAGTGGTCCATACCAAGAACAAAATCGTGCGCCGGTGGGCAAAGCGGACAATATTGTGCTACGGGGTTCTGGGATGTTACAATTTCGATTTGGGTTTCGGTTTCAATTTGGGTTTCGATTTATAAATCTAGGTTGCGATGACAAATTTCAATCGGAATCTCTGATTCCCGGTCTACCACACGATCTAGCAGGTTTAATTCTTTCGTTTCTTCCGTATTCTCATCACGCACGTCTTAGATCCATCTGTAAATTATGGAATTACTTTTTCACTTCGAAAACCCTAGCTTCAGTTCGTCGTAACCACTTCCATTTCTCCGATTTATCTCACCTTCTCTGTATCTTCCTTGAAGACCATATGATTACATCTCCTTACGTATTTGATCCACAAAATCTCGCCTGGTGTCATCTCCCTCATATGCCATGTAATCCACACGTGTACGGTCTCTGTAATTTCACCTCAATATGTTTTAATGGTACATGAGCAAGTGACGATTTAAACAATATGTTCTTGGTATCCTTGTTGGGGGTTAGGGTTTGTGGGTGTTGAGGAAGAAGATGAAGAACATGAAGAGTGAGGAAAAAAGACGAAAATACCCTTAATTTTTTTGTGTTTTTAGTCACTTAACGGAAGATTTTGGACGGAAGGACAAATTTTCAGAATTTGAAAAACTTAAGGGACAAAAAAACCGACAAAAAAACATTAGGGACAAAAACCCCGAATCGGCCATAGGTCAGGGACAAAAACTGTAATTTACCCTATTTTTAAATATGTTTCAATAATTGATTGAGTTGGCGGGTCGACCTATTTAGATTATCATCAACACAAATAATAAACTAGTCAGTTGCGTTAGCTAAAAACTTGTTTGTCTCACTCTTGTTTTATTTATATTATCATACTCAAGGCTTGTGACATGTGGTATTGGAGAAAAATGTAAAGTGTTGTCCGTGGCCTATATAGGTTATGGGTTTAAGTTCCGTTGGGGGCAAATAAAAGTAGATTAAATGTCGTTCAAAAAAGAAAAAACTTTTGATCACTATTACAAATTACAATAGAGGTTTCTACCACTTATTTATGTCAATGTAGAACTTTGACATCCATTTTATTACAATGGTTTTAAATCTCTTAAAAAAGAGCATGTTGAGGTAAAATATAGACAGTTATACTTTTATTCGGAGGCGAATAGACTGCTTACTGACATTTTCAAGCCTACATTTATTTTTATATTAAATATTAAATGCTTATTTGGTCATCTGCAAAATAGCTTAATTTTCGGATACTAAATTGATTATATGTTACCCTACTCGTATACAAAATAACACTCATGGACTCGTAACATCTTTTTTTAATAACAAAAGATCATTGTTAATATATCTCGTACATTTTGTTGGTGATTTGTATCACCAATATGATCTAAGTGTAATGTGGTAAACTTGTTAATTAAATGTAATCTTAATAAATATTGAGCAAACAAAGGTGATCACGAGTGCATATTTATTTAAATTTGTTAAATTTAAAATACACTTATTTAACCGGGGTTCCGGGGCAGCGCCCCATGGATATACTCAGAACAGGAATTGGTTGGACTTGATTTTCAATTTTCAAGTCGATTCTTTGTTCCTTTTTTTTTTCTTTTGATTTCGTTTTTTCGGTCCCGGTCTTCTTCGGTTCCAATTTTTCTGTAAAAAACCGAATTTGACAATTTTGAGTGTAACTCAAAATGTATTTTATGATGTTGATGTAATTTTTGATTCTAACCGGTTATAAATCCGATATAACCAGATCAAACCGGAACTTATTTCAGTTTGGTTACTGATTCTTTTTTTTCTTTTTTTCTTTTTTATGTTTTTCGGTTCCGGTCTAGCTCATTTTGATTCCAAAATGAATAAATCCCTAACCCGAATAGGACCATTTTTTTAGCTTGACGTTTTAGTACAAAAAGTGAAAAAGGATGCAACAAGCTAACAACGATCTTTTGTTGGTTTTAGGGACTTGTAGTGCAACATTTAGAAGTACAGGATGTAAATGTGATTTATACATAAACCAAGGGCTGTTTGTGTGATTAACGACGGGCAGACATCATCTTCTACCCGTGGAAAATTGGGCAACTGTTTCGTATCGAAAATCGAAATCCGTTATCCCCAAAACGCAAAATCGATAAATCTTGTTATAGCTAAGAAAAACAGCACTAGAAGTCCTCAATCAAGCAACAACAGCATGACAGAAGACGATTGCTCTAGGGCTTCAATGCCTGAATCAACACCTGCAACGGATTCATCAAATACGAAGCAAAGGTGTCCGATTATTACATTTTAAAACCCTAGTTTGTACTTTCTTACACGTCCAATTTCTCATCAAATATGAATATAATCACACTAAATGTAGTAGTGTTCATTGTTCATGACTATTGTATCTCTTCAATTGTAATTGTAAATGTAATTTAGCGTTTAGCTTTGTTCAAGTTATAATCTTAATATGAATTTGATCTTGCAGTATCTATAAGATCTGAAGTAGCATTTAGCTTATAAATGGTATTGATTTGTTGCTTTTTTACAGGAAAAAGAGAAAATGGGATCAACCAGCAGAATCATTGGTTTCAGCTGGAAGAGCAGTACCTGGATTTGTTCCAATGGGCCTCGGAGCTTTTATTGGGCCCACACATCCTGGTGTTGCAACGGCTTCAACTGCTTCTTTGATAAATCCTCTTACTGGTAGTTATGGACATTTACCACAGGCTCTTTTGGCACCATTGATGCAGCAGCATGCTGCAGCACTAGTCCAAAAGATTCAAGTAAGATACCATTATCTATTATTTTAATGACGTATTGTAATCGCAACTGATTATATTACTCATTAATTGCACATCCTTCTTGTAGCCAAAGATTCAAGAGGATTTAATAGCAAGAGAGATTGTGATAAATGATGCTGAGTCATCTGTTCGCTACAAGCTCACAAAACGCCAAACGCAAGAGGAGGTAGATGCATGCTCTATTGTATTTGTATATACCAATCAGCTAGAAAATACTGATCTGCAAATTTGTTACTTAACATTGATAGAGTTTTTATAAATTGTGCAGATTCAGAAATGCACTGGTGCCATAGTTATAACTAGGTAAGTAGCTCAATAATATGATGACTTCTTTTGAACTTTTTTTTTTCAGTATGATGATACTATATAAGTTGTGCAGGGGTAAATATAGGCCACCAAATGCACCATCTGATGGTGAAAAACCATTATTTCTTCACATTTATGCTGGCACACATGTAAGTTTGCTTATTTAGTGGATGAAATTGAAGCAAATTGATTATTTGGTTTGGCATTGTAGTTTGAAACAACAGCAGATAGGATAAAAGCAGTTGATAAGGCAGCTATCATGGTAGAGGAAATCCTGAAACAGGGTAACGGATTAAAGGTGAAATGTCATTTAATAATGTTTGTTTTCATCTCTGCATTAAATTACCCAAATGATTTACATTTATTTATTGCCTTCTTTTTTCAGTTATTTAGCACATGCGTGTTCTTGGGATTCGAACCAGATCCCTCATTGAACATTACAGCTCGTATTCGTGGACCAAATGTAAGCCTCTCTCTCTCTCTCTGTATATATATATACACACACACACACATACACACATATCTTTTCTTTGTGAACGAAGCTGATTGTTTTTTTTTTTGTTTCGTTGTTACTTTACATTATTAATCTTGTTTCTTTATATATTTTGTGCGTCCTAAATTAATTGAAAATGAAAATATAAAATTTCTAATTTAGAAGCTTTCCCTAACATCTCCATACGATTGGGGGAGTTGTGTTTTGTTGCTTGTGGTTGGGGTTTGTAAATGCAGGATGAGTATGTAAATCACATTATGAATGAAACAGGATCAACAGTTATATTAAGAGGCCGTGGTTCAGGAAATCCACCAATTTCAAATCCTCAAGGTAAATAATAATATTTTATAATTTCTAGTTTTATTTAAATCATAAGTTGCATTTATGTGACATGCAGCAGAACAGCAGGGACTACATCTGTTTTTGTCAAGTAGTAATTCTAAAAGCCTTGAGCATGCAAAGCTTCTGGCTGAGAATCTTCTAGATACAATATGTGCAGAGTGTGGTGCATCTAGGGTATCATCGATTAAGGTTTATGGTGCGGTCCCACCACCACAGCCAGCAGATTCATTATCTGGAGAAAGCAGCGTCAAAATAAGTGCCAGCTCAGCATCATCATCATCATCCACGGTTGGGCCAGGTGTCAGTTATACTCCTCAAATTCAATCATCATTGAGTGATAGGTACAACGGGTATGGCGGGATATATCCGCAAGCTACCCCTTTGCAACAAGTTGCCTTGGCCCTCAAGCAATCCAATTCTCCCACCATTAATGACAAGGAAAAACGACCCCCTCAAAAACGCAAGTTTCAGGAATTGCCAGCAAAAACACATCAGGTATATATTTATTTTCAATTTATATGATTTTCATCAAGAATCCCATTGGATTGTGTGTGTTACTGCAGGAATCAACAATATTAAAGCCACGTGAAGCAAAATCATCCAATGGAATGATGCCACCTCCTCCTCCTCCTCCAAGAAAAATGGCCCCGCCGACACCTGTCAGAAATATCATTTCCAAACCAGAAACGGAATCAGTACCTGGTAAGTTTACTAACTTAAACCACGTGCAATTTACTGAATATAATTGCTAATGATTTTAAACGATTTCAGAGACTTTAATCAGTCTTATGGCATATGGAGATGAAGATGATGATGATGATGATGATATTGATGAAGAATCTGTAACGGGGAATTCTAAACCGTTTTGGGCCGCGTGAAAATTGTAATTTAATGTTTCTTGTACTGGAGCAAGTGTGGAGATGTATAACTGATTAGTAGGCTTAAGATAAAAAGTTGCTTTAGTTTGTACAGTTAGAAATAAACATAATTGTTTTTACATTGATTTACGAAAGTTGATTTCCATTTTGGAACGATTAACAGAGTAATGTTATGTTCTTCTTAAAGGGTAGGTAAGTCAGGTTGATTCATATCATATGGTATATTAATAATGATATACTGAACTGAAGCATTAGTTACATAAACGATTCAGTTATTTCGATTTGGATTTTTTTTCCCATTTGGAACTAGAAATTGGTGAAGGAGGTGTGAAATTCCAAGGCAACTCAATGCGGTGTCAGACCAATTCGATGAAGCTGACTACAAAAGGAGAGTTTGGATGAAGCTGACCGAGATTTGGATGAAGCTGACCTAGATTCTCTACCTTTTTTTCGAATTTATCATCTCCGTATTTCTCAACTCTGTGTATTATTTTATTGCGTATTTGTTGATCCAAGATGCCTTTCTACCTTTTCCCACTCAAACAATACTTGGATGTCATTTTGCAACCATTTTTTGCACATGCCCACCAAGTGTTTGTGAAAATGCCTCAACCAAAAACTTACATATTGTTTCCTAATTAGTGGGTTTCTTATTCTATTTTAATGAGTTTTTTCTTGAAACTCTCCTTTTGTTCTTTTGCCTCTTGTTTACGACATCTTAAACAAACGTTTTTATTTTTATATTTCTTGATTTATTTCTTAAAATCGTTTCTCCTTTTTTTTTTTTTTTTTCTTCCATGTCTTCCACCTTTTCCTCTTCGGATGGGATTTAGCCTTGTCCTTTCCGTGGATTTCATTGTTGCCCGGATGGTGTATTGGGCAATAAAGGGATTGCTCGTTTGGTTTCTCATCTCAAAAGGGTTCACCTTTCCACCGATGAACGTAACTGTGTCTTACGTGATGCTCTTATTTCAGATCATGGTTTATTTTCCGCAGTGGAGGAAACTTTAAAGGTTTTTGATCAATGTTTGTGTGGGAAGTGTATGACTTTACATGCGGTGACCCGTGCTTGTCACCACCCGGATGGTCTTGTCCGTTTTCTTAAAGGGTCCAACGAAATGAGCGGTTACATTGTTGGGATTCCAAAGCCATCTAATATGGAGTTTGTGGCAAGAGTATCTGATGGTCTGGTTCCGGATGCTATGCTTCTTGATCTTGTTTTTAAAAAGCCTATTACCACCATCAAATGTATTCCTCATGGTTGTCGTCTCGCCTTCTCTTTAGCGTTGGTTTTTTACAAGGTGGTTGCACACCCCGACTCTGTTGAGGCGTGGGTTAGGTTGCTTCTCTTTCCACGTTGCACGCTTCAGGTGTGTAGGTCCAATAATAGACAAGAACGTAGGTCCGGTAATAGAAAATACTTGCAACAAAATTCTATCTTGGAATCTCTGGCTACATGGGGGAAAGAGGATGGTATTACAACCTTAGTTAAAAATATGTTGGATGCTTCTGGGTCAGGGCTTTTGGGTCAGGGAGGAGGTGATTTTATGCATCAGAGCACATCGAGTAACACCAATGTTAGGCAGTGTCTTCGCAAGGTTGCCGATGGGCATTTTTCAGCAGCAGTGAAAGTGTTATCCTCTTCCGGTGTTGCTCCTTATTGTGTTGATACCGTTAAAGCCTTGGAGGCTAAGCATCCCTACAAGCCACACCCCCTTCCCTGCCGAGCCACACATATTCTGAGCCTCCCCTTGCAGCAGAGTTTGATAGTGTCCTTTCCTGCATTAAATCTTTCCCCAAAGGTACTTCATGTGGGAGAGATGGTTTGAGGGCACAACATATTTTAGATGCCTTATGTGGTGAAGGATCTGTTACTGCCACAGACCTATTGAAAGCAATCACCTCAGTCGTTAATTTGTAGTTAGCAGGCAGGTGTCCGCCTATATTAGCTGAGTTTATTTCTTCTGCCCCTCTCACGCCACTCCTTAAACCAGATAACGGGATAAGGCCTATTGCAGTAGGCACTATTTGGAGACGTTTGGTTTCCAAGGTTGCTATGAAACGTGTGGGTAAGGAAATGTCTAAGTACCTTGGTGATTTTCAGTTTGGAGTTGGAGTGTCAGGTGGTGCTGAGGCAATTTTACACAGTGCCGATAGGGTGCTTAGTGAATATCACATTGATGGGTCTCTTGCAATGCTTACAGTGGACTTCTCGAATGCTTTTAACCTTGTAGATAGGTCGACCTTACTCCATGAGGTTAGAGTGAGGTGTCCCTCTATTTCATCATGGGTGAATTTCTTATATGGGCAGGCATCGAGGTTGTATATAAGAGACTCACATATATGGTCTGCTACTGGGGTGCAACAAGGTGACCCTTTGGGACCCCTTCTTTTTGCTCTTGTATTACACCCGCTAATACATAAGATCAGAGACAATTGCAAGCTTCTTCTTCAGGCTTGGTATCTTGATGATGGGACTGTTATTGGAGATGCACAAGAGGTGGCCAGGGTGTTAGACATTATAAGGGTTGGTGGTCCGAGTTTGGGTCTAGAACTTAATATCAAGAAGACTGAATTATTTTGGCCCTCGTGTAATGGAATGAAACCTCGTGAAGGTTTATTCCCTGTCGATATCGGAAGGCCATCATTGGGTGTGAAGCTTCTTGGGGGAGCTGTTAGTAGAGACCCGAATTTTATTAGCGGGTTGGCTATGAGGAGAGCTGCAAATGCTGTTGATTTGATGAGACTCCTTCCACAGTTACATGACCCACAGAGTGAGCTCCTTTTACTACGATCATGTATGGGTATTGCCAAACTTTTTTTTTTTGGTTTAAGAATTTGTCAACCTGTACACATAGAGGAGGCATCTTTGGTCTTTGACAAAGGATTGCGTGAGTCGATTAAGAACATTGTGGTATGTGGAGGGCCTTTCTTTGGAGATTTACAGTGGCAACTCGCTTCTCTACCCATCCGTTCCGGTGGTTTGGGGTTGTACTCGGCAAAAATGGTTTCCTCTTATGCTTTTGTGGCCTCGAGGGCCCAATCTTGGGTGCTTCAGGATCACATCTTACGTGACAGTGGGATATCTTGTATGGATGACGATTATGGTTGTGCTTTGGCTCGTCTTCGTGAAATGATTCCAAGCTTTGATTTTAGCGGCTTCACTAATAAGGAAACCGCCCCCTCTAAAGCCCAACAAACATTGGCGAGTGCCCTTTTTAGTGAAACGGTCAAGGATTTGGAAGTTCGTTTCGACATGAATGTGAGACAGAAAGCGGTTTTTGATTGTTTACGGGCACCTCATGCTCAAGATTATCTTCTTGCTATTCTCATAGACGGGCTAGGTCAACATATGTCTCCTGTGGAATATCGTGCCATTCTTAAGTATCGTCTCATGATTCCATTATTTCCGGTTGATGCGTTATGCCCTGTTTGTCGCAAGGCAAGTTTGGATTCCTTTGGGGAACATGCTATTCATTGTAAAGAGCTCCCGGGGTTCAAGTACCGACACGATATGGTTCGAGACGTCCTTTTTGACATATGTAGGCGTGCCGGGACTGACCCGTTGGATAGAAGATCCACACTTAGACCTGCTGACATTTTGGTTTTTGGATGGGTTGGGGGGAAGCACGCGTGTGTGGATCTAACCGGAGTTTCTCCTCACGTTGGTTTGAGTAGTCGGGGTGTTACGGTGGGACAAGCTGCTTTGAAAGCCGCCTCGTGCAAAGTGACAAAGCACGAGAAAGCATGCATTGAAAATCAACACGTGTTTATACCTTTTGCATTTGACACTTTTGGTTTCCTTGCACCTGAGGCAGTGGAGCTTCTCAACAGACTCCAACGTATTATGCATAGCAATGTTATGACACCTAGATCCACAAATATTGTTTTTAAAAGAATTAGTTTTGCAATTCAAAAAGGGATAGCAGCGCAACTTGTTGCTCGTTTATCCGGATAAACAAATGATCTTTTTTAATTGAAATAACAATTATTATAAAGTAGCAATTAAAAGTTCACTTTGGGTGTCACGAAAGATAAAATTCTGTCTACAAACACAATCAAGAGAAGATAAGTATTGACATAATACTTGCACAATCACTTGGAACCACCACTGCCTTGGCGGCCTCTCTTGTGCAAAGCTCACTCTAATCCTTCGACCATGGAGTTCCTGTTAACAAAATTTATTCTATCAAACTATTAATTTGTTTTCATAGGAAACTCAAAAAACATGTTCAAATTCAACTTTTAAGGATTTTTTTTTATCCCCTTTTAAGTTTTATTACTAGAGACTTTAACTACCTACTTCCTTTCAAAGATGTTGAAAACCCCATGTTCTCAAAATGTTAAGTAGTTTTCTAGAGATATAAAAAACCCTTCCATTTTTCAGAAAAATAGAGAAATTTTCAATTACAAAATTTTAGGACACTTGAGAAGGAAGACTCATAATACCTTGCCATCCATGTACAGGAGAGCAGAGCCAGCTGCATCAGCTGATGTAAAACCACGAGATCTACCAGAATCACCATCTGTGATCACTTTCACTGCAACATTTATAAATAAATCCTACTTATTATATGTCCGTAATCCCACACAAAATTAAACATTTGGTGTAGAGCTGTGGCAAAATCAGGCGGATTGGGTGGTAAATAAATATATTTTACATTTAAATTAAGGCTAAGTTATAGATTTATACCATCTATCACATCACCATATTGCTGGAAAGCTTCTTTTAATCCCATTTCATCAGTCGCATATGCAAGTCCTGCAAACAATATACAAATTTCTTATTCTGGACACTACTTAAATATTTATGCACGCTACATAAAATATTTAAATAAAAAAAAAAGGAATTATGCACCTCCAACGAAGAGCTTAGCAGATGACACGCTTCTGATTGCCTGAAAAAGTGGTGAATTTGTGGATGATAATCCCATACTAACATGATTGCTTCCCGAATGTTTAAGCAAACTGCTAACTTTACTAAAAAATGCCATTTTTAGAAACAAAGAATATGATATATATCAAAATTTGTATAGAAACAAAGAAATAAAGAACATAAAATACTGACATACATGTTCACTTAATCCATTTTAGTCATTGTACTCTTCTAGTACACTCTGAGTCGTTAAAAGATAGTTTTGCGTACGGTTTCAGGTCACGTTTCAATCCATAAATTTACACTTTTTAAATTAAGATTCAACATTGTATATATATTAAACGATTTTGTATAAAGATCATCATTTTTGTTAAGTGTTATCAAAACACAATGCAGAATATAATGTTCAGATTTTTTTAAAATAAGCTGGTCCAATATAGCTTATTATATATAGTGATAAAGTCAAGTTTCCATTGAAACAGAGTCTTATTCTCTGTACTAAAATTGACACAATCATTTGATTTGCACATTTGTATTAATCAAATGAGTAGGAAGATTTAGCAGAAGCAATACAGAAATACCATATCAACAAACACAATGCAGAAATGAAACCCTGCCAATGGTTCTATCCAAAATTCCAGATAAGCCCATTAATGTCAGTATTAGAAAGCATAGAATTCTGAACACGCACACGCATTAATTACGTATCAATGAAAAAGAAACACACTAACACGTTTCAAATTATACAAGTTTCACATCAAATTTCAAAATATACACAGAAAAAGCAAGTGGCAGATACAACAAACAATTCTTTTTTTTTTTTTTTCCTTCTGAAAACCGAAAAAAGAAGAATCAAATGAAATCAGGCGTGAACGATCTGTATAGAAAGGGGGAATTCATGAATTAGGGTTTATGATGACAAAACTGAAGCAGTGGCACACTCTTTTCTCCTTTCGAGCAAGTAAATTATATTGCCAGGGTAGCACGCCTAACGCACGTGCTAGGCTTTTAGAGGATGTTTGGAAAAGCTACGATACGAGAGAGTATGAGGCTGTGGAAGATTTTAACTAAATCTAAAAACTTTCGAATTTTAAGAGTTACAGGTCCTTCAGTTTCCGTTTTTTTGATTTTGAGTTTTCTCAATAAATTGGTTTACTTTTGATTTTTCGTTTACATTCAAATTATTAACTTAAAAGTTAAGATCAAATTTCTAAATTTTAACATGTTTCCTCTATAAATAAAACAAATAAATAGACACGGTTACACAATTATAACACCAAGAAAATATAAGAGTAAAATGTCAAAATATATACTTCGTATTCACCATCAAATCTTTAATAAAAATAAAAACAAAAATTGTAGGATATATATGGCGAGGCGGAGTGACCCTTCGAATCGGTTTTTCGTATGCACCCGGAAGCCACCCCCAAACATTGGGCTTTTCTAAAATCAAACCGCTCACGTCGGATTTTCATATGGTTCAATTTTTCGCTACGATTTTTTTGGTTTTTTCGGTTTCAATTTGGTTTTTCAGTTTTTAAACTTACCCGGAGGATATGTATTTGAAAAGTAATCGTTAATTTTGAAAAGCCAATAATTCTATAGGGTTTAGAAATAAAAAACCAATATTTTTTTTTGCCTTTTAAGAAGTCATTTTCAAAAAGTTTATTTTAAATAACTTGGCTCGTGGTAAAGACAAGATATACTTTGAAGTTTGACCAGACGTGATCGGAATATTTTTGTCGATTCGGGGGAAGTTCTCGTTGCTTCACCTCTACAATTCGGTAAAGCGGCTTCGCCTCCTTGCTTTTGTTCAATTATAAATAAATAACCACTTTAATAGAGATTTATAACATCATTCAAGTAAATATATATTAATATAGCTACACCTGAACAACAAACAGTTCTTGACGGAAAGATCCAATCTTATAAATTTATAGTTTTATTACGTAACTTCATGTGATTTTTAGCTGAAGATTGAAATTTTACAACCAAAAAACATACACGTTATGAAACTCCTTCAAAATAACCTAATAATAATAAGTCATGTTATAATATCATATACTTTAAAAGACGTCAACATTTACCCATCGTAAGGGGTTACACAAACCCCATTTTGCGAATAATTTATAAGTTGATAGTATTTAACTAATTGGTTTAGATTAATTAGCCATCAAAGATATTTTAAAGGATTTTTCTATAATAAATTTTAAAATTAAGACTTGTCGAAGATATTCTCTAATATATAAAAAAAAGTAAAATTAATTCTCTACAAAAATAAGGTAAGTTTAAAGAATATATACTACTCATTGAATTATTAACTTTGTAACTTAGCCGTTAAAAATAAGTTTGATATTATTTGGTATCTTTAAGAGTCGGTTAAACTGAACTAAAATGAGTCAAATATAGCGGTTAGCATATTCGTCATGATGGACTTCATGTTCTAACATACATAGACTTCTCAACCACCAATAACATCTCGCCACGTTGGCACAACTTTCTAGATGCTTCATCAACGGCGGATTAGCCGCTAGAGCACGTCAAATAAAAAACTTCCACCCACACCAAATCACCTCCCAGCTGCTTCTAAATTCATTGTATATTACTATATTCACCTCGTTTTCGCCATAGAAAAACCTTGATCGTACAAAATTCCAAAAATAGAGGAGACTGCCATTGACAGGCTGTTTGCTTGAAGATCTGTCTCACAAACCCTAATTTCTGGATATTTATCTAAAAGCTTCAAACAGGGTTTGTTTTGTTCCATTCTGTCAGCTCATAATAAAGCCAGATAGACACCCGCCACATGCACCAATAAGTGTAAGCTTTTGTACTTTTGTGAACAGTCAATCATTGATCACGTTATGGAAATTAAGTTTTTTTATTTCGATTAATATATATGGAACTTTTGATTAGTTCGTTATTCATTTGACCACGCGATTTGGGATCTAAATTTCCTTTTAGGTCAGCAAAAATTCAGGTGTTCATATTATTGCTTTTGTGGATTTATTCATATTCTTTCATTCCCAAATTTGCACACCAACCGTTTGATAAAATTCCTCTGAGAGAGTTTCTGTATATTTTTGTCTGTATTTCTTCATTCTTTTGTGTAACGTTTCATGGGAATTTGCAATCCCATGATGGAAACACTTGAAGAAGAGAAATTGATAGCTGCAGCTAAGCTAATTATGAAAGAACTCGAGTCCAACACTAGATTTTCTGATGAAACAATGAAAATCTTGTTGGATCTAAGCACACAATTATCATTGATGGCGAAAATAACCGATTTCAAAGATGAAAATGAAGAAAAAGATGAAGATTTTGTTGATATCAAACAGCGGCTTGATTCGATTCATGATAAGGTCATGACATGGGAAGTTGGTCAATCTATGATTTGGGATTCTGGGACCGATGAAGCTAACGATTGTTTGAAAGAAATCGACGAGGTTCGAAAATTAGTTGAAAGATTCGAGAATTTGAATCCAAGTAAAAACACCGAAGAACACGAGCTTTTAAGAAAGGCTAACGATGTTCTTCAAACATCAATGGAGAGAATCGAGGAAGAATTCAAGCACATGCTTGTTCACAATAGGCAAAATTTCGAGCCTGAACGATTATCGTTTCGGTCAACTGAAGATGATTCATTAGATAACAGTTCAAGATTCTCATTTGGAGATGATTCATTTGATGATTCGGTTCAAAGAGATAGTATAAGTCGAGGATCTGAAGTTTACATCATGGATTTAATCAATCCTAATGTAATCCCTGTTCTAAAAAACATTGCAAATTTAATGTTTGATTCAAATTACGGTAAAGAATGTTCTCAAGCATTCATAAGTGTTCGTAAAGATGCTTTAGATGATTGTTTATACATTCTTGAAGTAGAAAAAACAAGTATTGAAGATGTTTTGAAAATGGAATGGGCGACATTAAATTCCAAGATTAGAAGATGGACAAAAGCATTAAGAATCTTTGTAAGGATTTATCTTGCAAGTGAGAAGTTTTTATGTGATCAAATATTCGTGCAACGTGAATCGGTTAGTTCGTTTTGTTTCTCTGAATCATCAAAAGCTTCAATCTTGCAGCTTTTGAATTTTGCAGAAGCGATTTCGGTTGGACCCCACCAACCCGAAAAATTGCTAAGAATTCTTGATATGTATGAAGTTTTGGTAGATCTTACACCAGATATCGAATCTTTTTACCCTGATGAAAACGGGTCATATTTGAAAACCGAATTCCAAGATGTGTTAAATCGAGTTGGTGATTGTGTAACTTCAACATTTCTTGAATTCAAGAACGCAGTGGGGGCAAATGTGTCAAATGCCGCTTTTCCGGGGGGTGGGATCCACCATCTTACTCGTTATGTGATGAATTATATTAGAACCCTAATCGATTACAGTAATTCCTTAAATACCCTTTTGAAAGATCATGCTGAAACTGATGATCAAGATGCATCATCTTCACCAGATGTAAGTCCTGCAGTTGATGATGATAGTACTAACGAAAACTCGTCTTTATCTCCAATGGGGTTGCATTTTCGGTCACTAATGTCGATTCTTGAATCGAATCTTGAAGAAAAATCAAAACTTTATAAAGAAGATGCATTGGGAAATCTGTTTTTGATGAATAATATCCATTACATGGCTGAAAAAGTCAAAGGGTCGGAGCTAAGAAACGTTCTTGGTGACAATTGGATTCGAAAACGTAACTGGAAATTTCAACAATATGCAATGAGTTATGAACGATCCACTTGGAGCTCGATTTTGAGTTTACTTAGAGATGAAGGGCTTCATCATTCGGGTCATTCGGGCTCAATTTCCAAAACCCTACTCAAAGAGAGATTGCAAGGGTTTTACACTTCTTTTGAAGAGATTTACAAAAGTCAAACGGGCTGGTCAATACCGAATAGTCAACTCTGTGAGGATTTAAGGATCTCAATGTCACTTAAGGTGATTCAAGCTTACCGAACATTTGTTGGTAGGCATGCAAATAATATAAGTGAAAAGTATATTAAGTATACTGCTGATGATCTTGAGAATTATCTGTTGGATCTGTTTGAGGGTTCCCCAAGATCCTTACATAGTTTCCATAGAAAGTGATTTTGTGTTTAATTTTTGTTCTAAATTGTGTTGTTGTGTGTGAATCCTATTTTAAGCTACAATTGTTTTATTTTGTGTATTAAAAGTTGTACATTTTTGTGATATTTGGTCTTTGCTGACTTTTACTCTTTGAGTTTTGTGGTACATGAATGTGGTAGAGTGCAAGTTGCTTGTTGGTCTTGAGTTATACTAGCCAAAGAAGAACAAGACTCACCCCAATTTCAACATCAATCATACATAGGTCAAATGTCAAATGTCAAAAGTCAAAAGTCTTCCAATTGCTTGTATAGATTTTTTTTTTCTTCCAAAGATGTTGTTTTCATAATTTTTGTTGACTTTACAAGTCAATGAAGTATTCTTTATGATTCAAAACTGATAGGCTGTGGTGTGAATGAGTCTACTAATAGTATGTATTTTATGCTTAGAAACTTTTGTTTGTAAAATAAATCCTTCTAGAACGGGTGAGCTCGGGTAAAAACCCGAACCGAAACCGATAGAATCGAAACCGAAAACAATAAATTTTCAAAACCGAAACCGAACCGATAACATGTTATCGGTTCGGTTTCGGTTTGGGGTTTTCAGCCAAATGTTCATCCTTATCCCAAAACCGAACCGAAACCGATAGAACCGAAACCGGCAACGATGAATTTTCAAAACCGAAACGAACCGATAACATGTTATCGGTTTTGGTTCGGTTCGGTTTTGGTTCGGTTCGGTTTCGGTCGGTTTTCGGTTCAGTTCGGTTCGGTTTTTTCGGCCCAAATGCTCACCCATACTATGTTTATAAAAGTTGTCTTACAACTCAACTTACCATAAATCCACAACACGATATATGTACAAAAAGATGTGTAAGATTGAATTTCGATTCATTATTTGATATTTCATTTGTAATAAATCACGAACAATTGTACATATTGATTCATACTTCGCTTCGACTTATAAAATGATTAACATGTAGATTTCAGTAATTCTTCTTTATGATATCATCCATTGATACAAGTACAAGTAAGCAAAGACCAAAATTAACAAGTACAAGAATCTATTGGATTGGATTATAGTATTATACACACTGAAACCATTTTCTTGAAAAAAAAAATCACAAGAAATTCAAGCTATAAATAAACACAAAAGCTAATGAAATCACTTTCTATGTATAATCAAGTTATTAAAAAAGTGCCCCAATACATCTTCTTTCTATAATCTTGATTTCTCCTCAAGCTTGGATTAAAGAATCGACATCAATGTTATCCTATTGATGTTATCATCTTCAAAGGACTATGAATTTGTCTCACCACATAGCAAAATTCTAGAGTGTTTTCCAACAAGTCGAAGACTCATATGTAGCTTTGTGATGAGATTATTACTATCTTCCAGTTGAAGTTGGTAAGTTTTTCATTAAGAAAAATATGACATCTGTCCAAAGATATTTGTTGATTGGAAGCTTCCTAAGTCTCTTATTATTTCTAATGTTTTAAGTCAAATGTAATTATTGTTCGAAACTCTAGTTGTTTAGTCTGGTTTGTTTATTTGTTTTATTACCTAGAGTCTGTTTTTGTGTATGTGACATTTCATAAACATAGTTTACAAGCTATTAGCTTGAGGTTAATGTGATATTTCTATTACATTCTTATGTACCGTATAATCGTATATGTGTGTGAGTATAATATTTTACATACCTATATGCTTTTTTTAAATAAACTTCATACATTTCAAGTAAAGTAAATTACACGGATAGTCCTTGTGGTTTGACATGGGTTTTGGATTTAGTCCCTAAGTTCCAGAAATTACACCGATGGTCACTAAGTATCGGACTTCGTATCGGTTTTGGTCCCTAACGCTAACTGTCGTTAAAAACGGCTGTTAAATCTAGACATATGCAAAGCACATGAGGGTAATTTAGTCCTTTTACCTCCTCATCATCTTCATCTTCCTCATCATCACCATTAACAAAAAATCCTCTATATATGACGAACCCTAATTCCCAGCCTTCTCTATATATTCCACCATCGTTTCCCTGCATATTCACATCAACAAAAATTGTTTCCCTACATATTCACAAAGACAAATTAACCCAAATTAATTTACAAAATATGGGTTTACTTTTTTCGAAGATGTTTGTAACCTGGTGGTCCGTTAATGACGGTGGTCGGAACTGCCATCACCACCATAACTGAATCTATTGAAGACGACCTGTCCGATTAGGGACTTTTCGAATTCGCAGGTGGTACCACCGGAGAGAACTCAGATCTGGATACCGATCAAAGAAGGCCAGGTCTGATTATTTTTGACGAAGAAGATGTGATGAATCTGATTTGCAGGTTTTGTGTTTCAGTATTCTCTAATTTGTAGGTTTTATATGAGCATTGAGATGATGATGACGATGATGAATTTATTGTAACATTTGCTTGAAAAAAAGAAGAATTTAAAGAATTTTGATTCAATTATTTGGGATTTTATTCGTTAATGGAAGGTGATTGACGGTGAGGATGTAGCAGGAGAGAAAGAAAAGAGGTGAGGAGAGGGAGAGACGAGAGAGAGAGGGGGTTAGATGGTGGAGGGTTTTTTTTTTCTTAATGTTTTTAAATTAAATAAAATAGTAAAATATAAAGACTAAATTATCCCTTTGCACATGTCTAGATTTAATAAAAAATTTTAACAGCAATTAGCGTTAGGGATCAAATCCAATACGAAGTTCGATACTTAGTGACTATTGGTGTAATTTCTAAAACTTAGGGACTAAATCCAAAACTCAGGTCAAAGCACAGGGACTATTCGTGTAATTTACTCTTTCAAGTATCGGGTGATTCTTCTCGCACAAAAAAAATCGTTTTTACACCAAATAATTTGACACGGTAGATTAATAATATTAATTAATTTAGCATCAAATTCGTTTTTCTTTGATAACTTTTAATCTATGATGTTTAGAAAAAAAAAAAACGAATACATTTTTGTTCCACATTTATTTTTCTCTACATGTTGACATAAAATTTGTCACATTCTGAGACGTATTTATTATTAGACATTTTTTGGTTTCGTAACCTACTCTTGTCTATATATTCGAAAAACTAACATTTTTTAACTACGTTAATAGTAGAATGCTACATTGATAAAGGCACAATAGTTAAACATTAATAAAAATATTACATATAAAGGCTAATACTTTAATACATTACTCAAAGCACATAAATACGTCTCGAATTATTATAACATCACACATTATTAGAATGGAAGGCTTCAACGTAATTGTTAATCCGCTTCACATACATAGTAGGCCATGCAGCTGCACAATCATATCTATGATAAACCCATTGTGGCATAATAGTAGGCACCAGATATTCACCATTTAATTCTACCCTGACGAAATGATTATTATTAACGAACGCAATCACAAATGACACATGTTCATGCAATGAAGCTGGGGGAGTAGACCGCAATGGCAAGTATGTCACACAAGCACTGTCAAGAACATGGAAGACCACATTATATTTTGAAGCTACCAAGAATCCAATGTTAAGCGTAGCCATCCAATGAGCGTATGGTGCACATCGATGTGTGTCAAAGAAGTTTAATCTTTTGTACACATTAGAATATTCAATGTCGCCAAATATATTTGTATATTCTGTTTCGTACATGCATAGCTCTTCCATTAAATCTTTTCGAACTTGAGCCCATGCATCTTAGTGATAACCAAGACAGAATGCTATCGCCCGGAATCCACAATTTATATTATTTTATAAATAACTTAGTTTTTAGTCAATTATATTTCTGTCTCCTATTATGATAAAATTTATACCGAAATGTAGATAAAGATAAACCGTACATAAATACATATTTGAATATTTATAATATATTATGTATTAAAAGATATTAAAGAAAAATCAAATTTTGTATAAATTGGTAATTTTCATTGATAAAGATCATTTTTTTTTTACACGGATAAAGAAGGTAAACGGGCAACAAGCTGCGCCGCTATCCCTTTTTGAATTGCAAAACCAATTCTTTTAAAAACAACGTTTGTGGATCTAGGTGTCATAAGATTGCTATGCATAACACGTTGGACTCTGTTGAGAAGCTCCACTGCCTCAGGTGCAAGGAAACCGAAAGTGTCAAATGCAAAAGCCCGAGGGGTCCTTCAAACCTAGCATTCTAAGGTCAACTGATCTGGACATGTTGGTGGAAAGTCTGCTACGCGGGTGGCATTCGAGCTGAGGTTCTTCCCACCAAACAAATAAATAAAAAAATAAAAAAAAAGAAAAAGAAAAAAGAAAAAGAAAGAAAGAAAGAAAATAAGCAAAAATAAATAAGCTTGAATAAAGCATTCATGAATAAAGCGTTTACGCTAGCCAATGATATTTAAACTAATTTTTCTTAATTTACCCCTACTAATTGGGTGGTTTTCATAAAGATGATATTTGTAGATTATGCAAGAATGAAGAGATTCTAAATTAAAATTAGTATAATTAAGGTAGCCAAAAATTAATAGGTTTATGAAAAGTTAACTAGTTTGGTACACAAAATTGGATATAAAATCTAGGTGAAATTTTATTTGCTAAATTAAACTAAATTCTGAAATTATCATTGATTGTGCTTGAGATGTTTGTCATATGCATTGGATTGGTGTCTTACTAACAAAATTTTCAGGATGATTTGCTTGAGGACAAGCAAAGTTTAAGTGTGGGGATTTTGATATTGACGTCTTTATACATATTCTTTGTCGTCAATATCGCGTAAATTGAGCGAGTTTTTAATAAAATTTCATTTGATATTACTCAATTTACTTGTTCTTGTGTATTTCAGGCCCGAAGAGGAAATATATGGCCAAAACGAGCGAAAAAATGAGCTAAAACGGACAACGCGTGAAAATCAAGCCTTCTGGCGCGAGTCTGGGCGCGAGCCCGACGCGAGAATGTCGCGCCGAGCTTAGGAACAATCTGGTTAACCTCGCGTTTCTTACTCGCGTTTAAACTCCTTCTCGCGTCCAAAAAATCGAAGCAGTTTTCCAGCCCTCGTGCCGCGAGCTCGGCGCGAGTTGACGCGGGAATTCGTATTTTATATCAGATTTAGTCAAAATTAAAAGGGACTTCGAACGTGACTGTGTTTTTGGACGGTTGGGCGACGAACTACACTCAAGAGAATTCTTCATCAAATCAAGCAATTCATTGGATTTTTATCATTTCGATCAAAACAATGTTCGGTATTTTGATATCTTTTGTACGTTTGGTGATTATTAGCACTTCCATGGGCTAATAATATTAATATTTGCTATGTTTGACAGATTTTAGGGTTATGTTTGGTTAAATTTTAGGATTTTCTATCTTGTGTTTGAACAATTGTTAATTAATGCATTAATCTTTCGGTTTACACTTTGATCTTTGTTGTCTAATTTGTTTAAAGGTAACTAGTTGATTATTGACAACAATTGAATAGTTATTTTTTACCCTCATCTTTTCACCCAAGTGACCTAGATGGCAATTCACTAGGAATAGGGATTGAAATTAGATTCCAATAAGCTAGGGTAAATTGAAAGTCTAACCGTAGTGACGGGAGTTCTAGGTTAGAGGGTTTAGGTGATCCAAACCTATTAAAATTAACAACCCGAGGTGTAATTAGATTACAACTTTTGAGAGAAGGAATTCCTATTAGTTGTGTCTAGTTTATTAAACGGAATTAAGAGGAATCTAGTACCGTGACCTCTAGAACATTGGAAGTAATCGGGACTTAATAACCAGACATAAACCTAGATGAAGTCAGACATAGTGAATATAATTTAATCTCTTGAAAAAAAAAGTTTTCTAAACCAATTCTCACTACATTTTCTAAGTATTTGTTCAATTAATTTAATCTTTACAATTCAAACAATGAAACTTTTAATCAAAATAATTAATTTGTTAACTTTTGATTATTGGATTACATAAATTGCTCCCTGAGGATCGATAACCCTAATACTTGCCTAAGCTATATTACCCACGATTAGGTATATTTGCCTATGAATGTGGTAATCTAGATTAGCGGTATTTGGAGCTTTATTTTATAACTAGATATATCTCATCACCTACATATGTCAAAAAGGACATCTCGAACCATATCGTGTCGGTACTTGAAACCCGGGAGCTCTTTACAATGAATAGCATGTTCCCCACAGGAATCCAAACTTGCCTTGCGACAAACAGGGCATAACGCATCAACCGGAAATAATGGAATCATGTGTAACATCTCAAAAATCAAAGGAAATTTAAAAAAATTTAAATAATAAAATGTTTTAATTTCCTCCAAGTACAAGTAACTCAAAGGTCCCAACTCATAAATAAAAATATAAAACCGTCTCATGGTTTAAATGCGGAATAATTAAAGGTTTTAAAATAAAACATGTTTGACTCGAAATAAATGTTTTAATCCAAATCCATAAATATAAAACTAAAACGCAGCTCATCAACCATTGACTTTCTCTTTGCCTTTGCTAGTACCTGCAAAATGGGAGGGAGTGTTTGGGGTCAGCCACCGCTGAGTGAATAATCAACACAATAAACATACACATACAAACAATCCACACCACATAAGTGATCCCTAAAGAGTCTACTCAATTCTCGATTATTAGGCCTTTTATTAAATCTCATTAGGTTCGTCGTGGGTTGTGACGATGCTCAACGTACGCCCACCGCCATACGCTCATCACAACACCCTCTTCCAACACCCGTCCTCTAGGTGCCCCGCAGTACCACGCTGACAGTCGTGTAGTGTACTTTGGCAACTCAAATGGGAAGAGTTGGCTCTCGCCGTCGCCTCTTGCGATCGGTAATTAAAATCTCATAGTTATTAGGTTAGTTTTATTAACGTGTTGACTCATACAACATGTACTCATATAAAACAAACCATCTCATACTCAACACATATCATCTCAACAGATATGTAATCAACTAGCACATCTCACATGCATATAACTCATAAACATAACTCATGTACGCAGATCAACACATAACGATATGGTACTTAGCTCGGTTATTCAACATCCATATCTCTGTTCATGATGTATTTAAAATAAACAACACTTAGCACATCATCAAATAAACAAGCTTATAGTGAGATCACCCACCTCAAATAAACGTAAGCTCCTAAGGAATCCTCGGCATGCACAAGATTCACAACTCAGCTCCTAAAGGATCCTACAATGCATCACAAGACTAGGATTAAAACTCAACTCAAAATTATTTCTAACAGAATTTGACAGCACGCAGAAGTCCTACGGAAACGGTCATAACCCTCAAATGGTTCACTAGATTTTATTCAACTTTTTACAATAGCTAAATAATTCAGAGGACTACAATTTCTCAGAAGACTTCGAGACTTGAATCGAAACAGAAGGGGCTCAAAACAGAGCCACAAGACAGAAAAGCTGAACCGAAAACTATTCTGCGACGGTTTACAAAAACAACGATATGTTTTAAACTTTAAATCAGATTAACGATCCGTCAGCGACATTAGAAAGAGGACCCAGAAAACAAGATAAGGCTAAAAGAGACAAAAACGGGATGCTCTCTAAGGATCTCAATTTATCGATGAAATGAATGTCGATAATAAACACAAAATAAACCACGATAGTCTGCTGAAGGCGTCTTTTTGCTCTCGTAGTCGAACACCATTGCTGCACCCAGCAGTTAACGTTGCGTTGAATCTCCGATTCAACTCCACTTGGAGATTTGTTACGGTTTGGTTTGTGGCGACAGATGATCTCGGTGTGGTACTCGGTCATCCAACTCGTGTTTGCAATCATACTCGGCCCTCTCACGGCGATAAAAAAATGTTTTTATGGGAAAACCTTCCCGCACGGTGTCAACAAAGTTTTACATTTACATTTTACCAACATATAAAATCTTATTATTGGCAATCTCTACCAATAAACATCGTCTCAAGGTCCTCTACTCTATAGGACATTAGTTTGTTTTAAGACGAAATAAACAATTTAGCGGTTCACATTGCTATCAAACAATACCCAACAAGTACATAATTCACATAAATGTATTTTATCACACATAACCCTCAGATAGTAGGCAACTCATGCCTGTTACTCAATTTGCATATGCTCAGAATGCATTCATTCCAAATTTCCACAACTTGCTTTTAACCCAACGCAAGCTATATTATCAAATTAACTCAAATCTCGCTTAACAACTTATCACAAGTCGCACAAAATGCCCATTTTCTCACTCTTTGCGATCCCTCGCGTGATCAAATTTAATTTTTAGGCTACAAGAACATATAATTTCTCTTTTAGGCCGCGTTATTAGTTCTCTTGTTAACTCGTATTTAACAATCTCCCGTTAGCTCTTTTTAATATTACTCGATCAACTCATTTTAATGGTTTTATCATCTGGCTTGTAAATTATTTTCTCGCTTTGATCTCCTTTAACTTGTCTCTGGATTAGTTTGGCTATATGCCCACTCGTAAATCTCATTTTATCCTAAGTTTTAAACACCTCAATTAAATGATTTCTCGTTACTCAATTTATTATCTCATTTACACGGATAAAGAAGGTAAACGGGCAACAAGCTGCGCCGCTATCCCTTTTTGAATTGCAAAACCAATTTTTTTTAAAAACAACGTTTGTGGATCTAGGTGTCATAAGATTGCTATGCATAACACGTTGGACTCTGTTGAGAAGCTCCACTGCCTCAGGCGCAAGGAAACCGAAAGTGTCAAATGCAAAAGGAATAAGCACGTGTTGATTTTCAATGCATGCTTTCTCGTGCTTTGTCACTTTGCACGAGGCGGCTTTCAAAGCAGCTTGTCCCACCGTAACACCCCGACTACTCAAACCAACGAGAGGAGAAACTCCGGTTAGATCCACACACGCATGCTTCCCCCCAACCCATCCAAAACCCAAAATGTCAGCAGGTCTAAGTGTGGATCTTCTATCCAACGTGTCAGTCAAAAAGTTCACAGGTGCTTCTTTCTTTGCGGAGATCCCGGCACGCCTACATATGTCAAAAAGGACATCTCGAACCATATCGTGTCGGTACTTGAAACCCGGGAGCTCTTTACAATGAATAGCATGTTCCCCACAGGAATCCAAACTTGCCTTGCGACAAACAGGGCATAACGCATCAACCAGAAATAATGGAATCATGAGACGATACCTAAGAATGGCACGATATTCCACAGGTGACATATGTTGACCTAGCCCGTCTATGGGAATAGCAAGAAGATAATCCTGAGCATGAGGTGCCCGTAAACAATCAAAAACCGCTTTTTGTCTCACATTCATGTCGAAACGAACTTCCAAATCCTTGACCGTTTCACTAAAAAGGGCACTCGCCAATGTTTGTTGGGCTTTAGAGGGGGCAGTTTCCTTATTAGTGAAGCCGCTAAAATCAAAGCTCGGAATCATATCACGAAGACGAGCCAAAGCACAACCATAATCGCCATCCATACAAGATATCCCACTGTCACGTAAGATGTGATCCTGAAGCACCCAAGATTGGGCCCTCGAGGCCTCAAAAGCATAAGAGGAAACCATTTTTGCCGAGTACAAACCCAAACCACCGGAACGAATGGGTAGAAAAGCGAGTTGCCACTGTATGTCTCCAAAGAAAGGCCCTCCACATACCACAATGTTCTCAATCGACTCACGCAATCCTTTGTCAAAGACCAAAGATGCCTCCTCCATGTGTAAGGGTTGACAAGTTCTTAAACCAAAAAAGAGTTTGGCAATACCCATACATGATCGTAGTAAAAGGAGCTCACTCTGCGGGTCATGTAATTGTGGAAGGAGTCTCATCATATCAACAGCATTTGCAGCTCTCCTCATAGCCAACCCACTAATAAAACTTGGGTCTCTACTAACAGCTCCCCCAAGAAGCTTCACACCCAATGATGGCCTTCTGATATCGACTAGGAATAAACCCTCACGAGGTTTTATTCCATTACACGAGGGCCAAAATAATTCAGTCTTCTTGATATTAAGTTCTAGACCTAAACTCGGACCACTAACCCTTATAATGTCTAACACCCGGGCCACCTCTTGAGCATCTCCAATGACAGTCCCATCATCAAGATACCAAGCATGAAGAAGAAGCTTGTAATTGTCTCTGATCTTATGTATTAGCGGGTGCAATACAAGAGCAAAAAGAAGGGGTCCCAAAGGGTCACCTTGTTGCACCCCAGTAGCAGACCAAATATGCGAGTCTCCTATATACAACCTCGATGCCTGCCCATATAAGAAATTCACCCATAATGAAATAGAAGGACACCTCACTCTAACCTCATGGAGCAAGGCCGATCTATCCACAAGGTTAAAAGCATTCGAGAAGTCCACTATAAGCATTGCAAGAGACCCATCAATATGATATTCACTAAGCACCCTATTGGCACTGTGTAAAACTGCCTCAGCACCACCTGACACTCCCACTCCAAACTGAAAATCACCAAGGTACTTAGACATTTCTTTACCCACACATTGCATAGCAACCTTGGAAACCAAACGCCTCCAAATAGTGCCTACAACAATAGGCCTTATCCCGTTATCTGGTTTAAGGAGTGGCGTGAGAGGGGCAGAAGCAATAAACTCAGCTAATATAGGCGGACACCTACCTGCTAACCACAAATTAACGACTGAGGTGATTGCTTTCAATAGGTCTGTGGCAGTAACAGATCCCTAACCACATAAAGCATCTAAAATATGTTGTGCCCTTAAACCATCTCTCCCACATGAAGTACCTTTGGGGAAAGATCTAATGCAACAAAGGACACTATCAAACTCTGCTGCAAGGGGAGGTTCAGAAAATGTGTGGCTCGGCATGGAAGGGGGTGGCTTGTAGGGATGCTTAGCCTCTAAGGCTTTAACGGTGTCAATACAATATGGAGCAACGCCGGAAGAGGATAACACTTTCACTGCTGCTGAAAAATGCCCATCGGCAACTTTGCGAAGACACCGCCTAACATTGGTGTTACTCGATGTGCTCTGCTGCAAAAAATCACCTCCTTCCTGACCCAAAATCCCTGACCCAGAAGCATCCAACATTTTATTAACTAACGTTGTAATACCATCCTCTTTCCCCCATGTAGACAGACAATCTAATATAGAATTTTGTTGCAAGTATTTTCTATTACCGGACCTACATTCTTGTCTATTATTGGGCCTACACACCTGAAGCGTGCAACGTGGAAAGAGAAGCAACCGAACCCACGCCTCAACAGAGTCGGGGTGGGCAACCACCTTGTAAAGAACGTTTTTCAACGCTAAAGAGAAGGCGAGAAGACAACCATGAGGAATACATTTGAGGGTGGTAATAGGCTTTTTAGAAACAAGATCAAGAAGCATAGCATCCAGAACCGGCCCCTCAGATACTCTTGCCACAAACTCCATATTAGATGGCTTTGGAATGCCAACAATGTAACCGCTCATTTCGTTGGACCCTTTAAGAAAACGGACAAGACCATCCGGGTGGTGACAAGCACGGGTCACCGCATGTAAAGTCATACACTTCCCACACAACCATTGGTCAAAAACCTTTAAAGTTTCCTCCACTGCGGAAAATAATCCATGACCTGAAATAAGAGCATCACGTAAGACACATTTACGTTCATCAGTTGAAAGGTGAACCCTTTTGAGATGAGAAATCAAACGAGCAATCCCTTTATTGCCCAATACCCCATCCGCGCAACAATGAAATCCACGGAAAGGACAAGGCCAAATCTCATCCGAAGAGGAAGAGGTGGAAGGCATGAAGAAAGAAAAAAAAGGAGAAACGATTTTAAGAAAAAAATCAATGGATTTGAAACAAGAAAGCGAAAATTAAAAACGTTTGTTTAAGATGTCGTAAACAAGAGGCAAAAGAACAAAAAAAGAGTTTCAAGAAAGAAACTCATTAATATAAAATAAGAAACTCATTAATTAGGAAACAATATGTAAGTTTTTGGTTGAGACATGATGATAAATTCAAAAAAGAGAAGAGAAAAAAATTCTGAAATCTAAAAACCATGGCAAAGTTCTCGGCTATATCAAAGTTCTCGGCTGTTTTGAATTGATATTATTAAATTAGGAGTCAAATTGATTTGACTTTTACTTTTGGCACCGTTTGGTGTGAGTAGCAGGACCCTCAAGTATCTTGGTTAACTTTTTAGAGTGGTGGGTCCCACGGAAATTACTTCTGTATATTGCAAGAAAGAATATTTTGATGACTGAAAGAAAGTTAATATCAGTTATTTCATCATCTTCATCTTCCGTTTCAGAATTATACGTTATGGAAGACAGTTTTTGCTTAAATTCAGCCAATATCATTGCTTCATTAGACAATTTCTTGTTTGAATTCAATTCATGCATAATAAGCTTAACCAGCAGCGATCAATTTCTCATCTTCAGGTGATTCCATCATGGGCTGAGTCACATTAATGCTATCATCTAAAAAGAGGCATATCATCGAACACTTGGTATGCAGACCAAAATTCTGTATCAAAATATCAGTCTGTATTGAGGAATATGCTAATCTCAGACCAAAATACGTTTAACATATCATGGTTAACGCATCATGTGATGAGATTTGAGTTCCGGCCAACAAATATATTAACAAGTTACAAACTCATTACTCAGCCTCAATAGAAGTCTTTCCCCCCAAATAAACTACAAAAGTACCTTCCACTAAATAAACAATAAAGAAACTACTTTCAATATTCAAGATCCAAATTTGTTCACTACATTCTCTGTCTATATGACATTAAGAAAACTTTATTTAACCTAATAACCTGTCAATTGGGCATAAAAGGACCAAAAGATCAGTTCATAAACACGACAATAACGTTTTGTTATGGCGTCCAATATCAAATCAAAGGCGGGCTAACAACGATATGTCTAAGCGGATGCTCGACATCACCACCACCGCCATGTTTCACAAACTCAGCCGGAGTCAGAAAACTACCATGACAAACACACACTATTCTCACTTCTTCACCTTTTTTATATCTATACAAAAACCCTTCGATCTTCTTGCCGTTAACATTGTCTCCTTTTGTTGAAACACATGGCATGTCGGCCAACATCATCTTTAGGGTATCATCCTTCGAGGAATGGTTTCCGTTAATGGAAACATTCTTTGAATGATGTTCGGATGCAACCGAGTTTGATCTTGACAGGATTAAACTCGACATCTGGTGTGATGTGGATCGCTGACTAGTCGTGCTATTTAATTCGGCGTCTTTGTTCGTTCCTGTTATTTGATTGAATACGAAACGGCATTTAGATGCGAATATATAAGAAAATTCAATGCAAATAATAACAAGAGTTCATTTGCCCAATCATTATACTGGCTAAAGATGCTTATAAAAAATACATTGAACACTTGTTCACTAACCAAATGTATATAATTTCAATAAAACATTAGGGTGTTTGCTTCTTTAAAGTACAACCTAAAGCCACTTGTAAAAGTAAATTAAAACTTAACCTTTCGATGACTATATATGATTGGAAATGAACTAGTCCAAACGAATTGAAAATTATATTATATTATTAACAAAACCAAATAATAAAAAAAGGCTTCTATCCAAGTGAGTAGCTTTACGGCAAAAAAGTGGATTCAAATCTCACCATGGATTAGAGACTTGAGTCGTGAGTTAATTGTAAAAAAAAAAGCAATGTGTCAAATTTTCATTTGTTTTTTACCTTTCCAACACATAAATTTTATATGATGATAGTCATACTCATTAGATAAAAGACATGTGTCAAAATCAAACGATAATATTAAAAAAGAAAATTAATATATTAAACACATTATTCAATTAAATTGGTAGGATTATAAATAGAATCAAATAATAGAATTTCTAATTTCATATTATCAACTACAACAGGAAATATGCAACTTAGTTTAGAAACAAATATTTAATTGAAATATGCTTGCGAATAAAATCGTGTGAAAAAATAATAAGCGTTATACCTGAAAAAGGTTGACTTTCCAAATCAGAAACCCCAGAAGATCCGCCACTCGCCGGAGATCCAATAGACACCTGAGCCGGAAACATCGACGGGCGTGGAAGTGGAGGTAAAAGTGACGACGACGGTGGTGATGGCCGCCGTACTTCATCTCCGTTCATTAAATTTATTCTTTTCATCTCACAATTCTCTTCCGTCAATAACCCTTTCACCACTCTCCCATTTTTAATTTTCTCCACGCGCTTCCTCTTTGCTTCCGACCGCCGTAACGACTGCAATTCCTTCCGTTTCTTCCATTCCACCTCCGTCTCAATCGGCAGCGAACACGTTCTCGTTAACGGCGGATACAACGTCAATGCCGCCGGATCTTCCGTTGCCGACGGGAAACTTGAGAAATCAGCTATTGAAGAAGCACGAATTAACCTATTATTGTTATCGTAATTACATTTACAATCAACTCTCCGTCGTTCAGTCCCAAAACGTCCGTTGGATGACAACCCTAAGCTCAGCTCTACGTTTTGTTCATCGAGTGCTTCCTCCTTAATAGAATGGCCGGAGGCACCTCCGCGACCGTCACCGCCGTCGCATACAAATTTTGTCAAAAAGTCCATCGAAAGCTGAAATCTTTAAATCTCTTTACGAGATGCCCAGCGTTTTTTTTATGTGATTTGACGAAAAAACAGAGGATTTTTTCTTAACTTAAAAAAAAAATCAAGAAGATTTTGGACGGAAAATCTTGCCGGATTTTGCTCTGCCGACGGGGAATAGAGAGGAGATTTTGGCAGAGGTAAAAGTATAGGTGCGAAAACGGGAGAAGAAAGTGGAGAGATTTTTAATGTGGTGGGTCGTTGTAACATTACGATTATATCCTTGAAAGATGGGTTAGGATTAAGGCGAGGGTGACACGTGGAGGCTTGGAGATAGAAGAGACGGCCACGTAAGCCTCGGAAAATACAAAAACAAACGGCAGGAGAAGCGTTTTTTTGGAGCTACAAAGGCTGTTTAATGATGGACACGTGTCGGTTGATAGGGGTATGGTTGCAACTTGCAATAGCATCGTGGGTAGTAGGTTTCTGTAGCAGTAACTCCTATTTTCAGGCCTTACGGTGGGACCCGCTTCTCAGCTTGACAAATCATGGTGCTGTTAAATCTTGCTTTGACGTGTATGAACATTAAGATGACACGTGAATAATTTTTTGAGAAATTAAAATAACCCATTTTTTAATTAAAAAATAAAATAAACTTTTATTCATAAATTAAAACATTACATAGATAGTTAAAATACAAACATACGAAATAAAAAGCACGAACATTGAATAAATTTATAGACGCAAAATATACAGTAAGTTTCATTTGGTTGAGAAAATTACGACAAATTTCACCTCACCTTGATTGCTCACTCACCTCAAGGATCGATGATATACTCCAGTTAAGTGTTCAGTATGCTGCACATAGAGGATTAGAGTAAACAAACACATGTGCCATAAAGTGAAATCAGTCGCTACATCTTGTTTTTCATATTGCTTGAGGGTGAGAAAATTGATATGGGTTTCACATTGACAAAATGACTAGTTAGCTTTTAACAACCTTTTATTCATATTCAAGATTTTAAATAACATGAGGTGTCATTTCTTAATGTATGATTTAATGCGATAATCTTGTATATAAATTATAATTATATATCAAATCATACAAAATATATAAAAAGATACATAATTATAAATTTATAATATAGTTTATTATTTTTTTTTTATTTTCAGCATATATAACTACTTTTATTACAAAATATTTATAAATATTTAACTCGTATGACTCAACACATTTAAAACGCCTAAAAAATACAGCTGATTAGAGGTAAATGTGAGCCATATTAAACCGTAGCATACATTAACCCTTGGGCCCAAATATTAAATTATGATGTGACGACATTGTTAAACCTTAATTATGGCGAAACCGTGGCAAACCAAATCACGCTTCTATAGAACCACGATCTTACTCATAATTTGATAATTCATACTCTCGAAGGAAAAGGATGAGCTTTGTCGTAAGTAGGTCATGATTTAATTCCAATAAACATTCTGTGTGTTGTGAGTTTCATGCTTTATGAACGCCTTCAATTCGCCAAACACGTTTCTTCTTCTACTGTCCATTTCTTCTTTCTTCCCTTTTCTCAATTTTGTATCAAACCCACCGCCTTAATATCATTAGCAAAGCTTAGGTTAATAAACTTTTTATCACAAATTCTATTTCTTATTATTTTGTATAATACACAATAACGCACACGTTATTAAATTGTTTTAAATTGGACTCAATAATACACCAAGTGGGGGGTTGATATATATTTTCTTTTACTTTTCAATAATTTTAAATTATCATTGCAAATAAATTATTTAAATACTAGTTATTTGGGCCACCAAAAATAGTAATTTAAAGCAACTTGATCCTAGGGAAAAAAACATGCATCTAAAGTGATTTTACTTTAGAAATCAACAAGTTGGTCAACAAGTGGTATTTGTTTAACTTAATACATCCTTCATTTTAAATTGTCATTATTATAACCAATGTTATAATGATAAAGATATAGAATAATTGAGATTTTTACTAAAAATCACACAATGGTCTTCCCATAATCCCATTCATAAACAATAAACAATGATAATGACACATAATCCCGCTAAAGATGTGATATGAAGATATGAGAACCGATTGGTTACTTGTCCCTTTCTATGACATCATCATTTTTCTATGATCTCCACATCTCGATTACTCCACTAACCGAACCTATCCTCCAAAACTATTACATACGTAACATATACACGCGATCTAACAATACACTGCATCATGCACGAATGGTAATTTCGTCCATATAAAAGTCAAACTAATTTTTGAAATAACCAAGAGGGTATTTCACTTTATCCATGTTAATTCTTTACGGTTCATCAAAGTGAATAATGCAAATATAGTATTTCATGTGAAATCTCTTAAACTTCATTAAATAGTTATTAATTTCCAAATGTAATTATATTAACAAGTTATAAAATTTAAACTGGACTTCGAACTATATTATGTCTATTTTTCTAGAATTCGACTTTACCCGAATAATCTGAAATATGAATACATTTCCATTATTCCGATTTTAAGGGACTGTTTGATATAAATAAAATGATTAAGTGCTGAATGATTAAGAGGTTATGTATAAAATTTGTTTTAAATGTGAAACTTTTTGATAAGTATTCTGACTGTGTAATGATTCAGCATACGCTCTAAAGTAGAATGATTCAACACCTTTTTGTTGTTCTATTCAACATAGTTTTTATTCAAATGCGCTAAAAAAACGTATTAAATGCTGAATCATTGAGTTCATTAAGCAGCACACAAAGGTTGTCAACTACTCAATTGGGGAGAATAAGTAAAGTAAACAAATCAAGAAATCGGATCTGGGAAGGGACCCACACAGGCTCCAACTTGGGGTTTGGTGGGTCATTTTGCTTTCTAGATGTACACGTGTCGGACTATGAGTAGCTGGACAGCTAAGCACCTATCAACGTCCACCATGCAAGTTGCAACTTGCAACAACGAGAAGTAGCCTAAACGTCACCGTTTCTGGTCTGAAATGATATTGTCGGGGTAGTTGTCATGTGTAACGCACGAGCACCATAACTTTTCACTCATCCTCCTCCTGTTAAAAGAGTGCGGAGTGACCCACAGTATGACGTGGCAACAGATATTTGAACTAGTCAGGATGCTGTTTTTTTTCACTTGCATAGAAACATCAAAACAGATACGTAGTCTGACGATTTCTATATTATTTTCAGGGGTGTCTTTGAGGAGGTGCAGCCGCACAGGGCTCATATTTTATAGGGGCCCATTTTTATATATATTTCTTATATATATAATATTAAAATTTAAGCCAACTTAATAATTTAATAGAAACAAAATTTAGAAAGTTCAAATTTTTATAAAAATCTGGTATTCAGGGGGCCCATTTTCATGTTTTCGCACGGGGCCCTCAAAATCTCGGAGACGCCCCTGATTATTTTGATATAATCTTTACTTAATTTGAAACTTTAACCAAATGTTTTGCTTGACCATAAAAATTAAGACCAGACTTAAATATATAAAGCGTAATTGTGTTTGTTTAAAATAGTTAGAAAATGTAAACATCAACCAAAATCTTTACCTACTACTTTTTACGTTTATACTTTTTTTCTTTTTCTTAAAACATTATATATTAAAAGCCCAATCAAATATAAAAGGTCTCGGGGTCTTGCATTATTATTGTCTCATTGTTACTCTGATTTATGTAAAGGATGAATTCTGTAACCCAAATTACGCGCGGTTCAAGAACCGGACCGAACCGCCTTGAACCATCAACAAAAAAATCACGTATTGAAGAACTGAAACAATTAGAACCGGTTCGGTTTGGTTCGGCTCTGTATCGAGTATGGTCATTTTCGACTGGCTAGAACCGCCTGGAATCGCTAAGCATACAATAAACACAGTTAGTTCTTTTATTACATTGTGTTGTTGTTTTACAAATAAATATATACATATTTACATACATGTTTATAGTTCCTTGGGCTACAAATTGGGCTGACAATTATGGGCTATGAATTGGCTGGGCAGACAACCAAGTTAAAATAGGCTAATATGAGGTTTGGGTTGGTAGCAAATTCGATAAAAAGGAAAAAAATGATAAAGGGGGAATGGCTCAGGTTAACTTATTGTTTTTTTTTTTTTTGTTTTTTTTTTATTGTTAACGTTAATGTATGTATTATACTTTAAAACACGTTATTGTGCTTAAGTAATTTTCGATTCTTCTTATTGTATAAATTTGACCTTCTATAGCCTATATAAACTGATGAGGTGGCACCGATTAGGATGATGTGGCAGATGAAGTGTGTGGCTTATATGACTACCACATCAGCAAAAAATGAAAATATTACCAGCTACTTGATGTAGAGGTCACCGAATATACACAATATATAGCAGAATATATGATAAGTTTATCATAAACAATAGATCGTTTTAAAAGTTTGGCTACGCATACAATAATAATACGTGATAAGTTGCATACATTTGTGCACTAAATGATTATTTATAAGAAATCTTAAAAATGTGTTTTTGGGTCAACCCAAACCCGTTTTGACCAATTACTTAACATGCCCATCTTGCCATCTTTATGGTTGAGCATTTAGATGAAAGCTAGTCCATCTTTTATAATACTTTTGTGCACCAAAACAAAAGATGGTCTATTGAAATGGGTGTCGAGGAAAAAGAAACGAAACTTTTTTTAATGATTTATCATTTATGTGTGTCAAATTCAAATAAATAAGATGAACAAGTCAACAAACCTTGTTACTTTTAACTTGAATACCTCCTTGCTTAATAGCTCAAAATTTCTTAAACTCACTCTCAAGTTGAGGTACAGTCGCATTTAGAGGCAAATTCCTTATATAAACAGTATGACGTTCACCTTCATATGTAAGATGAACAAATAAATGAATCTTATTCAGAAGGAAAAAAAAAGAATTATAACGACATAAATTTAATACTCCGTATCATTTACCATCATCAATCCATGAACATTACTACTATGAGGAGAATTAATACTACTTGAGGCAATAGGTGCAGGAGAAACTTCTGTTGGTGGAGCTTGTGCAACAATATTAACTGATTTATTTTCAGTTTTTGTAGGTGTTGACTTTATAGTATAAGTAGGAACAAGTTTACTTTCTTCTTTATGAACAATAACAGGCTCTGACAATGTCAAACAAATAAGTAAAAGTCAAAATCGGTTAACATAATTAAAGCTATCATAGCAAAATAAGACTGTGCAATCACTATGTAGAAGCATAAAAATATACATGTAGATTTCAATACTATGCACCAACGTACGTTAAAACAATAAATACAGGCTGAGATGAGATCAATGTTTAATTTCAATTCATTATCTCATTAATATTATTTTATAAGTTAAAGTAGTTACATAGTTTTCAAGTAGTTACATAGTTTTCAAGTAGTTATTTGTTATTATGAGTGCTAGCACTACAAAAAAAATTGACTTTTTGCGGCGAGAATTTTCGCCCCAAAAGGTCCAAAACTCGCCCCAAAAAAGTTTTAACGGCGATCTCTCACAGCAAAAAGAACGCCGGGAATACATCATAGCAAGACGTTTTTTGCGGCGACAATTTTCTCGTTTTTGCAGCGTGGAGTTTTTGCGACGAGGGTGTAAAACCTTTTCCGGCGACTTGGTTTTGCGGTGAAGGTTTAGAGTTTTTGCGGCGACCCGTTTTTGCGGCGAGACGTATAGCCTTTTGCGGCGAGTTTTGTATACTATTTTGCGGCGATCTTTTGCAACAACCTCGCCGCAAATTGTTAATTTTTTTTTTGTGGCTTTTTTCTGTAAATCTACCCGGTATTTTTTCAGTAAACAACACAATCCAATTTATAAACATCAAACACAATTTTAAAAACATCAAGCACATTCAATATTTCAAAGTTAAACAATTTCATCAGTAAACAACACAATCCAATTTAAAAACATCAAACACAATTTTAAAAACATCAAACACAATTTTAAAAACATCAAACACATTCAATATAACAAACTAGTTCTGATCATTGCGGTCGGTACGATCTTCATCACGAGCCAAATTGGTGCTAGGAGGGAATTGAGAAGAGGTGGAAGGAAAATTGTTAGCTAAACCCGAGTTAGATAACGCTTCAAAGATCGATTGGTACTGATTTTGGGTTGTTTGGTACTGATTTTGTACAACACGTAAGTCGTTTTGTAACTCGTTATATTGAGATTGAGTCACAAACATGGCATCTACCTCGGCTTGTGTGTAGACGCGTTGACTAGTTTGTGAAGAAGAAGACGAAGGCGCGAACATAGATGAAGAACTTACCACTCTTCCTACTCCACGAACATGTCCAGGCCGTTCGCCCAACACATTTATTATGATTTCTCGTTCGCTCAAAGGATGTGCGCTCCCGACTTGAGCCGCTCTCAAATCGACCATACGGCGTTGTGAAAATAAAACATACATTATGACATATTATTTTGTATAAAACAAGTAAAAATAAAACAAGAAAAAATAATTACTTACATAATTTTCGGCAAGAAACTCGTGTGTAAAAACGCCATTATGTGAATGAAATCGAGCATAAGAGTCAAGCGTAGAAGGGAGCTCATTTGTAACCGGATCTCGCTGTAACAATCAAACAAACATGTCAACTGTTAGGTATTATTTTGTTGTAATGAATAGTCTAGGGGGCAATGTGTAACATTGCATATTGTATTAGTTAGGATTAGGATTAGTCTTAATTAATTAGGTAATTAAGGCCATGGTATATAAACCAAAGTGTAAGCCTTAATTCCCCAACTTTTGCCATTAATCATTTCCAATTTCCAGCAATTGTTCTCTCTAACTTTCTCTCTCTAAAACCCTAACCATTTTCATCACTTTCCTTCTAAAATCATCATCTATCATCAAGCTATGGATTGATTTAGTGTTATTAAGCATTTCAATTGGTATCAGAGCACAATCCACTTGGAATAGATCCAAATTCGTGCTCAATTGATCCATATTTTAAGTTTTTGAATTTTTTTTTTGGAAAAGAGCTGTGAAATTAATCCTCAAAATTTTTGTTAGAAATTATTGTTTTTATTGGATAATCATGTTTCTCCATTGATTCTAAGCACATTAGAATCAAATTTCGTTGCAATCCATCAAGTATTCATCTCAATTTGGAGATTTTTGTGAAAAACTTGAAAACTCAAAATATTGACTGTAAAATCAAAATCGATGGCTGTTTTGATCCGTTTTGAGTTGTTTGATTGCATCAAACTGTTAGAAAAGTGATTTCTAACATTTTGTGATTTGAATCATTGATTTTGGTTAAGAATTGAAGAATATAGGATTAAATTAGTGAAGTTTAAAGCTTACCGTTCGTGTTCGTTCAAGAAAGAGTTCGGCCCTTAAGACTTCGACATCTTCGTGTTCGGCTCAACTTGTTCGGGTCACACTTGTTCGGCTCGAACTAAATCCTCGGCTCGAACTTCGGCTTCAACAAGTTCGGCTCAAGACCTCGGCTCATCAGACTTCGGCTCAAAACAGTGTTCGTCTTGGATCAAAGTTCGGCTTCTAAGGAGTTCGGCTCTTAATCAGTGTTCGGCACAACAAAAAAATAAAAATAAAAAAAAATCAGTCGATCAAAACCAAACCAATTTAATCTCGATCAGTCGGTTAATCATCTCCACTCTAATTCAACCTCGATCAAAACCAGATTCAATTTCGATTTATCTGATTCCGTGCTTGATTTCGTCCAAAAAATCAGTCTCAATTTCGACACAAAGCAACAAAATTGATATCAATTAATCTCGATCTTAATCCAGCCATTTCAATCCAGCGATTTCAATTAATCAACTCGACAATCCAGCGATTTCAATTAAACTCGATCTCGACAATCCAGTGATCTCGTGTCGAACTTGTTTTGAACCAGACTTTTCTTGATATCGCTATCATCGATCTCAACTCCCATACGTTCCAGGCGCCCAACAGATTTACTTCTCTTACCCAATTGATTTTCGGCCCAAATTGTTGGTCAGCCCAAAATCTGAATTCGGCCCAAATTCAGTTGTGTCCTTCTTGGCCTTTTAAATTTGCAATATGGTCTTTTAAATTCAGCCGAAAGAAGTGCATTATACACATTTTTTTTCCCGAACTCAAAATTCTAAATCTTTTTTCTCCGTTAATTTCTCAGTTTTTTTTAAAGGGTATTAAAAGAAAATTTTCACATTTTTAAACACGAGAACTTTTACCCCTAAATCATCCTAATTGCAAAAATATGGATAAAGATCTTGCCAATGCGATAAAAGCTAGCAAATATTATAAACAAATGGAGATTAAGAAAGTGTTAGCTAAAGATGAAGAACAAATAGCAAAACAAATAAATTTCAATGAAGAAGCCAACAAGGAAATTGAGATAATCAGTAGTTTTTCATCAAATTCTGATAATCCCACTAAACTGGGGGATGAGCTGGTTGTTCCACAAAATGATGAAAATGAGGTACACTCTTCTTCTTTTGACTCTTTATTACCTGAATCAGACACTGATGAATCAGAGAATTCCTTGTTTAATGAAAAACTTTTTCTTAAAATTGATGAGAAATCACAACTGACAAAACAAATTACTTCTTTAGAATCCGAAAAGGAACAACTTTTAAATGATTTAAGTGATTTAAGTCAATGTTCTCTTCAAATAACTCAAGTAAACAAGGAATTACAAAATCAGATGTCTACGTCAAAATCTCCATATAAATTTCAAATTTCTGAATTACAAAATAGTATACAAACACAAGTTAATACAACCAATGAATCAAATACACAAATCTCAAAATTAAAGGCAGAAAATTTAACCTTTCGTCGTCAACTTGAAACTCTTGTTCCTCAAGTCAATCAAAATAACCTTTCAAATCAAAAAACACAAGAGTTACAACAACAGTTGTCATCGTTTCATGCTGCTCACACCAGTGAGGTCAATCGTCTAAATCACATTATTAATACAAAAAACCTTGAAATTTCGAACCTGAAAACCATGAAAGCGGTGTCAAGTGCTAAAGACGACTCCAAGCAGCTGATAAATGACTTGGCGAATCAACTAAATCGAGAGCAAACATGGATGAAGTCCGCAGACATCAAGATGAAAGACTACCAAGAACAGTTGAAAAAGGCTGACATCGAAATTCAAAAACTAAATGAACAAATCAAAAACATAACAAACAGCTTTAAAAAGGAAATCGATGAACAATCAGCAACTGTACACAGTCTCACTGTCAGAAAAGAAAATGCTGAAGAACACATTTCAAAACTGGAGCAAACGATTGTGAAAGCTGGTCATACTGAACAAACGATAAAATTCAACGAGCCAAAAGAGTTCAGATCGTACAAGTCAAAAGTGGGCCTCGGAGCTGAGAATACCCGTCCTCTGGAAAAAGCTGCAGATGTTCTTCCCAGACTATACAATTACGATTACATGAACTTGGGAATATGACAAAGCTTCCTTCATATGCCAGATGAAGAAGCAGAAATTGAAAAGTTCAACAGGGAAAAGGAAGAAAATGCTCAAATTAGCTTCAATTATGATGCCTTAAACTCAACATACGAAAAGAAGAAAGCAAAATTTGAACACAACGAATATTTTCCAATCATCACTCCAGCTGAATTTTCCATTCCTGAAAATGAAGTGTTAAAATAAATCAAAGAGCCAAAGCTATATGTTCCACCATTAGTTTTAGAGAAGAAAATTGTTCAATTAGAAACTGAAATTGATGAAACTCATAAGGCCTTTGATAAAGAAAAAGAAAATCTTCAAACAAGGATACATAAATTAGAGGACACCATTTTAGAATTGAAACCTAAAACTGACAAAAACGTTTCTCAAAATTCTAAATCCTCTTTATTAGGACCGGCACCTGTTAATCCTGTACCAATCATCTTGAGGAGAAACTCTAATTCACCCGTCTTAACTACTTCCAATAGCAAATTACAATCTCAGAGTGAGAAGTTCAAGAAGCCCAATGGAGTCACAAGAGCCAAGAAGTCCGAGAAGTCTATTCAGACTGGACCTAGTATGCTTAAGAAGCCCAGCCTGCTTAAGAAGTCTAGTCCTCGCACGTCTGTAGTTTCTTCTTTTTCAGTTCAAAATAAAAGTAATAACCCTAATTGTGTGAAAACTCTTTTAATGGCTTTTAGAACTGATTATGATCCTACTGTTTATCGTCCTGTCCGATACTCTCTTGATTTTGGTGATGTGTATGTTATAGCTGACAAATCTGGAACAAAAAGATTTTTTGATAAAATTACAAAGAAACAGATAACTCAGACTGATAAACGGTTTTTTGTAAGACTTGATGCACCTTGCAGTATTCATAAGAACATAGTATATCATAAATCTGGTAAACTTACTAACACATGCAAAACGTGCTATCCGTATCTTTGCATACGTCACTAAATCAGCAAAAGATTTTATCATCTCCAGTTTCCAAACAACCGAAATCTTTTCCCAAAAACCCACCAAACTCTGATACCCACTCGTTCTCTCGTCGCAAATCCTCTCGAGGAAATTCCGCACCTAAGCCAAAATCTTCAGGTTCCTCAAAATGCGACAACAAAACACCCACCAAATCATCAACGTTTGTAAAATATAACTGGATCAAAAATGAAAACTCTCATTGGATTATTCAATCCTCTGAAAAATCTTTAAAATGGGTCGTTAAATCCACAACTTCTGAACTGCCTCCTTGCAGTTCTCCATAGCTCTAATTCTAGAAGTCTTCTAGAATACTTTCTATTGGTTGAAAAGCCAATTAAAAAGTATTATTATCACCGATCATCAAAAGCTGAAACTGATTATTCAACAAAACTGCACAACGGTTTATCACTCAGTTCCAGCTTTACAAACAAAGAAGACTTCATATATATGCTACCAAGACTATTGATACAAATAGGGAGATTGTTAGGACTTATTTGTATTGTATTCAATAGTCTAGGGGCTAGTTATGTCACATTGTATAAGGTACGTCCTCAAATCTCAAAACTTTTCATACTTTTATTTTGTCGAGGGGAAGAAATATTAATTCTAGGGTGAGAATTATTATTTCTAGGGGAGAAAATTGAGAAAATCAAAACAAATTACCCAAATCAAAAAGTTTTATGTTTGTAACGTTAATTATAAGTCGTTGTAATATCCGTAAACGATCTCTTTACTAGTTCCCTAGTAAAGATAGCATCTGTTTATTACAAATTCTTTTAATTCTCGTTACTTACTACTTCAAAAGACATACCTTCCCATGGTCTGCCAGATCAGGCCATACCTTCCCAGGGAAATATTTCAGCCAACTGGTAATGTGAGGGTATACGTCTAGGGTATAGAAATAGGTGAGTGCAAGGTGATGTGAAAACATGATAAATCTAAGAAAACACACATTTGAGTGCATCAAAACCATTAACAAACCGGGCAACCATATAAATGAGTGATCATTCATGCGTTGGATGTTTCACTAGACTTTACTGGCCGAGTAAAGCAAATGCACACCACCACCAACAACTCAAATTCCTCTCAACAGGAATTTGTTTCATTTCAATAGGGGACGTAGCGCAAAAGCTACTGACTACTCATTTAGAGTATGTCGGTATTGAATCATAATAACCTCCTGCCCCGGGTTAAGTCTCTTTGTATGCACAGTGTGTCTAGTTCTCACCCTCAAGAACCTTCCAATATAGGACACCTGCACTATAAAAAAATGGATCTCCGTGAATCCATCGGAACACTCGTAGTGGCATCACAATATGATGTTTCACGAGGATCGAGTGGAAATCCTGCTAGAGCTAAAATCACGCCAACTCTAAATGCAGGTCACACACTTGAATCAACGATTGTGCAAACGACTACCGATTCATACCGTGTGCTAACGAATACTCTATGTGAGTCCGGTGTTACCTAAAAAGAACAAGTTGCTGTGCCGTAACATCTATCATTCTTTCAGGCAACAACTTATACCGGAAACACATAAAATTCCGAAGAAAAATCCATGTGAACTCTTAAAATGCAACATCTTTTGAAAGCTGATTAAAATGCACATGAGCGTAATAGTCCACTTTCAAATTACTCCTATGATCTTCTAAACCCAATATGATCTTCCCCGGAGCCACCGACAATATAGGAACTAAAAAGTGAGGGTCCCTAGGTCTAGGTGAGCAGAATCAAGTATCATGGGATCTTGATTGGGGTTCGCTGAGGTAAAAATTGAAAGGGGGTATGAAGTATGGGGTGCAAATCAGCTTATCACATGGTATAAACAAAAAAAACGAGGGTGTGGTTGAAAATGAAAAAGTTGAAGGAATTATGTGCACAGTTAGTCAACCTATGATGATACATCCATGCCTACGAAACACTTAAGAGTCACACCGGTGAGTACATGTAGTACGAGCAAGTTATGCAACGATACTACGAAGAGGAATGATTCATAATAGTCATTATGAATCAGTTAAGTATTAAGTTAAGTTTAACTTATTACTAAATTAGTTCAACTAACTAATTAATACAAGTAGTTGTACATTTACTAGTGAGTAAATATACAATGTGTTAATTAAAGGTTATCCATGATATGATTTAAAGCTATTAAATCATATAGTAATTGGATAATATTATTGTGTAAATTATATAAAGGTTATTATATAATTAACTATTGAAAGTATAAATACACGTATATATAATTCGTGTATATGGGTACCGAATTATTAGTGTGTTAATACTAGACATTTGATAGTTAAGTGCAACAATAATAAACTAGTTAAACTATAAGGGATGGAAGTGTAAAAGGATAAGTTTAATTAAGATATTAATCTTAATTAAACTAGAAGGGCCCTAAGTGAAAGTCCTTCTATTATAAATAGAAGGCATGGGGTTCCCTTATTCCTTTGATCACTAGAGACGAAACCCTAGCCCCCTTATTCCTCCTATTCGGCCGAACACACCAAGAACACCAAGCTTGTTGTTCTTCGTTCTTCGTGTTCTTCATTCGTTCTTCGTGTTCTTCAAGTCTTGAAGATCCAAGATCGTTGCAAGTGATCATCTAGAGGATCGTTCGTCGTGTTCATCATCAGTGGACTTATCTTAAGCATTAACCTAAGGTATGATTCATGGAACACTCTTCCTCCTTCTGCTCTTGTTCGAAGTCGAACCAAGAACCCTAGGGTTCTTGGTAGTAGTCGACGAACACACACAAGTGTGTGTGTGTTCGAGTTTTTTGTACAAGGTTTCTTCCTTGTTAACCTAATCTAGTTCTCCAACATCCCAATCCTTTTGGGTTTAAGGATTAGGTTTAATCCCAGTTCCGCATTTAGTGATTAAATCAGCTAGTTGGTTTTAACCGGTCAAGAACAAGTTCATGTTCTTGGTCAGTATGGTCGAACCAAGCGTACTAGGAGGTTGACCCAAGTGGTCGATCAGTGTTATGAAACCCTACAGTGGTATCAGAGCTTTGGTTTAGAGATCTAGACTAGATTAACAAAGATTGTTTTTTTACTTTAATTTTAAGTTTTTTTTTTGTTTCAAGTTTTCTTCTTCTTCTTCATAATTTTCGAAAAAAGGGAAGAAACCCTAGGACCAAAAACATTAAACTAGTCTAAGTTTAATTGGTCAAGAAGGTTTCTAGAAACCCTAGCAAATTTTCGAAAACCATAGATATGTTTAATTGATAAAAAGGATTCTTTCCTTACTTCCTAGAATTTTCGTGGACTAGGAAGATCCCTAGGATCAAGTATGTTAAACAAGATTTGTTTAATTGATCAAAAGGATTCTTTCCTAATCCCTTAGGATTCTCGAAAATCTAGAGGTTACTTGGACACCAAGTTTATTAAACTAGCCTAGTTTAATTGGTGGAAAAGTTTCCTAGGCTTAAGAATTTCGAAACCCTAAAGAACCCTAGAACATTAAACTAGTTTAAGTTTAATGGTTTAAAAGTATTAATTAGGATAATAATCTAAAACCTAGTTAATTAGACAAGTTTATGTCTAATAGGTTTAATTATTATTTTGATAGATTTATTAAAACTAGTTCTTTAAACCTAGTAATTTAGACAAAGTTTTATTGTCTATAAGGTTTAATTTAAAGAGTTTAAATAAATTTATTAAAAGTTATAATCTATCTTAGAATTTAAACAAAGTTTATTGTTTAAAAGGATTGATTAAAATTAGTCTTTTAATTAAAATAATGTCTTTGATCAAGAAAGTCAAAACCATAGTTTTGATTGGTCAAAAACAAAATTAGGGTTTATCTAATTAATTTAGGGAATTGATAAAGAGGATGTTAATTTTTAAGTTCTAAAATTAACAAGGTGTATTTAATTATTTACATATATGTATTTAATGTTTCGGAATTTTTTTAATAATTAGGTAAAACTGAATTTTAAAAGATATAATAATTTATACGTATTTTAATTAGTTTAAGTTAAAATACATACGTATAAATAAGATGTAATATTCTTATTAGAATGTTACAAGTTCATTATTATAAATACACATATATACGAATATATATATTAAATACAAGATAAAATGGAACAATTAAAAAGGGGTAATGTTATTTTGATCTTTAAAGATAATATTATAATTCGTTATTGTATAAGTTATAATATAATTAAAACTAGAACGTACAAAGTTATGATTTCATTATAACTAGAAATTGTACAAGTTGAAATTATATGATTAACTAGAAATATACAAAGTTATATATATTAAGATGTATAAAGTTATAAGTTGTTATAACTAGATAATTATACAAGTATAATATAAGTATTTTACAAGTTATGTAATATACTAGATTAATGATCAAGTGAAAATAACAAGAACCTATATTTAACTAGTTCAAGTTGAATATAAGAAAGGTTTAGACAAACTAAGAATTATTATATATATAGTCTTTATATAATAAGTTTATTAGTTTCACCAAGTATAAACCGGTGATTGTGCTAGCTTAAGTTTCATCATGGTTGTTGAAGCTAGTGGGAGCTACACAAGAAAATCACAAAGTTTGTAAGTGTGTCATTAAGAAATAAGTTTTGGTCGAATCTAATAAATCAAAACAAATGTTTAATTTCATTATTAGACATATGAAGAACTAGGTGTGTTAAACTAGGTTTATGTTTCAAGTTCATGAATCATAAAAGAATTTAAATGTTTAACATAAGTTTATAAGTTTTTCAAGTAAGATAAAACAAGTAAGTTTTATTCTAGATAAGGTTTTTCACAAAACCTAGTAAAACGTTTTGTACACCTCGTTTTGGGTATACATATAAAATCGTGTAAATTCTTGAAACTATAAGTTTTTAAAGAATAGTTCTTGAGTTTTAAAAAGGTGTCTTGTAGAACTCTTCAATTCACAAGTCACACATTTTTAAACAAGGATTAAGATTGGAAAAAAGGTTTAAGTTTAGTTTAAGACTTAAACAAACCCAAGAAATTCTAAGATCTAAGTACTATCCACCCAATGGAACACCTCACTTGTTAAACGATATTCATATTGTAAGGATAAAGAACCTTATATATGGATTCAAATCATTGCGAGTGTTAGGGTGCGTAAGGTTCCGTGATAATCGGGAGTCCCGGCGCAGAGCATCGCACTGTCTTAGATGGTCTGATCTACTTTGGTGATAATCAGGAGTCCCGGCCCAAAAAGTACTTGAGTAGAATAAACATACTAGACTTTATTACCATCTTAGAAATGTACAATTAGATTGTACAAGGTTGTAATAAGTTATAAGTCTAAAGATTCTACGACCCCTAGGAATCGTGTCAAGTCTTGATACGATTAGTAAGGAAGTTACCTACCAGAAACAACATGTCTCGTCGGGAAGTGCCCAAACCTTGCGGCGAGAATGTGATATATGGATCCCAGGCCTAAAATATTAATTATGGGTTTATAATATATTTTAGAGAATGTTTATTGATGATTACTAATTAAATTGGGTTTGATTTGTAGATGGCAACAACAACCATAACGACACGTACCAACAATCTCTCACTACGTTTGTTTCTAGAAAAGGACAAATTGACTGGGTCAATGTTTCTCTATTGGAAGCGTGATCTACGGATTATGCTTACGCATGAGAGAAAAGGAAATGTCCTAGAAAAAGAAATACTAAATGCTCCTACCGCGAATGCTGGAAATGAACCAGGATAAGCATATTACGCTTATAGGGTGTTCAAATCTTGCAAGATGGTTAAGGGATCATCGGTAAGTGCTCACGTCATGAAAATGAAAGAGCACATGGATCATCTTGAATGAATAGGATAAACAGTACCGTTGCAGTTAGCAACAGTAATGATACTCAACTCGTTGTTAGATGACTATAAGTCTTATGTAGTCAACTACAACATGCATAACATGGAGCAATCCATTGATGAGCTACATTCCATGCTCATGACTACTGAGTTGATTTGGGGACCAAATTTAAGAATGATCTCGTAGTAACCGATGATGGTAGTGATCAGAGAAAGAGGCGCAGTGGAAAGGGAAAGGATAAAACCGATCCCAGCCACGGCGTGCCTAAAGGGTAATGGAGTCAAACAAAAAGGTCAAGAAGGTAAAGCCAAACAAGGACCGAGAAACGGTGTCTTGGTTGTGGCAAGGGTCAAAGGGTAGGAGGCAATGCTTGCTCCTTAGTTGACTTGACCAACTTCTAGATACTCGCTTCCTACTTGTAAAAGTTTATTACAAGTAACTCAACTTTAGCAATCGTTTATTGCATAAGATGATAAGTGAGATGACCGACATGAGATGGTGATAATCCCACGAGCACCAAGATTATATAATTCAATATTTTATGGATTCAGTAAAAACTATTTTATTTTATTGTTTGGATAATTTTATTTTTGTTAAAAACAAGTTTTATTTTGGTTTTAAATAAATTTCGAATCCATGGTTGAATTATATTGTGTGCATGTGTGATAATTACACTAGTCAAGGTTTATGACTAGATTGTAAGTAAAGTTTTGATTTACTTATATTTCATGTTTATATATACTTGTTTGATTGTTGTATAAATAATGTCTTGATAGCTCAAGGTATTTAGATGCTAGTAATTAGAAAGTTTTTCTAATGAAAGTATTTAAATGTTTTATGGAAGCATAAATTTCAAGAGTTATTGAACTTAGTTAAAACATCTTAAGTAATAGTCATTACTTATGATAGAAAGTTTTAAAGTATTATTATTAATATAGTGTGATTATATTGGATATAATCAAGATAGAATTTAAGAGTATTATTACAAGTCTTTTATACCTGTAGTAAAGGATTTAATGAAGTCATAATTCCCTAATAGGAATAATTGGATATTCGTATAATCCAAGTAAAATGACTCAGATATTAAATGACTCTTAAAAGGAACAAACTATATTAAAGTATTTAAGAATTAAAGGGTATTATTGCAAGTCTTTTATACTTGTAATAAATACAATATTTAATCAAGTCATAATTCCCTAATAGGAATAATGGATATTTGACAAATCCAAGTAATGACTTTGGCATTAAATAAATTCCTTAAAAGAATACTAATGTATTTAAGAATTGGAAGTATCGTTTCAAGTGTTTTATACTTGTTAGATACAGTAATAATGAAGATCATAATTCCCTAAACAGGAATGTTGGATATTCGCAAATCCAAAGGATGATCTTAATCATTGATAGAATTTTTATTTGATTAAACTACAAGTTATTGACTAGGTCAAAGAAGTAGTTTAAGAGATGCTTAAGTTCCATAAAAGTAAGTGGGAGCTAAGACTAACGTAATTCATTAAAGATGTTAGTGAATTCAGTAAGTTAGTAAGACATTAACAACAAGGTTTTACCAAGTCGTTAGCCAAAGAGTTAAGAGAAATAATAAATTATCGTTAATTAGATTATTGCAAACCTAATAGCGTGATCACAATTCTTGTGATTAATTATTGCATATCTAATAGGTTGTTAAACACTTCAGTGGATAACACAATCATTTAAGGAAATTTCTTTAACTAGTAAGAATATCTACAAATCAAGTAACTAAAAGAAGCTTTAGTTACAAGGAGAATTTTATGAATTCAAAAAACCAAGGAGTTAATTTCCAATCCTCCTATGTTTACCGAATTACATAAAAGGCAAGACTAGAATATGTTCTAGATTGTTGCAAGAACAATATCTAGCAAAGACAAAAGTAATTGTATTCCTAAATACACATCTTATGTCTTTAGTTTAATAGAAATGATTGGTTTAGTGATAAAGTTACAATTAAGTTTGTAAGAATCATTAAGTAATCAACACGAACAAAAGGAATAAGTAATGATCCAGTAATAATTCAGTATCTATATCTAGTGAGGAATAGTACATGAGTTAGTATCATTTTTATTCAGACTTTGTATGTTTTTCGTCATCCATGAATAAAAGTCTATTTTTCAAAAAGATACAAAATCCGTGACTACTCGTCTAGGTGGGAACCTTGATGGGACGTTAACGTCATCGCGGTATTTGGTGGTAGATTCGAAGTTCTTCGAATATAGCTACACAAGTTTTGTGTAAACCAAATATCGGTGATATTCTGTTGGAGGCTCAACGAATATTGGATTGACCACCGTGACAATACTTCGTGGTTGAAAAGTTCAAAAGTATTGTTCACGAGGATTGTCCTTAAGCCTGAGGTATTTTGGTTTAGGATACGATGACTAATGTGCTTTGGTTCAACTCAGACAATTCTGAAATACGTTTGTCATACGAGGCGATACTGGGTACAAAGGAAGTTGTATTTTTAAATCGAAATATAACAAGATGGAAATTGCACCTCCTCTTTAGGAGAGATATTTATAGGTCCTTTGACTTGATAAGAAACTGGCAAGTGCACGGCCGTGCCCAAACGAACTGATCTGTTCTTTGTCGTTTATCACAACAGTTTGAATCAAGAAGTCATAAAATGATTTCGAATACAGGAGTTGATATTTTTTCTTCCATGCTCGTATTCGTTATCACAAATATCGTGCTGCAAGGGATAAGCCTAACAACGTTACCAAGAAGTAAAGACAGAGTGTTCTTTACTAGGAGACGCTATTAAGAGTTTTTCATAAAACTATACCAAGGGTTACATAAGCTATTTTTATGGGGTTGGTTACCTACATGCCCATCTAGAAAGGCCATTGTAACTCGTATCATTAAGACAAAGGTTACAAACTTGCACAAGTGGGAGTCTGAAGGAATTATGTGCACAGTTAGTCAACCTATGATGATACACCCATGCCTACGAAACACTTAAGGGTCACATCGGTGAGTACATGTAATACGAGCAAGTTATGCAACGATACTACGAAGAGGAATGATTCATAATAGTCATTATGAATCAGTTAAGTATTAAGTTAAGTTTAACTTATTACTAAATTAGTTCACCTAACTAATTAATACAAGTAGTTGTACATTTACTAGTTGAGTAAATATACAATGTGTTAATTAAAGGTTATCCATGATATGATGTAAAGCTATTAAATCATATAGTAATTGGATAATATTATTGTGTAAATTATATAAAGTTTATTACTCCCTCCGTCCCTAAATAAAGTTCCCATTTCACCTTTAAGTTTTGTCCCTAAATAAAGTTCCCATTTCTCAAACTTAAGGGACCCACTTATTATAATAATATTATTACCAATACTTTCACCACTAACTATCTCTTAAAACACTTTCTCTCTCCAATCAAACCTTATATTTTATTAAAAAGTAATACCAAATACCCCACCACTAACTATCTCCTAAAATGTTGTGCCCAACACAAATGGGAACTTTATTTAGGGACAGATGGAGTATATAATTAACTATTAAAAGTATAAATACAAGTATATATAATTCGTGTATATGGGTACCGAATTATTAGTGTGTTAATACTAGACATTTGATAGTTAAGTGCAACAATAATAAACTAGTTAAACTATAAGGGATGGAAGTGTAAAAGGATAAGTTTAATTAAGATATTAATCTTAATTAAACTAGAAGGGCCCTAAGTGAAAGTCCTTCTATTATAAATAGAAGGCATGGGGTTCCCTTATTCCTTTGATCACTAGAGCCGAAACCCTAGCCCCCTTATTCCTCCTATTCGGCCGAACACACCAAGAACACCAAGCTTGGTGTTCTTCGTTCTTCGTGTTCTTCATTCGTTCTTCGTGTTCTTCAAGTCTTGAAGATCCAAGATCGTTGCAAGTGATCATCTAGAGGATCGTTCGTCGTGTTCATCATCAATGGACTTATCTTAAGCATTAACCTAAGGTATGATTCATGGAACACTCTTCCTCCTTCTCCTCTTGTTCGAAGTCGAACCAAGAACCCTAGGGTTCTTGGTAGTAGTCGACGAACACACACAAGCGTGTGTGTGTTCGAGTTTTTCGTACAAGGTTTCTTCCTTGTTAACCTAATCTAGTTCTCCAACATCCCAATCCTTTAGGGTTTAAGGATTAGGTTTAATCCCGGTTCCGCATTTAGGGATTAAATCAGCTAGTTGGTTTTAACCGGTCAAGAACAAGTTCATGTTCTTGGTCAGTATGGTCGAACCAAGCGTACTAGGAGGTTGACCCAAGTGGTCGATCAGTGTTATGAAACCCTACAAAAGTGAGTTGAGTGAGGAGCGTGTGTGAAAGGGTTAAGAACACGGAAAACCCTCCCTAAACCGAACAAATGATCGGGTAACCTCATCTATATTGGATTGCATATGTTACTTTCTGATTAAGACATCATGGACCCAGTGATGCAATGCACAACCCCCACTGACCACTCAAGTACAAAAAGTACTTGTTTCAAAATCACGGAGATAACCACATCCACTATCGACATCTCATTTGGAGATTGTTGATATTGAAAAAGAGGACCCACCTCCAGTCCTCGCCTTCGTTTGTCCACGTATAGAGTCTAGAACCGAATTAAATCTCTCTAGGACACAGGCACTCTACAAAGCATATCTTTGGGATATTGCCGGAACATTCATAGTGATACCAAAAATATTGGTATTCCACGATGATTGAATGGAATCCTACCAGTGCTAACATCAATGCCAACACTGAACGTAGGTCACACAGTTTCTGTAACTGTTGTGCTAACAGGCAATCTATGTGATCCTGGGTTACCCTGATACCTTCTCGTGCGAAAATCAGACGACCGTACTCCATTGTTATCAACAACGGTCACTATGTCTGATAGAGGATCTGATGACTGTACTCCAATCTTATCAACAACAGTCAATACATCAGATAAGGGATTCTATGACCGTACTCCAAAATTATCAACGGTCAGAAAATCCAAATCATATCAATATTCCGCACCGCTACGACTTCAACAAACATCAGGAACCGAGGATCAGCAGCAAATCAACAACCGCCACAACTTCAAGAAAAGACTTCCACTGCTAACCGCTCTATCTATGGGTCTACATTCCGTTGATTTGCCTGAAGTCTTCTAGAATACATTGTATTGGTTGAAAAGCCAATTAAAAGTATGTTTGTCACCGATCATCAAAAGCTGAAGCTGATTTTTCAACAAAACTGCACAACGGTTTAACACACAGCTCCAACTTTACAAACAAGGAAGACTTCAAAGATATGCAACCTAGACTATTGTTACAAAGGGGGAGATTGTTAGGTATTATTTAGTTGTAATGAATAGTTTAGGGGGCAATGTGTAACATTGCATATTGTATTAGTTAGGATTAGGATTAGTCTTAATTAATTAGGGAATTAAGGCCATGGTATATAAACCAAAGTGTAAGCCTTAATTCCCTAACTTTTGCCATTAATCATTTCCAATTTCCAACAATTGTTCTCTCTACTTCTCTCTAACTTTCTCTCTCTAAAACCCTAACCATCTTCATCACTTTCCTTCTAAAATCATCATCTATCATCAAGCTATGGATTGCTTTAGTGTTATTAAGAATTTCATCAACCCTTACCCAAATCACCACTAATTTTGAGAGAAAACAACTTACGTTCATATGTCGATATTGCGCATATGTTGTTCTACCATGCAAGCTTTGATGTACTTGCCGAGCTCTAACATTAGTGTTCGCCTCTGATCGACTAATAACGCCATCTGATATATAGTAGTCTATGTACAAAGACCACTCTTCTTGTGTCATGTTGGGCGGAGGTGAGCGGCGAAGTGACTCAGCATATGAGGCCCCCCCTACGATCAAACCACTTTCTTTTGAACCTTGACTTTCTGTCCTCTAATATGACTATTGTTTAGCCCCTCGTAATGCGGTTTCATTTCAAAGTACATCTGCGAATTATAAAAAAATAATAGTTAGATTGTATATTTTTAAAAACTTACATATATATTAATTAAGCTAAACCTCAATCTCTGGCATAATACGCAACTTTTCGGTGTACGGTACTTTTTCTCACGATGAGAATTGTAGTGGGCCAGCTTGCACTAATGTCCCCAACAAGCTCGTGAAATAATTAGCATTAATTCCCACTGCTCTCCATGATCCATTTACGTCGGTACCGTCAAACTGAATTCGGAAAGGTCGCATATCATTCTTTTTCCATAATTTTCTCATCTCTACATTTCTTGATTTCCCACGTCCACTCTTGCGGCCTACAAATTGAAGTGAACAAATTAAAAATACAAGTAATGATATTAAACTAAGAAAAATATCAAAAAGTTGTTTAATTAATACCGCCAACGCCACAACCATCTAAACGTGATTGCTGATCACCGCCTCCCGGAGGATCACCACCGCAATCTCCACCATGTATGGAAACACAAAAATGAGCATTAATGTTTATTAGCAAATACTAGTTAAACAACATAATAAACATAAAGATTCAAAGTAGTGTCTTTTTATAAAATATAATATCAAATCAATCAGATTCATCACTACTACAATTATGTGGTTCAGATTCAGATTCATGATCAGAATCTTTATCGTTATCGTCACTATCAGTATCATTTTGTACATCATCACTATTGCTATATTGTGGGACATGAATATCTTCAACTTCTAGTGTTTGACCTATACTCAAACTCGTATAAGTCAAATGCTCCAAATCAGCACACAATGATAAATCAGATGAATTGCTGTCATGTATAACATCTTGTTCGTTATCTTCAATGATGATATCTCGGTCCCAGATCTTCCTGTGATTTACCTCTTGGACGACTTTCCAATAAGATTGGTTTGATTGACCTTTTAGACGACCTTTCGACGGGTCATCAAGGTAAAATACTTGATTTGCTTGTGTTGCAAGAATATATTGGTCATCTACAAACCATTCAGACTGAGTAGAAATACTAGTTATGTTATTTTTAGTGACACAACGTTGTTGATTATCAGTTTTAAACCATTTACATCGAAACAACACAACCGTGTAACCACTAATATAAGTAAGCTCTAGAATTTCTTCTAGAAGACCATAATACTTGGTTCGATCAGGTCCAGTTGTTGAGATGCCGCTATTTTGAGTTGAACGACCTAAATCTCGACTATGAACCACAAACCTCACACCGTTAACTATGCAAGCGGTGTAAGAGCTTGCATAACTTGGTCCATTTGCCAAAGCAAATAACTCATTACTACATCCTGATACGTTAGCTGCTCGTACAGAATTGATCTATGAAAACAAAAACAAAAAATTAAACCAGATCGTGTAATAATTAATATTTATTCAAGGTAATATATATGATGAGTTTAATTACCTTGTTCTTAAACCAACGGGGAAAGTTTGTTTGTAAATTACTCCCGAGCGGCATATCAATAATACATTCACTATAAATGTTATTAATATTAGTAGAATAATTATTGAATATAAAACTTGGGAAAGACAAACAATAAAAAAAACTCACGTCTTGTAGTGGTCTAAGTACGCTTTCACACCAATTGGCAACAACCATTGCATCATTATATGATGGTCATGGGACTTCAACCCGATTATGTTGCTATCATTATCAGAGACTTTCTTTCTAAAGTTTGAGCCAAATCCATCAGGTAGTTTAACTCCCTTAATGAACTTACAAAAAAAGTTTTATGTTCTCAGTTGTGAAAGAGTACCTAGGATGAGGCTTTAAGACCTTATTGCGACTGTTGGTCGTGAGCCACAATTCAGATCGAATTTTCATATCCTCCAAATCTTTCCTTGCCTTAATAGTGTCTTTCGATTTCTCATTCATTAACAAGGTATTCAACAAACTCTCACACACATTTTTTTCGATATGCATGACATCCAAATTGTGTTTTAGTTGAAGGGACGACCAATATTCAAGCTCAAAAAAAATAGAGCATTTGCTCCAATTCAATTCAATCGATGTATCACGTTTTCTCTTCTTGCACCCAAAATGAACATGTTTCCCTGAAATACGGGTCACCACCTTACTAAGTTGATTTAATATAACAGTTTTGGTTAATTTTCTGGGAGCGGGTCTAGTTTCGTCTTTACCATTAAATGACTTGTTCTTCCTCGATTGATGTTTTGGGCCTAAGAATCTTCTGTGACCAACAAAAGCGGTTTTACCACGAACAGGAATGGATGGAGTCTCGACATTACATGTAGGGCACACTAAGTAGCCTTGCCCACTCCAACCAGACAAACTACTATGAGCAGGAAAATCACTGATGGTCCATAAAAGCATAGCACGCATTGTGAAGAAATTTCCTGTAGCAACGTCTTTTGTTCGGACCCCGGTAGACCATAGAGTCTTCAACTCATCAATCAACGGTCTCAGAAAAACATCAATATCTTTCCCAGGTGATTTAGGGCCATGAATTAATAAGGTCAGCATGAATGAAGACTCTTTCATACATAACCATGGGGGCATATTGTATGTTGTCAATACGACCGGCCACATGCTGTAAGAAGTACTCATGTTGCCAAACGGATTGAAACCATCAGCAGACAACCCTAATCTGACATTTCTAGGTTCCGCAGCAAAATCTGGATACCCAGTGTCGAAATTTTTCCATGACGTACCATCCACCGGGTGACGCATCTTACCATCTTTCCTACACTTGCCAGTAGCATGCCAAGTCATAGACTTTGCAGTGTGTTTTGAGCTATACATACGCTTCAACCTAGGCGTCAACGGAAAGTAACGCAATACCTTGTTAGGAACTTTCTTTCCCTTAGTATTTTTGTCTTTCCATCTACTCTCAGAACATATCGGACAACTTTTCAAATCTTTATATTCATCCTAAAATAAACAACAATCGTTCAGACAAGCATGAATAGCTACATATCCTAACCCTACCGTTCTCATTGTCTTCCTAGCTTCATAGTGTGACAAAGGGATCTTAGCCATCGGAAATGCAAACCTAAGATATTCTAGCAATTGGTCAAATGAAGTATCAGTCCATTTATTGATGACCTTCATGTGCCTCATTTTTGCCAAAAAGTCGAGAGAAGACAACCAGTCACAACCAGGGTATAGCTCTGTGGCCCTTAAGTTAAATAACGCACCAAGTTCGTCATTTGGGTCACTCGGGCCTTCAGTTGGCTCATCGGTATTTGTGTTATGTTCATTTGTAGTATTCTCCTGACGAACAACATTGAGGTAATCATGCAACTCATTATTGTTTTCACCAAGACCGGTATTCGTTGTTGGATGAACAAATGGTTCCCCGTGAAAGCTCCAGTTTCTGTAGCCCGCGCTAAACCCATATCGATGTATGTGAGCCCTAAGTGTACTGAGCGGGGCAAATACATGGTTATCACAATTCTCACATTGGCAACGGCAGTCACCAGAACTATTCAAGTGGGCCTTACACATATCGAGGAATGCATCAAGACCTTTAAAAAATTCGGGACAACTACGCATTCTTAAAGTAGTCCAACTCTTATCGATCGTCATAACTGTGTTCATAGTATATAAAAATATTAACTCAACAAAATTTATACTAAGGATTTGCAAGCAGTTTGTAGTAAGGGTGGTGGTCCTAACCCAGTTTTTGAATACCTCACCTCATATGTGAAAGCTTATTACATGAGTGTCTGTTTAAGAAAAATTCGGCAGCATTTCCCTTAGCTCCCAAGTATATATAATAAATATATATATATATATATATATATATATATATATATATATATATATATATATATATATATATATATATATATATATATATATATATATATGTATATATACCTGAGAAACATAGAGGAAGTGGCAACCAAATCTTTCTTAAACAAACAATCATGTAATAAGCTTTCACATCCTAAATGAGATGAAGTATTCAAAAAGCAGTCCCAATACGGGGACAACCCGAAACTGATTTCTAAATCAATTTCGGGCGGGTATATTCTAAGCTCATACGGGGATGGATACCTAATTAATAAAATATTGTTGACCATTTGACTAAATTACTCTTTTGACATACAAAATAATCCAAATTACAAGAAACATGAAACATACCTGAAAAAGATGATTGTAGGAATGTAGTAGCAGATATATTAGCAAGTATTAATCCCAATTAGTAGATCCAACACTGCAATAACCAAAAAAATAGTGACTATCAAATTGACTAAAACCCTTATTTGATTATATTTTAAAAATTCAAAATAATAAACAAAGTTATATTAACTATCACATTATCTTAATTTGATATTAATGCAATTCACAGAATTCAATTCCTGATCTAAATAATTTATCAAGAAACTAAAAAGGAACTTTTTAAACATTGCATGAAGAAATTTTTATAATTTCCAAAATAATAATTAAAAAATCAGAAAAAGTAAAAAAATGAAGTTTGTAAGTGGTATGGTTTGGGCTCAGGGGTAGGGTTTACAAAGAATTTGATTTTGACTATGAAAGTCAAAATATTAATTTTACTGCCGTAAATAAAATCGGGTAAAAGTCAAAGTAAAATAATTTTATACCCGCTGATTTTAACACCAATTGATGTATATGAGCAATTGGTGTTATGAGATCAGTAAAATAATACTAATTTTTGTACCTATGGAAATAACACCAATGAAAACATACTGATTTTTATCGAAGTCAAAGTAAATAATATAAGGTTAAAGAGCTGTTTTAATGAATTTGAGCAATTATAAACAAAATAACAGCTTGTTTACGGCTGCTATATTTTTCAGGTTGCTCAATAACTATTTGTTTATGCCGAATGATAGGTTAAAATACAAAAATCTGGAAAATACCTTTTAGAAGCAGCAGCAGTTGAACGGAAGCGTTTGTTTTTTGGTGATGGAGATTGCTGCAGTAATTTAGTTTTTTATAAGCTGCTGCAGTAAAATTATAACCATGTGAGATTAAAATTAATGCAATTTAGGAAGTTATATATGACTGCCCATTATAGAAGTTTTAAAATGTTTCATTCACCAATTTGACTCCAAACTAAATAAACAAAAGTAAAACCAAATTTCAATCATTTGATGGATCAATCTGTTCTGGTTAACAGCTCATAATCAATATGTTAACTTCATTAGGAAAGTATTTTGACTATTTTATTTGCATCATCGTCCAAATTCCTTTTATACACTTCAACTGTTCAAGTCTAAAAAAATTGTAACCTCCAAATTGTTGAAATTGGGACCTAATACTGTAATTCAGTGAACTGCCAAATTCACAAAACATAGACTATGACAATTTCTAGTTCACAACGATTATGATAGGAATTATTCCATCTCACATTACCCTAATTGCTAGTTCTATGACAAATTTGAAGTTAATTTAATCAAAAATTGAATACTAAACGAATAAACATTGAAGTAAATTTGTTAAAACAAGAATTACTTACCTGAATTGAAATAAAATTTCGTCGGAGGTGGTGACTGGTCGGAGGTGGTGAAGCGTGAAGAATGAATCCTGCTCGGTCTCTGCTCGATCTGTTTCTCTGCTCGGTGGTGGCGATACCTGAACCGGAATACAGTTTCGTCGGAGGTGGTGAGGCGTGAAGAACGAAGCCTGCTCGGTCTCTGCTCGATCTGTTTCTCTGCTCGGTGGTGGCGATTCGGTAGTTGCGATTCGGTGGTGGCGATTCGGTGGTGGCGATTTGGTGGTGGTGGTCGGAATACGCCGGAGGAAACACTGAAATCACTCGATCGCTCGTTCTCTGCCTTCATATCGCTCGTTCTCTGTGTGCCTCCAAATGAAATAAGGAAAAGTTATTATAAAACCCTACATAGCCTTTAATCTATTGCGGCGTAACTATTGCGGCGATAAATGGGATTTTGCGGCGTAGGGTAAAAAAATTAGAGGAATTTCTTCGTTGAAAGTCAAAGAGGACACCGCGTTGTTGTTTTTTGTCTTTTTGTACCTTTTTGCGGCGAGAGGTATCGCCTCAAAAAACCCTCCATCGCAAAAAGTGTATTTTCTTGTAGTGTAGTCTGCTAGAGAGATTTTATGTTTGCATGTATAAAAGCATTGTTTGTTCTAGTTTTAGTGAAGAATATGAAAATGACATAACTATGTGTTTCTTCCCATTTCAATAATAAAAGAAGTGTTTACCTTGTAGAAGTTTATATTAACTAACAAAGATTAGTTTGCTTTAATTATGTATTTTCCATATTCGTAACACTTTCACTTAAACTGATTCATATAACAAGAGACACACATAGTTAGTTCTCCGGTACATAAATTAAAGAAAATACAAAACAGCATAGCAATGCTGATAATGTAATAATTTATAATCCACAATGAAAATTTTACATCAACGAGAAGATAATGTGCAATTAATAATACGCCTGGTGCAATAAAAACCCTAAATATCAATAATCGTAGTTTAAGGTGATCGATAAAACGAATGGGGAAATGAAAGATTAAAATTACCTGCTTGTTAACAAAATCTGTCGAGTAAAGATGGAGATCCTGAAATTCTGATTGTCATTTAAACTTAAGAGAATACACAGCATTGCCTGACAAACTCATTACTGCAATTGGGGTTTTTGGGGTCATTTTTAGGCTTGGTATTATTATGGATCAATAGAAAAGGGTCCTTATTTGAACTGAAAGTTGAAAAAGTAATGCATTTTCGTAAAATATACATATATGTATACATATACATTCATATATGTATATATATATACATATTCATACCATAGATATACATATGTTCGTATTTATACCCTATATATATGTATATATACACATGCAATTTACATATTTTGCATTTTCAGTCGTAACTTGCATTTTCAATCGGAACTTGCATTTTCATTTATGAAAATGCACATGCATACCGTATATATATACATATATAGGGTACAAAATATGAACATATGTATATCTATGGTATGAATCAATCTTCTCCTATATATATGAGCCTACATTTGATTTAGGTTTGACAACTCAGCAGTTTGGATCTCTTTCATTGGTCGAATATGCCATGTGTAATTGACCCATTGGCCGCCCAGTCAATGCTCAACAAACTGCTTTTTAATGCCGTTTCCCTTTTTAATGCCGTTTCCCTTTTTAATGCTCAACAGCTGTCAAATTCGTCCCCCCCCCCCCCCCAAGCTATCGAATTTCACCTTATTTCCCCAAAATCATTTCTTCCGCCCTTCTGTCCGCCGTTCCATTCATCTGGCATCGGCTAAGGTTTTCTTTTTAATTATTCAGTCTCATATCTCATATGGCCGAATTCGCCGATGTTAAACAAATTACAATAGTTACAGAATCGATCAATTTCTTCTCCAATATCATTCACATATTCTATTATTATCTTATGATTATATTTTGTTTATGAATCTTGTAATTTGATCATGATCGCAGTGGTCACACGGCAGTCAATATCGGAAAGTCAAAGATCGTAGTGTTTGGTAGACTTGTGGACAAGAAATTTCTAAATGATATCTCCCCTGGTATGTGTTAAATTTGATTATTACTGATTTCCAATTAATGAATTATTAGGTAGATTCAGTCTGTTAATTTCCAATTGTTGTGTTCGCTGTTTTTAGTTTATCCTTTAGCAATGAAAATGTGGTGATTGCTTGTAGCAAGTTGCCTGTTTGTTTCATGTCACATTATTAGTCCTTTGATTTAGGTATGAAGATATTGAGTTATGAATTTTAGTAATGTTCTTAAACACTTAAACCCTGTGGAAATCTGTAGCTTTAAGGCCATCATTAGCATGTTGATTTTGATAATCAATGGTGGATTAAGAAATTCATGGCAATTATTTGTCCAAATATGCTTTAATTTTGATTTTTGGAGTGAAGTTATAGTTGAGTAGTATTGAAATATAAAAATCACATATTATCATAAAAGCTATTGTTTTATGAGCATAAGAAACGAGGGATTAAGTTATGAATATAATTAAATCACTTAATTTTATAGTGAATAAGCCATGGCTTAAGCCTGAGTGCAGTGGTAATTTAATACATTTTTCTAAAAAATATTGTTTCAGAAATGATAATTTTTGTAGAAAAATGTAAATTTTATGGGGAAAACAATCGTGCACTTGATAGCATTCCAAATGTTAAATGGGATGATGTTGGTGGCATTGATTTGTTGAGAATGGATTTTGACTGTTACATAATTAGGCGTATTATTTCTTAATGATAGGAATTACGTCATTAGAGTGTAATTTATATAATGTATGGATATAAGATTTCTACTCGTGTAACTAACTTGCTTCACCCTTTAGAAGATGCATATCAAGTGTTTGTTGAAATGCCTGAAAGAAAGTTTGTTTAACCCCCAAATAATTAGAGGTTTAAAAGCCAACCCGCGGTCATAAAATACGGTTTTATGACTATTATAGCCCCGGTAACAAATTACTTACATTATGGATTTACTATAGGAATGTGCAAAAAGAACTGGAATTGACACCACACCGTACTGTAACACCTCAATTTTCAAAACATCATTTAAATCTTATTTTTAAATAAAACCACTAAAAGTTTATCAGAGTATTAAAACTGGTGTTACAATATAATATCATAACCATAGGATAAACGGGATCTACCTACGAGCTCCCGAGCTAAACAACATTATGCCACTTCTAGTGCGACCTTCTAATCCTTCGATCCCGAACCTGAGTACATAGCCAAAAACAAAGTAGTACGTGAGACAAATTAGTCTCGTGAGATACATGGGTTAAAATCATTAATATTCATTGCTTTCTTTATTCACTTATTAATTATCAACTTATATTCTTACCGCTTATTCGTATTTACTAGTAAGCGAACCGTAAGCTTACCCATCACGTAGTCACATACATGTAAGCTATTCATAAGCTTGCTAAATCTTTATCACATACGCTACAGACCTCTCTGAAGCAAACTCCCCCGATGTGGGTTGTCTAGGTAAACTCCCCCGTTTCCGGGTTAACTGAAACTCCCCCGATTTCCGGGTTAATTAAAACTCCCCCGATTTCCCGGTTGACTATTTCTCGACAGGCTACTCTTGCGCAGGGTGGTACCTCCCCAAGTAGGTGTCACTAACTCCCCCAACTTATGTGGGTTAACTATGATCCGGATCCTTTTCTCAACTCATATTGAAATCATCAAACACGGGCCTAAGCCCCAATAATACATACTCAAACATATAGAATGTGGCTATTCTAATTATCATATTATTCTCGTTTCTTATTCAAATTCATATTGACTTTATCAAGTCCTTTATGAATAAAATAGATTTATCATTTATCACAATCGTATTACTTTAGCTTCTCTTTGACTAGAATACAAACCTAACTCTAGTTACTTTATACTTATTCTCTTAGCAAATCAATCACTACTTTTATTAGTATAGTATACTAATCAATACTTGATACTTGAAAATTATTAGTCATTTACACATACTTAATTAGTCTATTACTTGCAATTTCTTACCTTTTAAATCATATCTTTATTAAAAACATTTACTAATAAAGACTCATAAAACATCATAGTTTTCAAAATCATTTGATATGTACTCAGTAAAAGTCTCATGTACTCACCCTAGCCAAACTAACTCCAAATCGTGTCTATTAACACGAATCCTTGCTTCCCAACTTGTGAAACGTCACCAATCTTTAGGTCTTCTTGACCTAACATCAATATCATCACAATAACTAGTTATCATCCATAACCAATCACTAATCAATCCATAACCACATTCCTAACCACCAAGTTCATCCAACTTGGTGGAATCTCAAACCCTAGTTCAAGATTTCCATCACTAAACCCAAATCCAACTTGTACACATTGATTACAAGCTTACAATGAGTGTTCTACGCTCATGCTAGATCATCTTCCCTATTGGTTCCCCAAACCACCATTTTTACCCATACAAAGCTCACAATCAATGTAGATAAGCAAGATAATCAAGAATACTTACCCTTGATGTTTAAATCCTTCAAGATGGTGAAAATTTGAGATCTTGAGCTCCAAACACGACCAAGGATGCTCCCAAATCGGCTGGACTATGTGTAGGGTTGAAGGTGAATTGAAACCCTAGCCTACACACAAGTTTATATAGTTCAGAGCCTTCTCGCGCCCCGCTCGCCCTCAGCTCGCGCCGCGAAGTGACGCGGATTTGTCTGCTAGTTGCCGCTCGAAGATCAAGCTCGCGCCCCGTTCGCGCCTGGCTCGCGCCGCGAGCTCGACGCGAGCTCAACACGAGCTCAGCGCGAGCCATTCGCGTTTCGTCGCTGGATTTGCTGTTTGCTGAAAAAGCTTAGTCGCGCCTGCCTCGCGCCGCGAGAGCTGCCTAGGTCGGTTTCTTTCCTTTCAAACTTGTTTCCATCCAAGTCTTGACCCATACTTGGTTATACCAAGTCCCAAACATTCAAACACTTGATAAAACACAACGGTAGACGAAAACTAACATAAATAACATAATTCGTATCAATCCCGAATTAAGTACACGAAATTACAAACGTGGCATTATCAAGGTACAAACTTTCTTTAATAGCGTTGACTTTTGTTGACCTAAATCTTTAATGATTCTTTTTTTTTTGGGAAATGCAGATCAATGAGGATGAAATTGGATTCTTGACCTACGGCAATGATCCTTACGATGACAAAGTTGTCTTGACAAATCTTTTTCACCGAAATCTTAAGCTTTTGATAGTCACTGAAGGTCCAAATGGTTGCAGATATTACACCGAGGTTTACTACAATAATAATTATTTAATCACAATTATATTTCATTTTTATTTTTATTTAACTTGACTAAGTTTTGCAGGATTTCCATGGGAAAGTTGGTGGTGTTAAGGTTAAATGTGTTGACACAACAGGTGCAGGTGATGCTTTTGTTGGAGGATTACTTAGCAGTTTGGCTTCAGATCTTCAATTGTTCAAGGTAAAATTTACCAAATTAATTCAGTTTTTATTTTTTGAATTTTATTTTCATTAGATATCTGGAAAATGAATATTTTATGGATACCTAATGATCACAGTTACATAGATTAAATAATCCAATTCCATATATTATATGAACCGCATTTTTAGGATGAGAAGAAGTTAAGAGATGCACTAAAGTTTGCAAATGTTTGTGGTGCCATCACGGTGATGGAGAGAGGGGAAATTCCGTCATGGCAACAAGAGAGACTGTTCTTAAGATGTTGTCGGAAGTCAAAGACTGAAGGTGTACATACGTCGACCGTTGTGCCATTTTTTTGTGGCTTTGAGAAAAGAAGTAGAGAAGAACTATGCACAAATTAAAAAAAAGTACAAATTTCCAGCATTTTTGTAATTTCTGTTTATATGACTAGTTTATACATTGAAGATGGTGCATGTCAATGCATAAAATTTTATCCTATCACTTTACGAAATTTACTGTTTATTTATACATAAATTTCACTAAAAATGAAAAAAAACAGTCGTAAAAGTGTTCAAATGTTTTATCCATATATAAAATTGAGTAACCGTGATGCCATTAAAGATGCAACCAACAAGACAACAATTAGATCCATGAAACGATTATTCATATGTACAAGAACCAAAATTAGATTATTTTTAGTTCTGCGTGAAAAGTTGTTGAAGATCAATGATGATACACATAAGATTGATCCATAGTATAGCCAGATTTCAATAGCTAGATATATAAATGTGTGTTTTTTATGTTTAAATCATTTTGATCTATCTTGCTTGATCAGCTTTTCGGGTAATCCAATGAATAATTTTGTTTCCACATCATTCTCCACATATTCCGCAATTTGCAAATTTGCTCTTCCTTTGTAACACCCTAAAATTTACAAGATTTTTAAAATTTTTAAAAATAAAATTTAACCGAAAGGTCCCATAAATAAGTCTCAGATATAAATATTTAACATTTAAAACGTATTTAATGCGGAAATAGTTAAAATAAAATAAAGTGTTTTAAAATATTAAATGCTGTCCACATCGGTATTCATAAGATACAACAGTCAACCGTCCACCTTCTCTTTTCCTTTGCTGGTACCTGCAACAATGTGGGGGAAAGTTTGGGTCAGCTGGGAAGCTGAGTGAATAGTCTCAAAATGTAAACAATTATAACATACAACACATGAGGGCACATCGGTGTACTCCTACTCAGAATCTACTCGGTTAATTACTCAGAATTATTTCTCAGATTTTATTACTCAGATTTTAATTTATATAGCGCGCTAGTGTGACTTGGACCGAGAGATCAACCTCGACCCGCCTCACACCACCTCAACACCTGTACTCTTCGGTGTTGAGTCAAAAAGGCCTGGCACCAGTACTCTTCGGTGCCAAGTCAAACGTTTGACACCAGTGCTCTTCGGTGTCAAGTCAGATATAAACTCAGACGGGAATAATCCCAAAAACTCAGACGGGAGGTGATCCCAAAACTCAGATGTGTGTTATTATGTTTTATTATCTCTTTAACATAATTATCTCAGATTGCCCTAGCAAGTAATAGCACAGAATGACTCTGTGCCGAGCTCAGTTACCCAGGCACAATGTCTCAGATCATGAATAAGTAAACAGCTGCTCAGATACTCAGATAACAGATCAAACTCAGATAACAGATCAAGCTCAGATAACAATTAAGGTGCCAGTAATATAACACGTAAGTCATGCATGTATAACGTTAAAACTGAATACACGGTGAGAATACTCACCTCGATAAGCTAGCCTCCAAATTAATCCATGAATGGATTACACACTTCCTCAATGCAATTTAGAGCCTAAAACAATTAAATAAAATATATATCACAATTTTGACATCAACATCATAAACTAAGTTTTTGAGTTTCCCGACACAGTTCACTAAAAGGGTCGTATCTCCTAAACCGAACGTCCAATGGACTCCAATTTAAATTTTTCAAAAACTAGTATCCGAACCCGAAAATTGTCTGTGAGATGAACCATCTCCAAATCTGACCCGAAGGGTCTTAAAAACAGCTTACAAAACAGTCCAGTGGCACAGTTACATATCACTGCGGTAGCTTACAGTTTTGATCATAATTTCCAAACCGTAAATCCGTCTAACGAGTGATCGGACAACTCAGAAAGCTAACTCAGAGGGCTACAAGTCTCTGTGAGACGGCTCTCTTCCAACTCTGCCTCTAAGACGTCTGAAAACAGTCCTGAACATGAGATATCAAAACTGCCAGAAACTACAACTTCGCGACAACTATAACTAACAACACGAAACCCGACACCGTCACATACACGTCACCGGGACGTCCAGAAAACAGGTCTAAGGTTCTTCGAGGCTTGGCTCGGAAACAATTACATCATACAAAAATTTATAAAGAAAAGGAACAAAAATGATACCAACGATTCCGTAACGATAAAGACGAAACAACCGAACAACATCACCACCAGATGCTCGGACTCTTCACCCTCGATCGTCGCCGTCCAAGAATTGATTCACAGAAAATTAGAAAAATAAGAATCAAAAGCTTCGCCACCACTAGAAAACTGAATCACATCCCGAACGGAATATCTTCACCTCTTTCCGCTTTATTGTTGCTCGACAAACATAAAATTCCACACACTCAACAAAAATGATTATCTCCAATTGCCCTTCGGTGGATTCTCTTGCACGCCTCCCCATACTAGCTCAATGTATAGATATTGCTGACCACATATCAAAACAATAAGGGTTGGTGATAAAACTATTACCTACGTTCATCAATACGGCCAACACGCCACCACCAAAACCATCGGAGTACTTGGCTGGAATTTCCCACGTCAGCAACATTAAGAAAACGTAGCAAATAAACGGCTGAGGTCTAAGGGATGCTAATGGGTTTAGGGCATAAAACAAATTAATTGGTTAAGCCCATCATTCGAAAGCCTAGGGCCTTGGCCTTTGGCCGGCCCCTTCACTCGATCATGGATTCTCTCTTTTGGCCCGACGCAGAAGAATAACAATCAACTCTTACGATCAACTAACAGTCCAAATAATTAAAATCGTCTAACTAAAACGAACCGTCTAATTACAGATCGCCTAATTAATACAAACCGTCCAGCTACAGGTCGTCTAATAAATTCATTAATGACAAATATTAACTATTTAAAATATATAATTCATTTTTCTACTAATCAAAAATAATTAATTAAGTAACTTAAATTTCGGAGCGTTACAACTCAACTCCACTTGAATCAGACTTCGTCCCCGAAGTCATCTCTCGGAAGAAGCTCAGTGTGGCGATCTCGCATCTCAGACCCATGCTTGCCAACGACACATATCCTCAAATGGGGAGACACGAAAAAAGTTATGAATAAAAGAAGCTCTTTACGGTGAGCTGTTCGATCATAATGAACTCCGGCTCTCGCGACCGTTCATACATATCTTTCATCTCTGGTGGCGCAAGACGATAATGGCTAATAATCGGAACGCTCTTTAAAGATCTTGGTTTATCGTCGAAAATGGTGTTGATACTTATGCCAAACAACCCACGTCACAATGCTGAAGATGTCTTCTTACCCTCTCAACCGAACACGGTTCTTGCACCCCGCGGTAAACGTTGCGTTGAATCTCCGATTCAACTCCACTTGGAGATTTGCTACGGATTTGTTGATGATATCAGGTGATCTCGGCGTGGTACTCGGTCATTCAATCCATACTCACGATCACACACGACTCTCTCATGGAGATAGAGATAAAGTTTAGGGGAAATTTCTCCCCGCACGATTCAACCAAATGATCATTAAACATTTTAGAACAGGTAAAATCTCATTTTTGGCAATTCTCTATCAGAATGGCTCATAAATGTCCTCTACTCTATGGGGGAGTGGTTTGGTTAAGTTATAAAAACAATTTAGTGGTTTACACTGTTATCAACTAACACAAAAACTGGCAAATTATTCACAAGGACTATACATATCACACATAATTAACATATACTCAGGTATATAACTCAGTATATGATCTATAAATATGACTCAGAAGTCTAACTCAGAGATGAACTCAAAACATATCTCAGAAGTATAACTCGAAATTCTGTCTCAGAAATAAACTCGGAAGTATAACTCAGGAGCAAAACAAGAAATCTATCCCAGAAATAAACTCATAAAGTCATAATATTTACTAACAATAGCATTAGATATAAATCACATTTTTACTCATCCTTATGACTACTCGCGTGTTCCCATTTACTAGCTTATAATACCTAGAATGATATATTCTCTCTCAATCGTGTCATAGGTTCTCAAATAACTCTTCTTTAATATTATATTGCTACCTTACTCTATTAGGTTTGCATATTACTGATGTTGATAACCCTTTAAATAGCTCAAATTAACGATCTTGTCATTTAATTCCCTTTGATAGGTTCTCATTCTATTACATTTAGTGGTTTCTCTATAATACTTTAATAGATGTTTTCTCATTCATCTAGTTTAACGATCCTTTAATAGACCATTTCACTGATTTTACACAATTTAAAAATGTCTCTTAATTATTTTGACCATATCTACTCATTAATTTCATGTTACCCACTAAAATTCCAATTAAATTTCATACTCTTATTTATAATGATTTCTCGTTACTCAAATTACGAATTAATTCCTTAGTTCTCATTTACTCATTTCGCAGTTACACTTTATTCTAAATCTTACGGTTTACTCATGGTTCATCAATTCAGTACATTCCCGTCTTCTCGAAATTTCTCCTAAGTTCAATATAAATTTATTGAATAGTTGTTCTCATCTCAAGTAAAAATATTATTTATAAATAGAGTTTTCTCATATAATTTTATAATACCTCAAAACTCATAACACTTTATAATACTTCAAAATTTTGAATCAAACTTCCCGTTAATTTAATACTTTTCTCTTTTGACTCATTTTATTAATTTGCTTATGTAACTCGATTTGTAAATTTCTTATAACTCAAAATTACTCCATAATTAATAAAAATAAAATTTTATCATTTAGCTCGTTTTAATAATAACTCATTACAAGCAAATTACCAATCTCATTTTAACTCATTTTCCTCAAAATTTCATTGTAGCAGTTTTCTCATATTCGACTCATTAATAAGTTCTCATCACTTTAATTTAATGATTTCTCATTATCACAATTATAACTACCCAAAAATAAGTATACTGTCATTTTGTTGTAAATTCTATAATTGCCCATAGAATAAATTTAATTATTCTCAACTGCTTGATTTGATAGTTACTCTTATAATTTATTTGATCAATTATATGTATCTAGATTTCGCACTTTAAATTCATACCAACAAAATCTCTCTGCATAAGCATCATGCTCATATTATTTATAAATAATAATTAATGATAATTATTTCTTGACAATTTTCCTTTTTACCCCTACTCAACTCCACTTGGAGAAAAACTCGTCCTCGAGTTTGGCACTAGCATTCTCTATTATAATAACATAATACACCACATATACTCACTCAAACAAATAACATGCATAAAATAGATTCACAATAACAATCATTGGTCCATCGTTCCCTTCAAAATCTCCCCATAACCAACCAAAAGTTCGGTGTGTACGATAATAGGGGCCCTCTATTACTTTCGACACCTACTTCTGTTTGGTCACGAGTCAATCCCAAAGTTTACAACTTCCCACATATAAACCCACCAACAAGTCACACTCAGAAGAAAGGAATTTTAATCACACTCGGGAGAAAGGAAGTTTATTTTCAATATCTGATAAATACAGATATGCACTCAACAGTGTATACTAAAAATCTCATAACCATTACTCAGAAAATCATGCGTACATTTAGTCTCGTGCGCGATACTCGGATAACTCATATTCATAGAAATATTTCTACTTAGTTATTTTCACAATACAAATCTCCTTTTAAACTTTTCATTTGGATATGCCCTTTATCATTCCTCATAAATATAACGTATATCCTCTTCACAGTTATATTAAATTTATTGTAATTTGTGAGCATGTCGATTAATATCTTTTTGATCAGAGTTCACAGTTATTGCGTTCCTCGTTTAATTTGATTCAATTTATCGCTTACTCGTTTTTAAATAAATCATCATCAAATTGATGACGTTAGCTTCCTCTTAATCCTCTTTAATAATTACTCTTTTAATATGAGCTTCAAAAATATCTGATTAATTTGACTCAACAATTTCCCAATTAATTAGTCTATTAAACTTACATAGTTTATTTTAAGCTATCAGTGTGAACTCATTAATCCGTCACTTAACTTGTCATCCACATTAAGTTTTGCACTCGGAAATTTAACCTACTTACTCGAAATGTTTTCCCCATTTTATCTCAATTTAAATAAATACTAACTTGTTGACCTTAATATGGAATCTGCTTAACTATTATATCTCGTGATTTGTTGTATTCACGAAAATTTTAATTTCTCATTCAGATAACTTCTCTTTTAACCCTGATCAATAATTCTCTTTTAGATCCTGATAATAATTCTCGTTTAGCTAAATGTAATTATTTCCCATTTTATTGACTTAATAATTCTTCCTTTTACTCAACTTGGTAAGTCCTCTTAAAAATATTCTTAATCAATTTGATTTACTAATCTCTGATTTACTCGTTTTTAATTGACTCAGTCTATTAAGTGTTTTCTCCCATAGGAAAGATTTTAATATTCTCCCAATACGATTATTAAGTACTCCTCTTTAATGTTAATAATTTCCTCATTTCTCATTTACTCAATTCATGATTCCCATTACACAGCTTATGGATCTTATATAATATATTAATATCCCATTATTACACTTTTGGTTCGAATTTCTCAGAATTTATAAAATTTCACCTCAACTCTATTAGGTGTTCCTCTAAATTGAAACTTTTATTATTTTCTCATTAGTATTTATAATTTCACTTTTCTCCAGTATATATTTTTCATATATATATATAGAACTCTAAGAATAAAAATCGAAATTATGCTCAAATTAAGCTCTAAATTATTCACAAAATTATGGAATCTCATAATAGTATATCTATATACATATATGTTTAGCCATACAATCACCAGTAATTCTCTCAGAATATGCTACTCGTCTATACTCAGAATATAGCAAAATCTCAATTAAATAATACTTTTAAATATTACCGACAGTAGGAAGCGAGAGGTCGACGTGACATGCTGTATGTTCGATGTGGAAACTTTTCTCAGAAAAATATTTGACTCTTTTCTCGTTTGAAAAACTCGATTCTCAAACTTGAGTTTGAATTCGCCCCTTGCGAACCCAAATCCCTCAAGTCAGAGCTCTGATACCAACTTGTAACACCCTAAAATTTACAAGATTTTTAAAATTTTTAAAAATAAAATTTAACCGAAAGGTCCCATAAATAAGTCTCAGATATAAATATTTAACATTTAAAACGTATTTAATGCGGAAATAGTTAAAATAAAATAAAGTGTTTTAAAATATTAAATGCTGTCCACATCGGTATTGATAAGATACAGCAGTCAACCGTCCACCTTCTCTTTTCCTTTGCTGGTACCTGCAACAATGTGGGGGAAAGTTTGGGTCAGCTGGGAAGCTGAGTGAATAGTCTCAAAATGTAACAATTATAACATACAACACATGAGGGCACATCGGTGTACTCCTACGCAGAATCTACTCGGTTAATTACTCAGAATTATTTCTCAGATTTTATTACTCAGATTTTAATTTATATAGCGCGCTAGTGTGACTTGGACCGAGAGATCAACCTCGACCCGCCTCACACCACCTCAACACCTGTACTCTTCGGTGTTGAGTCAAAAAGGCCTGGCACCAGTACTCTTCGGTGCCAAGTCAAACGTCTGACACCAGTGCTCTTCGGTGTCAAGTCAGATATAAACTCAGACGGGAATAATCCCAAAAACTCAGACGGGAGGTGATCCCAAAACTCAGATGTGTGTTATTATGTTTTATTATCTCTTTAACATAATTATCTCAGATTGCCCTAGCAAGTAATAGCACAGAATGACTCTGTGCCGAGCTCAGTTACCCAGGCACAATGTCTCAGATCATGAATAAGTAAACAGCTGCTCAGATACTCAGATAACAGATCAAACTCAGATAACAGATCAAGCTCAGATAACAATTAAGGTGCCAGTAATATAACACGTAAGTCATGCATGTATAACGTTAAAACTGAATACACGGTGAGAATACTCACCTCGATAAGCTAGCCTCCAAATTAATCCATGAATGGATTACACACTTCCTCAATGCAATTTAGAGCCTAAAACAATTAAATAAAATATATATCACAATTTTGACATCAACATCATAAACTAAGTTTTTGAGTTTCCCGACACAGTTCACTAAAAGGGTCGTATCTCCTAAACCGAACGTCCAATGGACTCCAATTTAAATTTTTCAAAAACTAGTATCCGAACCCGAAAATAGTCTGTGAGATGAACCATCTCCACATCTGACCCGAAGGGTCTTAAAAACAGCTTACAAAACAGTCCAGTGGCACAGTTACATATCACTGCGGTAGCTTACAGTTTTGATCATAATTTCCAAACCGTAAATCCGTCTAACGAGTGCTCGGACAACTCCGAAAGCTAACTCAGAGGGCTACAAGTCTCTGTGAGACGGCTCTCTTCCAACTCTGCCTCTAAGACGTCTGAAAACAGTCCTGAACATGAGATATCAAAACTGCCAGAAACTACAACTTCGCGACAACTATAACTAACAGCACGAAACCCGACATCGTCACATACACGTCACCGGGACGTCCAGAAAACAGGTCTAAGGTTCTTCGAGGCTTGGCTCGGAAACAATTCCATCATACAAAAATTTATAAAGAAAAGGAACAAAAATGATACCAACGATTCCGTAACGATAAAGACGAAACAACCGAACAACATCACCACCAGATGCTCGGACTCTTCACCCTCGATCGTCGCCGTCCAAGAATTGATTCACAGCAAATTAGAAAAATAAGAATCAAAAGCTTCGCCACCACTAGAAAACTGAATCACATCCCGAACGGAATATCTTCACCTCTTTCCGCTTTATTGTTGCTCGACAAACATAAAATTCCACACACCCAACAAAAATGATTATCTCCAATTGCCCTTCGGTGGATTCTCTTGCACGCCTCCCCATACTAGCTTAATGTATAGATATTGCTGACCACTTATCAAAACAATAAGGGTTGGTGATAAAACTATTACCTACGTTCATCAATACGGCCAACACGCCACCACCAAAACCATCGGAGTACTTGGCTGGAATTTCCCACGTCGGAAACATTAAGAAAACGTAGCAAATAAACGGCTGAGGTCTAAGGGATGCTAATGGGTTTAGGGCATAAAACAAATTAATTAGTTAAGCCCATCATTCGAAAGCCTAGGGCCTTGGCCTTTGGCCGGCCCCTTCACTCGATCATGGATTCTCTCTTTTGGCCCGACGCAGAAGAATAACAATCAACTCTTACGATCAACTAACAGTCCAAATAATTAAAATCGTCTAACTAAAACGAACCGTCTAATTACAGATCGCCTAATTAATACAAACCGTTCAGCTACAGGTCGTCTAATAAATTCATTAATGACAAATATTAACTATTTAAAATATATAATTCATTTTTCTACTAATTAAAAATAATTAATTAAGTAACTTAAATTTCGGGGCGTTACATCCTTCTATCTTTTCTTTGGTTTGTACTAGAGACTGAAACATCGACTAATTTGATCAAGTTAATGTACGAAATTTTAAACTTTAATTCATAACTTCCAAGGTTCTTTAATTTTTAGTGTAAAGAATATATAATTATAAAATAATAACTATGTTGTAGTATGTATCTGTATTATATTAATGGAGCTTTCGAATTCAATCTAAACCTCTATCTAAAAGCCCCAAAAGTTAATTGCAGATTACTAAAAACAATGTGTTGAATGTTAACTTGCAGCTCAGGCAGACAGAATCTCAAATATAATCAAACAACATGAAGTTAGTTTCAAATTCAGATGAAGTTAAGTTGCATAACCAAAATCTATGTATTAGAATAGACAATGGTTTTTTGTGTACATCATTTTTTTCATCAATGTTATTTTTGATATGTTAATTTTGTCAGTGTCTTGATCTTATATAACATTGGCATGGATCACATGTAGGAAGAAATGCATGAAAGATGTAAAAAACATTCAACCAATATAAGAAGTGGACAAAAGTGACACGGGCTTATGGCATTGTTTTAAACCCCAAGAAAAATAGCAAAGATGTTCGTTGTTTCTCTGTGAGTTTTAGAGGACTTAATTTACAACATAAATTGTACTTTTGTATAATGTTAAGAGCCGTTGAAAAAAAATATATATGATTTATTGTAGTCTTGAAGTCAAATTTGGTCCTCATTAACAAGATATAGATTCTACATCTGAATCAAGTTCCTTTGAGACAATGAAATCAGCAGACTTGAATTCGGTCAACTAACCAAGAAATTCAATGTTGCAGAAGATGACGAATGGTTTCACAAAAGACAATTGTAATGAAGCTGAGAATTTTTGTTGTAGTAAACTTACATCTCATAATACAAAACCTATAAAGGTCATTGATGACAATTGACAACCATATGGTTGATGCTTCTTTATGCCAATTAACCAAAAATTCTTTAATATAATTATGGATTGTTATGTCATTTAAACTGTATTAATATATTTGTTATTTTTCTACATATCTCTTGAAGCATGCCCGTCCAATCCGGCTTTGAAGCTAGTATGTATATATACATATATGTATGTATATGTATAAATATATGTATATTTTATGAAAATGCATTGTTTCTTTAACTTTTTCAAATAATGATGCTTCTTTTTATCCTTATTCTTGTTGTATACTTTCTATATTCGGTGATTAAATGATTAGATAATTACGATATTAAAACCGTATTTGATATTGATAATTCAATATCATAATCAACAAAAAAAAGAAAGAACCAAATGGAATGAACACACCTGATTTTTGATGAAATAACAAACCGCACGGAATTGTGATTCCTGTCCTTTAAGGTTTTTACGCGCTCTATATGCTGCAAGCCTCAACGTAGAACCCCAGGATTTGATGCAGTTTATCAGTATTATTCTACAGCACTAGAATTACCGACAACACAAAGTGATTACTTGGAAACACATGATGATATCAAAACACAACATCATGAGAAGAGAGCATATGAGAGGAGAGCTTATGAATTTTGGTGTGTTGAACTTCACAACTAGAGGTTCTTTATATAGGCTCTCATGCCTTGAAGTACCATAATGACATTCAAACCAAGAGTTTTGTAACTCTTGATTAATTCAACATTATGTCACATATTATGACATTTAGTGTCAATGGTTATGACATATAAAAGATGTTCATAAAATATTAAGCTCCACATCTCTCATAATAATAGGAAATTTACCAACTTGCAAATAACCCATTATTATTTCCAACAATCCCCCACCAAGTTGGAAAGTTTCCTTTCATTCAGACATATGATGTCACTTAGGTGTCACGAAGATTAAACCCAAGTTTAATGTGAGTAAACAAGAGGAGACTGATTCAATGGTATCCTAATAGGTTTAAACCAAGAACCTTAATAACCTCCCCGGTTTACCCCCACACAACATATGCCATCTTTGTGTTCTCCCTGAGCACTAATATGGCCATGTGTTAAAATCCTTTTCATGACCCTTTAGAAGACAAACCAACAGTCTTCATTTGAGGCGGCACCACCTCTAGATCATATAGGCAAAATTTTACAACATCATCGTTGCTTAGATGTCTCCAAAATTTTGTTAAGAGTATTAACTCATCCTCGTTCTCGGCAACGATGTACTATCCTACCTCACATGGATCTATCTTGATTGATAGTACCTTTCTATCGTTAGTAATTTCGTTATTACCCATTAAACTTGAAAATAGGAGCACTAAGTTCAAGTTGGGTTTCCATTACTAACGATTCTAGTTTGGTTTTAGACCCATGACTCTCGCGGTAGATGTAACCAAATCTCTCGTCAGAGGTTTGGTAAACGAATCCGTCAAGTACTTTGCTGTCTTGACTTAAACAACTTTGATGGTACCACTATCAATTTGTTGTCTCACAGAATTATGTCGAAGACCTACGTGTCTCGACTTCCCATTATATTCATAATTATATACTTTAGACAGTGTGGCCTCACTATCACAGTACATGGGAATTGAAGGCATCGGAGTATCCCACAAACGGATATCCAAGAGTAGATCTCTAATCCACTCTGCCTCTTTGCCTGCATTGGCTAAAGCAATAGGCTCAACTTCCATCCTTGAGTGAGCTATACATGAGTGTTTCTTGCTCGCCCAAGAAATAGCCCCACCAGCTAGTGTATAAATCCATCCACTTGTGGATTTAGTATCACTCATGTTATCAATCCAACTGGCATCTGAATACCCCCACTAGTATACTAGAATTTGACATGTATGTCAACTCAAGATTACTAGTCCTTTTCAGGTATTCTAGTACTCTTCCTACTGCCTTCCAGTGCTCTGTAACGTTATTTACAGTATATTGACTTAGTTTGCTTACAACAAAAGCAATGTCATGTCTAGTACAATGTGTAGCATACATCATGCTTCCAGTTTGCACTAGCATATTCTAGTTAAGCCACTGCTCTACCAGAGTTCACTTCAAGTTTTACACTAGAATCGAAAGGAGTGTTAAATTCTTTAAACTTCAAGTGTTGAAACTTTGTCAATATTTTCTCTATGTAATGAGATTGACTTAGAGAAATTTGACAATCTGTCCTTTTGACCTTGATACCATGAATGGTATCCACTTCCCCTAGATCTTTCATCTTAAAGTTCGAGGGTAGGTATTTCTTCGTATCATGTATACCTTGTAGGTGAGTGCCAATGATCAACTTATCATCAACATAAAGACAGATAACTACGGTGTATTCAGGTGTGCATTTAGTGTAGATACATCAATCAACACTATTATGCTTAAAGCTGAATGCAGATACAGTGGTGTCAAACCTATCATGCCACTGCTTTGGAGCATGCTTCAATCCGTACAGTGATTTAATAAGTCTACACACTTTGTTTTCCTGTCCGGATACTATGAAACCTTCAGCTTGCTCCAAGTATATCTCCTCCTTGAGATATCCATACCTTCTCTTTGTGTATAACCTTTAGCGACTAATCTCGCTTTATAGACATATATTGATCCATATGGATGATACTTCCTCTTGAAGATCCATTTAGATCATATGGGTCTCATACCCTTGAGAAGATTAGCTAACTCTCAAGTTCCGTTTCCCATAATAGAATCTATTTCATCATTAATGGCATCCTTCCATAAAGGAGCATCTCGCGATGTAATGGCTTCAGTAAAAGTCTTATGATCATCATCTAAATTAATAGCTAAAATGACCTCTCTCGTCACCTTAGATTGAGATCCTTCAACCAAGTACGAAAGAAAATGTCTCCAAAATTATTTTCTCTTCTAACCCTTGTACTTCTCTTTGGTTCTTCTACAACAGAAGAAGGTGGCTCTTCTATAACAGAAGAAGAGGAGATAATATCTCGAGAAGTATTGGGTGCTAGAATATGATTAAAGCTGGGATTGGAGATTTCATCATCTCCTATTAACTTATCCTCGAAGAACTCCACATCTCTGGATTCTACATGACACCTGATTCTTTATCCAACAATCGGCAGGTCTTTCTATTCTGAGCATACCCGATGAATATACTCTTCATAGCTCGAGCTCCCGACTTGGATCGTTTAAGATCAGGTGTACGATAATAAGCTAAATACCCCCACACTTTTAGATAATCTAAGTTAGGTTTTCTTCCTTTCCATAACTCATATGGACTAGAAGGAATCACACGACTAGTGATTATGTTGTGCACATAATATGCAGTCAACAAAGCTTCCCCCACCGATTGTGTGGCAAACCCAATTGATTCAACATATAATTGACCATTTCAACAAGGGTTCAACTCTCTCTTTCAGCTAATTCATTCGGTTGGGGAGTATATGGTGAAATTATCTCATGCTTGATATTATTCTCTTCACAGAATGTGTCAAACTCATGATTAACGTATTTTCCGCCTCTTTCCAAGCGAAGAATGTTAATGTGTTTGTCATGTTGGTTTTCAGCGTTGCACTTATACAGTTTGAATGCATTAAAAGCTTCATCTTTTGAATGCAACAAGTAAACATGTAAATATCGGCTATAGTCACCACAAATTGTAATGAAGTATCTTTTACCTCCACGCGTGAGTATTCCATTCAGTTCACAAATATCTGAATAGATCAACTCTAGTAATGATGTAATTCTTTTGACACTTGAAAAAGTTTCTTTGTAAACTTTGATTTTATACAAGTTTCACATTTGTTAAAGTCTTTATTATTTACTTTTATCAATACTTTAGATTGTGTCTTTTCAATATTTCTTTTTTAATGTTAGTGTGAGCTAACCTTTTATGGCACAAAGAAATTGTACACGCAATATAATTTGAAAAACTATTTCATTAATTCGAAACTTAGTTACATCATCACTAGCGATATTGTCACTAACGCTGACAGTATCATATTCTCACGATTACATAGATCCACATTTAACACATAATCATTGGATATAGATACAACATTATCTTATCCATCACCACATAGATCAAACATAAACATTCCACCCGTGTTGATGGTTTGATCCACAATAACCCATCTTTGGAGAACATGATATGATCATTTTTTATTATTACCAGCTTGTAACTATTTTTGTCATATTTGTTCTTCGATATAAGTCCCTTGGAGATTCAAGGAACATGTACGACCTCTCGAAGGTAACCATAATTCCATTTCGGGATGTTAGAACCACTATGCCAATGCCATGAACACGTACTATATGGCCATCAACACATGTCAGCACATGTCACCACAGTTCCTTCTCGAACCGTACTATAAATTTCGAAAACATCAAGATTTCAACATACATGGATGTTTTCTCTAGAATCCACAAACCAGCCTCGGGCCTCTATCACCCGAGTAATTGAGGTAGTCATATTGACTCCTACATGACCCATACTTGCACCTAAGTGGGTTAGATTTGCAACAACATTTGCAATTCCTTTTACATAAGCAATATCCGAGTCCCCACCTGACACGTGGTACGCACTCAATCTGATTTTACTCTTTTGATCTCTTATGAGATTCTCCTTCTCAATAAGGAAGTGTTTCAACAAAAACATTTAAAGAGTAGTCCTCAAATTTGTGAAACTCCAAGTATTTAACCACATTCAAGGAAAACATTATTTAGTCAACCCTTTTAGGTAGCTCTATTCGAATACAACCAGGAAAGACGGTGAAGGTAGACAGCGCTAGTGCGTATCGGAACCACCCCCATTTGGAGTCAGAAAAACCGCCTTTATCTTTCCTAGACATTGTAATAAGCATAGGTGAGCCTATTTGGGGATGATTAATGATATATTCCACTTATAGGTTCAATACAATGCTTAATGATACACAGCTGGAAAGATTCCGTTTAACACTAAAATTATCTATTTTGTATAATCATGATTTTTCAAATAGTACACTTTTCAAATATAAAAGTATCTTGAAATAATCTATATACAAAAAATTAATAATTAAATCAATTATAATGCTTCAACCATAAGCATGATATTCATATAACACCCACTTTAGATGAGAAAAAAACCTTTTGTTTTAACTTGTCCATTCGATTAAAATAGATATTTAATTATGTCAAAACATTAAAATACATATATTAAATAGCCATGATTAGAAAAAATGTAACTCATAAAATTTGAACTTAATAGTCATAATAATCACTTTTAAAACTATTCCATAACATGAATATATATATTAAAAATTCACATAATGAACTCTATTTAATATATATATATATTTTAACCATTGACACAATATCTCAATGTTTTATTAATCACCGAATATTTTATAAAAGAAAATATGTGTATATATACACAATAATATATAACAAAATAAAAACCTTAAAGATTGTTGTATACTTTATATATTCGGTGATTAAATGATTAGATAATTACGATATTAAAACCGTATTTGATATTGATAATTCAATATCATAATCAACAAAAAAAAGAAAGAACCAAATGGAATGAACACACCTGATTTTTGATGAAATAACAAACCGCACGGAATTGTGATTCCTGTCCTTTAAGGTTTTTACGCGCTCTATATGCTGCAAGCCTCAACGTAGAACCCCAGGATTTGATGCAGTTTATCAGTATTATTCTACAGCACTAGAATTACCGACAACACAAAGTGATTACTTGGAAACACATGATGATATCAAAACACAACATCATGAGAAGAGAGCATATGAGAGGAGAGCTTATGAATTTTGGTGTGTTGAACTTCACAACTAGAGGTTCTTTATATAGGCTCTCATGCCATGAAGTACCATAATGACATTCAAACCAAGAGTTTTGTAACTCTTGATTAATTCAACATTATGTCACATATTATGACATTTAGTGTCAATGGTTATGACATATAAAAGATGTTCATAAAATATTAAGCTCCACATCTCTCATAATAATAGGAAATTTACCAACTTGCAAATAACCCATTATTATTTCCAACAATTCTAAATATTGAAAATTAGATTACAGTATTAACATAATTATGTTTTGGTCCTTAATCATTTATTTAGGAGTGCACGCTATTAAAAAAATAGTTACCGAATCAAATAATGAATTTGTATGCAACAACTTCTCATGAAACATTCCGAATTGGATTGTATACGACTATACGCTAAATGAAAATTGATAAAAATGATGACAAGGCAATTATTTAATATTTAAAAATGATTTGACATAGGAATTATTCCTAGACGGTCTATAATGTTGCGTCAGGAGCCCTTGATCGCCGGCCACCCCCATTACCTGACTCGTCCCACCGTTCAAAATCGAAAGTTTGGTTTCTTCTTTATATTTTTCTTTTTGCGTCTTCTTCTCTGTTTTCTCCTCTTCTTTGTTTTCATTCATTCTTCTTCTTTATTACATTATATGAGAATCGTTTAAGAAGGTTTATTATTTTTATCAAGTTCTGAGGAACAAATCTTAATTATTATTTAATAATATCTAATGATCAAGATTAATCACATATTTTATACATAAAAGGGTATTTTGGTCATTTGGCACTAAAAAAAATTTTGATTATTTTTTATTTTTTTTATTTTTTTTATTTTTTTTATTTTTTTTAGTTTTTAATTGAGGGGTATTTTGGTCATTTTGAAAAAAATATTTTTTATTTTTTATTTTAAAATTTTAATTTTTTTAACATTTTGTTACTTTTTTTATTATTGTTTTTTAAAAAATTATTAATTTTTAAAAAATTATTATTTTTTCATTAATAACATATAATGTGATTGAATTCTAAATCACATGTGATTAAACTAAAACATCAAACGTAATTATACAATCACATGTGATTACACTAAAATCACATTTGATTACACTAAATCACATGTGATTACACTAAAATCACATTTGATTAAGTCATGCACGTAATTATCAAATAAATATTATGTTTTAATAAAAAAATTAATAAAAAGTAAAAAAATTAAAATTAAAAAAATTAAAATAAAAAAAATTGAAATTGTTTTTTAAGTGCCAAATGACCAAAATACCCCTTCATAATATAAAACTAAGAAAATAAAAAAATAATAAAAATAATAAAAATAATAAAAATAATAAAAAAATAAAAATATATTTTTATTTTTATTTTTGAAAAAATGACCAAAATACCCCTCAATATATAACATAGGTGATTAAACTTGACCATTAGATCTTATTAATCAATGGTTGAGATTTGTTCCTCGGGACTTCGTTAAAATAATAGACTTCCTTGAACGTAACTCTACATTATATATCATTGATATATATTAATAATATTTGTATTTTTTATATACTAATACTATATTATATAATTAAAAAAATTAATATATTTATTAATAAAATATCATTCTAATTTTTTTTATTAAAAAATGTTTGATTGCAGATTTGGTAACTACTATGTTGTAACATCCTAAAACCGCCCTAGTAATTTTAGGTATATATGGATATTTGATAAATATCTATTTGACCATAAGTGGAATAAAGTGACTAAATGTTAAATAAATTGTTTGACCTTCTGTCCTTTTGTGATATTTTAATCAAGGGATTAAAATATCCGATTACTGTAATGTTTAAAGGATTGTATGATTTTTATATTTTTGGATTCTCCTTTTAATATCGTTTCCGAATATATTTCCGTGGCTAAAAATAGAGTTCGTTTGGTATTTTAAATAAATTAACTACAAAAGGGACTTTTTATATCGTATTGTTTAAAATGGGATAAAAGACAAAAAAATCACCAAGTGGGCCCCACCTCCCATGGTGGACGGTTTGGGAGTTAGGAGGGGACACCACACCCTCCTTTTTGTCACTTCTTCCCTTTCTTTTCTTTTATCTTTTTATAATTCAATCTCTCTCAAAACTCATGGGTGTTCTTGAGGTTTTATGAAGATTTCTAGCTTGTTTGTTGCTCGACCTTAAATCCAACCTCGTTTTTGAATAGCTCTTGAGGTAAGCTTCAACCTATATGTATTTGTTTTGAGTTCTTGCAAGTTAGTGAAATTAGGGTTTATGATTCTTGAAGCTTTGTTGGTGAATCTTGTGTTAGATGTTGTATTAAGTGTTTATACAAGGTTTGACATATAATGTGTGGTTGATTGATGAAAGGAGACAAGGTTTGGTGAAAATCACCTTCAACCTCCATCAATGGTGGATGTTGAAGGTGGGTTTTGACAAACCTTGGATTTCTTGTTGTTTAAATGCTTAGAATTGTTCATTGGGTTGAGAAAACATGGTTAGTAAGTTATGGATGTTGAGAAATCAAGTATAGTATGTTTTGGTGAATTATGACTTGATTTGGGTGAAATTGTTAGTTAAAACAGTTGTTTAAGTTTATATTGAAATTATGAACTATTTATTGTGTTAAATGACTAGTTGGTGGAAACATGTCATTGGTGTGTTTTTGCGGGTTTTGTTGCTTGGATATGTTAACATGATAGGTTGGATATGTTAGTTATGGGTTATGTTAAGTTTGGATGTTTTTGGTCAAAATGATGAACTAGTAATTTGAAAGTAAAATACATGGATTGTTTGTATGTATGAACTTGATGAATTGTTACAAGATTATGACTTGCTAGATGTAGTAGTCATGGACCTTAGTTGTGAAATTGCTTTTGTTATAGTCATGTTCGGGTTTTTGACCCGTTTGGGCCATTTGGTAGTAAAGTGACTTAAGAAACTTGGATTGTGAAAGTATAAGTATTTTGTTAGGTTTATGTAATTAGAAATGTTATTGATAACATTTGGTGAATTGCAAGGTGATGACATGATTGTAGTTGTAGGATGTATTATTGTTTAATAATCCGGTTTTGACCCGTTCGGGTGATTAAGTGGTGGAATGACTCAATCGTTGAATTGTGTATGTATAAGTGGTTTTAATATGCTTATGTGTTAGAAATGGTATTTATAACACTTGGTTGAAAGTTAGTGTTCATTATTGTCAATATTGGTGATTATTAATAAGTACCGGTTATTAACTCGGTATTCTTTGGTGTACAGGATCCGAGGAGGAAACTCAGTGATTTTAGCTCACTGAGTTACGGGAATTGAAGATTACGGTGAGTGGACTTAACCTCAAACTTGTGTTCGGTTACAATCGGTTTGGTATTGCCTGTTTGGGGAAAGGTGCAGGAAAATACAGGATACATGCAGGAAAATACAGGAAAAATGCAGGAAACGTTCCCTGTAGCGAGTTCACGATCGTGAACTCTAGTTCACGTCGTGAACTCTAGTTCACGTTCGTGAACTTCAGATTGCAGGTTTTTCGGGTCGTTTTCGGGCGCGAATCTTTGACAGTTTTCTTGTTTGGTACCTGTTCGATCGGGTTAGACGAAATAGGATATGTGCACATAGATGGAAAGGTTTTGCTTGATTGGTATCAACAACTCGGTTAGTGGCAATCGAGGATAGGGATGAGGTCAGTGTCGGATGGATAACGGCTGGGCATAGTGTATCGACTAATAGGGTATCCGACCTTACCTGTATGCGTTGCATGGTTAACAGGAGGGACTTACCCGGGGTGTTGGATACAGGCTATCGGTTACCGTGGTTTTGGCCGACCATGGTTTAAGGCCCGCAAAGCCACCGATCCTCTCTCTTAGTGGTTACCCAACGCGGAGATGTAGTAATACTTCCGTGTTTAGCAATCGGATATGTAGAATTACTTCCGAGGTTAGTAGGCGGAGATGTAGAGTTACTCCCGTGCTTAGTGATTAGACCAGTTAGCGGTTACTGGTTCGGTGGAACGGTGGTTCAGTTGAACAGTAGTTAAGTGGTTACAAGGAGTAACGATCATGGAGATGTTGGTGCTTGCTGGTTGAGTCTTATATAATTTGTAGATTATGTTCATTCACTTAGCTTTGTGCTAATCCCTCATTCGTTGACTCTTTTCAGGTTGATCGGTGCTTAGGACGGAATGGGTGATCAAGCTCAAATGGATATGTTTTGTAAAATGAACCATGTCGATAAGTGACACCGTTTAAATATTAATGTTTTGGACTTTATTTTGGGACGTTTGGTTTGTAAACCTAAACCTAAACTAATTTTTATCTTTATGCTTCCGCACACCTTTAAAAAAAACGTTTTCTAAATTTTGCTGTGTTACATATGTGGGTTTAGAGATGCACAAAATCGGGTTTGACCGTACCCTAACCGGTCAACGGAACCGAAACCGCTTATAGTCAAACATGTGGAAACCGGTTACACCAAAAACCGGTTTGGGTAGTACCCGATTTGAACACTGGAAAACCGAAACTGGTGGTAATCGGTTACGACCGGTTAGTAACCGGTTCGGGTCAGGTATTCGAAAAAAACCGGTTATGACCGGGTAATTTATAATGCCTTGTTTTTTTTTTTGCCGCAATTCGATATCAAACACAAACAACTAACATTTTATTAAAACACAGACATTCATTAAACATTAAAACATTCAAATACAAACCATTAAACATGAAATACGAAAGTTCGAAAGTTGAAACAATAAAATCAAAAGTACAATTCATCGTTTTTTTGCCGTAATACGAAATCATACACAAATACTTGAAGACTTGAAGTGCACAACCATTACTCTTCACCCGATTCATCTTCCTCTTGTTGTGGATCGTTATCTTCATATTCATAACCATCGGAGCTAGATGCGCGGGAGGATTCATCTAGACCGATTTCTTCATCCGAAAGTGATATTGCAAGACCTTCTTGCACTTCCATATCGTGAAGTTGTTCTTCAACGTCAAATTCCTTCTCTAGTGTTTGTATGTTTTGAATACGCTCTGCCGCATCCAAGTGATCCTTCAAGCAAATGCACATCTCCAAAGACGCCGGTGTGAGTCTTGTTCTCCGAATAGATAATATTCTGCCATTAACAGAAAAGCTGATTCTGAAAACCGTAGAAGCTTGGACACTTAGTAAATCTCTGGCCATGGCGCTTAGAATGGGAAATTGAGGTTCCCGTTCTTTCCACCAAGCCAATATATCAAACTTTTCGATTTCTTGAGGGTTCATATTGCCTAAAAAGTTGGTTCCTACATATCTCGCCAATTCGGTATTCGTGAATTGTTCACTACTCTCACCCCTAGCCCGTTTAGTTGTTTCTTGTCTCATAGTGTTATATAAATTGGCTAATGGGTCTTGAGAAATTTCATAGGAACCAAAAATTGGGGCAAATGAACTTGAAGATGCATTAGGTGAACCATGTTTTTCAAAATAAATCCTAAACGAAGATGTAAAATTTTCCCAAAACTTAGTTTGTTGTCTAGAAACATATGTAGGTTTTCCCACATGTAAATCCAAATCAAGACAAATTTCCGGCACCGCTAGTCCATCTCGCACAATTAAATTTATAATGTGTGCGATACAACGACTATGGTAGAAAACACCATTCATGGGAGGTTTGTAAGCTTGTATTAGTTTTTTCACCGCATTTGTATTATTAGAGGCGTTATCAAACGAGATTGTAAAAACTTTTTCACTTAATTGAAAGTAATTTATTACATTTTGAAGCATATGAAATAAATTTTGACCCGTATGGGGATATGGAAATTCTTCAAACGCTATCGTACGCTTCATCATTTGCCATGAGCTTGGATCAATCCAATGTGTGGTAACACAAAGGTACGAACCGGGCAAACCATGATTAGCCGACCAAACATCCGTTGTTAGGTTTACACTTGTTTTTATATCTAAAAAACCGTTTACTAGATCCATTTTTTCCGTTTTCCAAAGTTTTAAACAATCTCGCCTAAGAGTAGTACGACTTACATGTTTATAACATGGTTGAAGAGTTTCTTGTATGACCCTCGTTAAGCGAGGGTTGTCAAAGTGGTTGAAAGGCAAACCTTGTTGAATCACAAACTTTGCCATCTCTAGTCGACAACGTTCCGCTTGGTACGAAAACACACCACCATGTCGTCCCATAGAAGCTTGACCCTCTTCTTGTGAGTGTTTGAGTGACTCGCAATGTCTTTCAAAATGTTGCCTCAACGTCGTGTTAGATTGATATCCAATCAATTTTGAACATTTTCTACATTGACCCTTCAATGAACCATCTCTCATCATCACGAGCCAAAAGTGTCCCCAAATCTCGGGATGTCGTTTCGTTTCTATAACCTCAACAACCGTGGGTAATGTTGCTTCATTTGTAGAACCGACCCCGGTGTTTCCTTGACTACTTTGGGTTGCCATTAACACTTTTTTTTTATTTTTGAGAGTGTTTTGAGAGTGTTTGAGTGTTGTGAATCAACCAAATAAAACATACATATATAGGGATGTTTAGGGGGTAAAATAGTCCAAAAAAACACAAAATTAAGCAAGTCCCGAGCTCCAACGGCTATATGACCGTTTCTGCTCCCGTCCAAAACCGGTTACAAACCGGTTATTATAACCGGGTACAATGGGCATAATCGGGTTCGGGTGCCAGTAACCGGTTTCCATCGGGTGTAACGGCTATAATTGGTAACCGGGTCCTAACCGATCGGGTATGCAATAACCGAACCGGTTACTGTGGTAACCGGTTGTGATCGGGCCAGGTTTTGGGTGCTTTTCCGGTTTCAGGTCGGGTAACCGTGTACGGTGTGCATCTCTATGTGGGTTTGGTCATGGTTTGTCATAGGGGTGAGCAAAATGACCGAAAAAACCAAACCGAACCAATACCGAACCGATAAGAGAATTCGGTTCGGTTTTCGGTTTTAGAAATTCAGCTATATTGGTTTCGGTCTATATCGGTTTCGGTCCATTCGGTATCGGTTTTGGATCGGACCGGACTGACAAATGGAGCCAAGTAACAAACACCCAATTTTATATAACATCCCGAGACCCGGCCTAGTATTTTATTACTTTCGGTAAATAATATTTTACTGTTTATTATTTTATATTATTTTATTTGAATTATTTGAATTAATTGTATTTTTACCATGGGGTTAAAAATCAGCAAATACTGAGATATTTAAATATTAAATGATTTTTATATATTTGGGTTCACTTTTGAACCAAGGTTCTAAAAATATCTTCTTTGTTAAAACTGGAGTTAGTTAGGTCTAACTTATTTATCTGCGAACCTAATAACATGTACTGTGATTTAAAGAATTGGAGGTTTACTCCCTTTGGCTGTGTGTAGGAGGTGTCAAAACCTCCTACTTCTCTCTTTCTTTGCCTAAAACTCGACACAAACACACACAATACAAACTTGAAGGTTTTCACAAAAATTGAATATTGTTGCTTGGATATTTGTTTCCTCTCTGTGATTTTCGAGATTAGAAGTAAGTTCTCTGTGATTTTGGATATTTGATGTAGGGGATGAACAAGGGTTCTTGTGTTAGTGAGTTTACATGAAGTTCTTGTTGAATCTTGTTGGGAATCCGAAATTGATGCATGATTTGGTGTTTATTTGAGTTCTTGTAAGTTTTATGTGTATAATTGTTAGTTGTAGCTCTCTTGGTGAAGCTTCCATAAAAGCTTCATCAATGGTGTTCTTGGGTAGAAGGTGGATCTTCCCCAATTTGATGAATTGTGTATTTTGGTGTTCTTGAAGTTTGGTTAGGTTAAATATGCATGTTAGAAGTAATAATTGTTGTATAGGTTTGATTGTAACATGAATTGGTTGCTTTTGATAGATTAAAAGTAGTGTTTGGGTGAAATTTGTAAAAATCCCGTAAGCACAAAAAAAAGACAGATTTTGACCATTTTTCAAAAATCATATAAAATCAACCGTAAGTCCGTTTTGGGCGTGCGACTAGTCGTTTCGAAGGTCTATGAGTCTACTTTAATAATATAATATTTTCCTGTACTGATATCGTTATAAAAGTGATCATATTTCTGAGTTAGTAACAGATGGTCCAATGTGCTTCTTTTTTTTGTCAAACTTGTATTGATAATTTTGGGTGTTCCAAAGCATAACTAATTAACATGAAGTTTATTATTATATGGTAATTGTATACTTGATGAAAGGATAGTTGAGTGTTTGTAAACGTTGGAAGTTAATAAAACGATTTTGACCCGTTTGGGCCTTATATGATGAAACTTGACTAAATGCATATTTTTAGCATTTAACTTATACTTTGAATGTTTAGTTGGAAGTAAAATGGCATTAGTATGATTATGAAAGTGTTAAGTGATGAATTGATATCGTTATAAAAGTGATCATATTTCTGAGTTAGTAACAGATGGTCCAATGTGCTTCTTTTTTTTGTCAAACTTGTATTGATAATTTTGGGTGTTCCAAAGCATAACTAATTAACATGAAGTTTATTATTATATGGTAATTGTATACTTGATGAGACACCATGAATGCGCCGCTCTCTCGACTAGCCCCTCTTCCAAGTTCCCAATTTTAAAAGAATTCCCGCCAAGATGACGGATCCTGTCGTAGGTGCCTCGGCCGATATGAGCTGAGATAGTCTCGGTCCTATGAATCTGTTCCCGAGGGTCGAGCTGCGTTAAGCTCTTATTCACGTTCACTTGCATCACATACACAAGTGCTCTCTGAACCGTGCAATAAGGTCACCCATAACACGGCTCTCCCATTTGAGTTATCTTAGCCCCCAGCCATGCTATTCAATAATATTAAATGGTCTTTCTCTAAAGGGTGTCTTTTTTTTCATGTGCATTTTATGCCACTATCAAAGATTATTGACCTTTCTAACGCATATTCAGTCGTACCGGCATGGCCCCACTGATTTCTTATAGCAGTACTGGGGAATTCCTCTATCTTATTTGAATGAGGAGAGAGAGTACTCATTCCTCAGTGGATAAGATGGCTGGGCTCCAGCTCACTCAAGAATGGGACGGCAGTGGTCCGCCGGCAAGCTCATTCTGATCTTCAAATCGTGAACCAGAATTGATCGATAGAAGTGCTTAAGCTGGAGGTGCCGGACGGCGGCGGGCGCGGGAGGAAGAAAGCTAAGAGAAGACGCTATTCTCTTAGGTCCTTTTTTTTTATAGTTGAGTGTTTGTAAACGTTGGAAGTTAATAAAATGATTTTGACCCGTTTGGGCCTTATATGATGAAACTTGACTAAATGCATATTTTTAGCATTTAACTTATACTTTGAATGTTTAGTTGGAAGTAAAATGGCATTAGTATGATTATGAAAGTGTTAAGTGATGAATTGATATCGTTATAAAAGTGATCATATTTCTGAGTTAGTAACAGATGGTCCAATGTGCTTCTTTTTTTTGTCAAACTTGTATTGATAATTTTGGGTGTTCCAAAGCATAACTAATTAACATGAAGTTTATTATTATATGGTAATTGTATACTTGATGAAAGGATAGTTGAGTGTTTGTAAACGTTGGAAGTTAATAAAACGATTTTGACCCGTTTGGGCCTTATATGATGAAACTTGACTAAATGCATATTTTTAGCATTTAACTTATACTTTGAATGTTTAGTTGGAAGTAAAATGGCATTAGTATGATTATGAAAGTGTTAAGTGATGAATTGATCTTTACATGGTAGTGTTTGGATGTTTTTAGGTAAAAGACATAAAACTAGTCAAATTGGTAATATGTGACTTTAACTTGGAAATTGTTAGACAACACTGTGGTTCAATAAGTTGATCATATAAAAGTTTTTATAAAGTATATTAACATGTCTTAAATGGCAGTTTGTGGTTTTGACCCGTTTTCTATAATAGCTAGTTAAATTCATGAATTGTTGACTTTAGTCAAACCTGGAAGTCGACTTTAGTCTTGGATGACTTGTAAACTTGAAACTATCAATTTCATGTCATAAATGTGTTACTTGATTAATTGGTAGTATGATTGTGATAGTTTCGGGTCTTGAACCGTTTGGTTGTCAAAATAGGCAAATTGACCTAAATAAGGTCAAAGTTAGTTGAACTTGCAATTGGATGCAAGGAACATGTTAGTTATGTAATTTTGATATTGAATAAGTAGAATAACTCATTGGAAGGTGTTGTGTATATTCGCGATTCATTATTCTCGTGTTGACCCGTTTGGGCTTAAGGTGCAACTTGGATTAAAGTGCATAATGAATTAATTAGACAAAGTTCTAGACTTTTGTAATTGTTATGGGTTGGAATACAAGTAATTGAGTGTAAGTTGTTGTATAAATATGTGATCTTGAACTTATATTACTTGTTGCAAAAGTAGTGATTTCGGGTAACTAATTCGGTATTCGTTTTGTTACAGGAAAAGGGAAGGAGCCTCAGTAAAATAAGATTACTGAGCTCGGTACAAAAGGAAGCTAAGGTGAGTGGATTTAACCTTCTTTCTTGTGTAATGTACAAAAGGTTGAAATGGTGGAGTTCATAAGAGAAATTGCAGGATTTTTGACTGTCTAGAGAAGATAGCGACGCTATCTGTAGATAGCGGCGCTATCTTGTGGTATTTTTTAGAAAATTGGAACAGAAACTCGAAATAGCTAAGGGGCCACAAATAGCGACGCTATCTGTAGATAGCGACGCTATCTGTAGATAGCGACGCTATCTCTTGATAGCGTAGCTATCTTGCTGTTTTTGGCAAAAGTGTATTTTTTTATACTTTTCGATTTTCAGTTGTACCATTAATAGTGGGTCGTTAATGGTAGTATGTGCACATGTTTTTAGAGGTTACCTATAGTGGGTTTTGGCTACGCTTCGTTACTATTGGATGGGGGCGATCGGACTCCTTCGAATTCGTTACGTAAGGAGGGATCACCGTGCCAATAGTAAAGGAGCCATCGGTAGACTGTTGTTGGGCCGACAACAGTCGAAGGTCCTCGCCCGACCGCCGGTCCTCTCATAATGTCCAATTGCTTGTGGAAGTTTGGACGGGTTTCCCGATTGATTTCTCTTGGTTTCTAATTTGTTGTGGTTATGCAAATTGATAGTTGTTTCTATTCACTTAGCTTTGTGCTAATCCCTCATTTGTTGACTCTTTTCAGGTTGTGGATTGGGCTATGACTAGAGTCGGTTTTGGAAGTCTGACCGTACTCTGATTTTGTAAACCGGGTCGAGCCTGTTTTTAGTAACACTTTTAAATGTTTTTATATATTTTGGTTAACATGTAAATGACTTTTATGATATGTAATAATTAGGATTTATAGTTTTCTTAAATCGCTTCCATATGCATATTTAAAAAAAAAAAATTGCTCTAAGATTGTGGTGTTACATTTTACCTCTCGGAACTACCTCTCCCCTCCTGGTTCAATACTAATTTTTCCTCCTAAACTACCAATTTTGCCTACTGAATTACTCAGTACTCACAATAACAAAGGTAGGAGTTTACATGGACTTAAAAGTTTCAGTATACGTCTCAATTTTAATATGGCATTGTACTCTAGCTTAGCGGTCCAATTCGGTTCCAGGACCAAAAACCGAAACCGATACTGAACCTAAACCAATTACACATTATCGGTTCGGTTTCGGTTCCCGGATCTTAGCCTTATCGGTTTTCAGTTCTATCGGTTTGGTTCGGTTGTCGCACCAAGCTCACCCCTAGTTTGTCATGTGTTTGGTCTGAAAAGTAAAAGCTGATTTAGCAACAGTGACTAAACCTGAATTCGGTTACTGGTATTCTAAGTTTATGTACTTTATGTTACTGTGAAATTTTATATTACCAGTTTTTTTAATGCAATATGCATTACTAAATCTAATAATGGTTGATTGGTTGGTATTCGATAGATTTTTTTAACAACAAATATCAATTTGCCTTTAAATAACATTTATGTTTACAATGGATTTTGAAATCACCATAGAAATAAAGGGTATATAGTATGAGAAGTGATTTTGAGATTATATAAAGTACTCTAAACGTCATATTTATTGATTTACGGTACTTGTACAAAATGCTATACATGTTGTATAATGTGGTGGGTGAAGTAATTTGTGTGTTGATTGAGAATATGTCTCTTGCTTTAAAGTAAGGTTTTGTAAATGGACAAAGGCCCAAATCACGTGATAGGCCCAATTATAATGAAACATCAGGCCCATCTTTGTTAATGATGAAAAGCACAAATCTTGTATTTGTATCAACAGTTCGATATTAGTGTATTTGGTTGCGATATGGATTATGTAGGCGCTGTTTAAAAGTCATTGAAAATTTGGATCAACAGTTCAATATTTGTATCAAATCATCTTTTAAGTAACAAGTTCAGCGAAATAAATATCATATCAATATTAATATCAATCTGAAATAAAGCAAAATAAATATCAGTATATCACATTAATTTTTTAGTTAAAACAGGAAATTGAGATTTTATTTTGCTTATGTCATTATTTTAATTAATTTTATTACATACTTCTTATGTTATGAAGTAATTTACAAAAGGTACTTGCTACTTAGTTACCCCCTAATCTCTCTTTATATAAATCCAATAAAAGTTAAATAAACTTAAATATTTGCGTAAGATGAATATATGCATAAACATTTTTTTTTCTTTTACCAAATTAAACCATTAGATATCAACTCAATACCTTCATAATGAATCAAACATTGACACACCGCACACGATGACACGAACATTGTTGATGAATATAATCTAACATGACACATTTCTGGGATCTATGATCAAATTAGAAATCATGTTTAATATTTTCGAATTAAATATTTCGAACCCAATACAGTATCTAGATATCATGATATTCTAACTATTAAGATAATTCATGAAGAATCAAACTAAATAGATATCAAACACAAGTTTGACCCCTCGACAGTCTTGGCCTTTTACAGAATTTTATAAAAAATAATAGATTAAACTATAAATTAAAGCTACTGCCTAACAAAAACTTTAGATTTTGATCGTGTCTATGTTCAAAGTCATTAAAAAAGAATGTGGAAAAGGTTGAAGCAATTAAGTAGGAGTAGTGGAATAATGTACAAATCGGGGGTGAGTTTGGTTGAATAGTTGCGCATGCCGATCACAAGTCATGTCACATTGATACCATGTTACATGGTGTGGTTTGCTCTCATCTTTTACTACATTTAGAAATTCCACTCAACTCCCACTTTTATTTTTCTAGTACTACCACCAACACCACACCCATTTTTACTATATTTTTCATAAATATAATTTAACAAGGATATTTTGTCTCCCCGCGCGTTACTGCGGGTTTCAAAATTTTACCTTTTTGATGGTTAATATAAAATTTTGATTTTTTCAAATTTGATTTATTCAAAATTAAGTGTAAATGTAAACTTATTATGGTCTTACATCTATTTAAATTAAGCATTTTTTTGTAGCATCTAATCTTATCTACGTCAGGATTTGAACCCATGATTTGTGGGCAAACATGAAACACCTTACACCAATCTTGAATATTAATGGTGCTACATCTGTTGAGTATATTATTTAATGTGTAAAACTTAATGTAATTTAAAAGAATTAACACCCTATTCAAATATAGACCTTATAATAAATATAATTTTAGTTAAAAAAGTTATATTAAAAGAAAATTATTTGTAAAGAATATTGTGAATTGGGATTATTATGATGAAATAGTTATTTTTGAGGCATTTAAAAACCTTTTAAAACACCTTTCTTTTTTTTTAAATTATTTATGCTTAATTGATACATTGACACGTGATCATTACCAAGACACGTTTTGAGCATCTAGTTTATGTTTAATATCAAGTAGTCATTAGTAAATTAAAATATACATACTTTAATGAGTATAGCAGGGTACCCGCGCAATGCAGCGGCGGGTACCCATAACTATATTTCGAAGTGACGATAGTACCGGTGGTGGTGACAATAGCGATGGTGATGAGTGGTGGTGCGTAGTGATGGTAGGTGCTGACCCGTAACAAAAAAAATTCATTTTATTGTTGCATATTTGCATTTCCGGAAATACAAACCGAAACCGAAAAAGTACATTAATGGACTTCCGGAAATATTATGTGGTGTGGTCAAATGCTCGGAATTACACATTTTGGCTTTTATTGTTGGTGGTTTGAAATAAACTGTAAGTTATAGCAAGTGGTTAACACATGACGCATACGCAGGAGAGGTCTTGTGTTCGATTCTTGTAAGCCGCACAAACTTTTTTTTAATTAAAGAATTTACTAAAAGTGGAAATCTCCTTAAACTTAAGTTTAAAGAGCTCCTTAAACTTACTAAAAGAGGTAGGCCTAAATGTATTAATAAGTAGTAAGATTTAACGAATATTTAAAATAATCATCCTATTTTAGGTAGTTATTTAAAAGCATTCTAAAACCCGTTTACTTTTGAACTTCGTTTTGAGCATCCTGTCTATATTTGTTAATGAACAGTAGAAAAGTATGCCTATTGTATATATAAGACATTTGATCATTGATACGTGATCATTACCAAGACACGTTTTGAGCATCTAGTTTATGTTTAATATCAAGACACGTAGTCATTAGTAAATTAAAATATACATACTTTAATGAGTATTTAACGAATATTTAAAATAACCATCCTATTTTAGGTAGTTATTTAAAAGCATTCTAAAATCCGTTTACTTTTGAACTCCGTTTTAAGCATCCTGTTTATATTTGCTAATGAACAGTAGAAAAGTATGCCTATTGTATATATAAGAGAATACTTCGTATTATAGTGTTATGGTTAAAAGGAAGAGTACCGTGGCAATGGCGGAAAAATTAAATTATAAAAATATTTCATGAAATTTATCCTAAATTTCACGTATTATCTCTTATTTTAAAATATTATATTGTTAGCTTTTTTTGGAAATCTTTTTCTCATGCAGTCCTTTAAGCTATAGTCTTGAATCTAACTAGGTTCACGGTGGTAAAGTGACTAGATCAGAAAAAAGAGTGATTTTAGTTGTAAGATCTCTAATGAAACTGTCATTAGAATTTAAATACGCGTAAATCTGTAGGACGTATGCGAACAAATACTTCGCCAGCTAATAAATTTATCAAATTTAAGTGGATTCGGCCATATAAACGTTTGATGTGTTTATTTTAACATAAAAAGAACAACAATGTAATTTTAAAGTGACTACTAATGTAATTTTTTAATATAAAATTTTAGCATATGTTAGCATAAATATTTGTATATGTAAAAAGTTTCCAATAAAAATTCACCAGGACAAATTTTTAAATTAAAGAATAAACCATGGATAAAACTGATGAAACCTCATGATCGTACTTGTAATTTACTCTTGCCGAAATAACCTATGTTTTTCATATAATTTAGTTTTTAATTTTTTTTTGAAAAATACTCTTTTATTTTACCAAAAACTCCAAAAAGTTAAAGGGAAAGTGACGACATTAACTGGGCCTTGCTACAGTAGTAATCCAGCCCAGTAAATAATGTATAGATGGCAGAAAACACCCCTTTTTGTTTATTATTTTTTTTACTTTAATAACAGTTTTTTTCAGACTTTATAATTTGTCTTATTTGTTTAAATTTAATTAAAAATTTAATACATCTTTTTGTTATAATTTCCTAATTATTTGGAAATTTAAAGCTTATGCATACTAAATTTAAATATACATAAAAGGACTATAAACTTATGATGGTGGCATGACAACATAATTTTGTGAAGTTATATAAAAGCTTATTAAAGTAGACGTCCTCATACAAATGTGACGTATAAATCTCAAAATTTTCCCATTAGACTGGTTCCAACGTTTTGCAACGGTTGAAATAGGATGCATCTTCAAACCCTTCAGCCGAAGACAAGGGTCCTCGATTGATGCTTGTCGGTTTCACAATTTGATTAGCCGAAGTGTTGATCGAAAGGCTAAATTGGTGGGCCCTAAGGCAATTTAATTGGATATTTGGTATTTTTTGTGTGTGTATGGTGGGGACTAAAAAACTGAAGACAATGTTATTGTTGGCATGAATATGCCAGTTTAATGTCGGTTGGAGTACGAGTTGATGTGACGATGATTTGACAAAAAATGATGACGTCAGTTTAATTTCAAAATATCAACAATACTCCCCCCCCCCCCCCCCCCCCCGGTCCCCCAAAAAAATTCTCATTTCTCTTGGGCACAATATTTTAAGAGATAGTTAGTGCACTAGTACAAATTAGGTTTGTTGATGCGGTTGGTTATTTTTATTTGGTGCAGTTGTAACAAATAACCGCATCATAAAAGATAATTCGCATCAAAGGATATAAAACCGCACTATTTAATCTATTTGTTAATGCGGTTAAGAAAAATGCACTAATAAATCACATTTGCACCCAAAAAGCACATTTTGTCATGTCATCAATCTGCACCACTATCATGTGATCTTAGTCGTTCATTGTTCATTATTACTTATCAATGGTCAAAATTGATTCAGCTTACACCATGTATCCCCATGAATATATATTCAAATACTCCCACCATCCTTAATTATCTTACTCATATTTTATTTCTTTCATCATTTACAAGTTTCATATGAGTAATTCCTTCAAAAAAATATCAATATATATTCAAATATCCCAAACATCATTAATCATCTTACTCATATTCCATTTCTTTCATCATTCAAAAGTTTCAGGTTAGTAATTGTCTTAATTTTTCTTCAATAATTGTTCTATCATCTCTAATTTTTGTTTGTTTCCATTAATTTAACTCGGTTCAAACAATTTTGTTGTGCAGATTTGAATTAAGCAAAAAATGTCAAGACGTGTAAAATTAGGAAAATGATTAGGAAAGTGAAAAAGTAGTCTGGACGTTCAAAATGACTAGGAATTAAGTTGAACAATTATTACATAAATATTTAATATTTAATCATTAATAAATATTTAATAATTACTAATTAAGTCAAATATTGCGCCGTACAAAATTTCACAAACATATAACATTTAATAATTAATTAATAAAAAATATAAATACCTTTTATGGTGCGGTTCTGATTTTTTGGTGCGATCATTTGATGGAGCGGTTTTATATTTTTTTAGTGCGATCATTTAATGGTGCGGTTGTAATGATTTAATGGTGCGATATTTCTTGGTGCGGTCTTTTACCCGCACCAATTAACCATTTTAACCGCATCAACAAAGCTTTTCTGTACTAGTGGTGGTGGGGTTCTTAGTAATACTTTTGACTAGAATATAATGTTAGATTGGAAAGAGAAAGTGTTTTAGTTATAGAATCATTAGTAATAATATTATTTTATTAAGTGGGCCCCTTGAATTTGAGAAATGAGAACTTTTTTGTGGGACAAAATTTCAATTACAAATGAGAACTTTTTTGTGGGTCGAATGGAGTAATAAATGTTCAAAAATAATTACTCCCTCCGTCTCATTTTTATTGTCCACTATACTATTTTAGTTTGTCTCACAAAGATTTTCATTTCCTAAATTTCAACCAATCAAAAAACATTTAAGTGGGAAAGAGAAAATTTAATTGGTGACATAGTATAATTAATGTACTTTTTTTAAACTGTATGCTTTTTTGTAATGGACAATAAAAATGGGACGGAGGGAGAATATATTTATATATCGAGGGGAGGTCATTTGACATTCAGATAATTTTTAATTCAATTTTTTTTTTAAATTTTATTATTATTATTATTATTATTATTATTATTATTATTATTATTATTATTTTGTAACTTTCTTCAAAATGTTATGTGATAAGTATATAATTACATGATTTTTTTTAACGAAAAAAATCATAATTCTTTTAATAAATTATGTGAATGTCAAATGATAAAAATATTCATCCACGTAAAAAACATGTGATTAATATTGATTATTAATTATTATCAATCATTCAATCAATAACTGAAATTTGTATTTTGGGAGTAGAAGAAAATTAAGTAATATATTGAACAATTATTTTTAATACTAATAATAATAATGATAATTTTTGCATGATGTTTTGTAACAATACTAATTAAATTGAACAATAATCATATAATAGTTAGAAACATTTTTTCTTTAACTGCTTGTACACTAGTGGTAACTGGTAAATATGGAAAATTAAGGTGTTGCCCATGACTAATAGGTCATGGGTTCAAGCCCCGTCGTGAATAATATGGTATTAGGTGCAGTTCAGAAGAAAAAAAAAAAAGAATTTGTACACTAGCACTATATGCATGACACACTTGTAACAGTAAACGATTTCTACACACACATATACAAACGTTGAATAGTGAACTCGTATATCATTTTTAGCATCTCTAATGTGTGTTACCAAGTGCTCCGTTTTATAAGTTGTAAACTTTAATCCATAATACGATTAAAAGGTAATTTTCTGCTACTCTATATATAGTTGAATAACCTTATGAATAGATAATTAAAATGTAATTAACACACAAACGCCTTCTAAAAAGTATATTTCAATTTTTTATTATTAATTAACTAAAAACATGATCTAAGGTAATGAAAAATGTATCTAAGGTATTAGGAGTTAGATAAAAAAAAAAGTATCTAACACGTTGCAGTTTGTTGAGTAGGTAAATTTGAGTGTCAAGGTTTGGGAAAGGAATAACGACTAGTGGGTAAGAATTTAAGAAGCATATGAAAAATGTGGAGTTGATAAGCGTGATTTAAGACTTAGAGGGACTGAAGTGGAATATTCTGAAAATATTTGTAGGCGGATATGGGCGGTGGAGTAGTGGGCGATGAACCCACCCCAACCGGCTGGAGACAGAGACAGAAGAAGAATATGACTAAACGGGTAGATGTAGTTGTCAAAGGCCAGCAGTCAGAAAAATCTTAGGGATCTTCAGTGAAACCAATGTAAACTTGAGGGGTGTGTCTGTCATATTTTAGAGTTTGAGGGTCCATCTCTCTTTTATTCGATCTGTTTAAAAAAATTCATTTTAAAGATGAAAAGTGAAAACTCACGTATAATTTCAGAATGAAGAATTAATTTGTTCAAGGCATTCTGTATTTTATATATTTTTAACTGACATACTCGTATAATAATATATCTTCATTTTATATTTTTTAGTCTTGTTCATTATAAATATATACACACAAATTACCTACTTTTATTCAAATCCCATACATAAGTCGTCCTTCTATCCATTGCCAAACCGAAGCTATGAATTGACACTCCCCACCTACATACGAGAAGAGGGCGTGCTAACAGTCATGGGTGTCTCTGAGGAGGTGCAGCCGCACATGGCCCATATTTTATAGGGGTCCAATTTTTTTTATATATCTTATATATAATCTTAAAATTTAAGCCAACTTAATAATTTAATAGAAAAAGATTTAGAAAGTACAATTTTTTATAAAAATCTTGTATTTAGGGGGTTCATTTTCGTGTTTTTACACGGGCCTTCAAAATCTCGGAGACGCCCCTGTTAACAGTGTTGAGGGCGTGCTAACAGTGTCAGTAAACTGACGCGCGTACGTCAGTAGCTAACCGACGTAACCGTTGTCACCCGTCTTATATATAATACTTATTTATAAACAACTAATGTACGTACACTATTCTACGACCAGGCATGCAACCCTAGCTAGTTTCGCATACTTCTAGCTAAACCAATTTTGTTGATCAAATTTCTTGTTTTGGAAAAAACATTAATTGTGAAGGTCTGAAGATTTACTCTGTATGTTATTTAGTGATAACGACTTTATTAAATGAGAATGCTTTACCCTTTAGGACAAAGGGGAGCAAGAAGCATTACATGAACCTTTTAAGATTTATGTAACTTTTCCTTTTATTTATATGAGATTTCATTAGAATAATCATGAAAAATCGTGTGCACGAACCTTTCACCAGCTTCTTGGACGTGACCACTTCCAAAGAGGGTCAATTATCAACGTCCACCATATAAATATATAAGTTCAATAATAATACTCAATATGGCCAAATGCAAGTGATCACAGGATAGTTGATATGTAAATAGTTATATTTCTATTTACTACTGCTTCTTCAAAAAATATCCGATGGAATATAAAATAAAAAATTCAAACATATATATAACTAACAAAGTGTCATCCAGTGTAAGTTATCAAGCATTTTGTTTTCTCGAAATATCTAAAGAATTTGAGTCCGATAACAAAAGTTTTCAGTGAGTAATCAACTGATCTAACTGAGATTGTTTTACTAGCTAGTCTTCAAATCCCATAAATAAGTTAGCAAAATTACGTGCCTAACTCCTCGTAGAAAAGTCACACACAACTCTTTCAATTAAGTCGGTCTTCGTTAGATTGTTTCTTCCGACTGATTGATAGAAACCACACATAACAAAAACAATCTCTTTGCAGCTTCTAATCATTAGATAAGGTCAAATACATAAAGCCAAAATCACCTTCTTTTCTTTCCCTTTCTATCTCTCTCACTATAAATACATACATATATACTTATTATACAAATGCAAAGAAACTAGCTTATACACTTCCAAGAAACTTGTGGGTATCAATCTTTATATTCAAAAACTTGTTGCACCAAACAGAAAATTCAAAGGTAATAATTATTACATACAGATCAGAGAGAGAGAGAGAGAGAGAGAGAGAGTTGCATATGGTGCATGCAAATCTCTGTGGAAAGAAGGGGAAAGCAGAAGTGGTCCAGAAGAGGGTGCATGTTTTAAAGAAGAAGATAGACAAGTGTAAATAATGTAAGTAAATTGGTCCCTCTTCCATAATTCTAAAGGGTACTCTCTCTTCCTACTGTTGCTTTCATACACCTCAACATGACTCCTACCTTTTCAAACTTTATTATTATCTTCATACTAATTCAAAACCCTATAAATATTTAATCATCAAAATAACACTTATTTTCTACATTTAATTAATGCTCTCTTTTTTTGTTTATAATTTATTATTAGCAACAATACCATAATAGACTCTTTAAATATGTACTTATGATGTTAAATGTTGACTTGTTTAATTTATTTTTAAATGATATAAGTTCGGTTTAATTGATGGAAATTTATCATATGATATAGAAACAATAAATTAATACATTCTTCCAAATACAAAATAGGCGTGCATAACCAACTGTCATTTGCGCCATGTGATATACGTACAAAATTTGAATTAAAAATGCCCTGGCTTTTGTAACTGCCGATAAGCACTACCCACAACTTTTCAATATATGCAGAATGGTCCCATAAATAATTATTATACTCTTTCTTTCACTATTCTATCCCAACAAACCCTAGCTTCAATTTGTCACTTTTGTGAAAGAATGTCACTTAACCTTAATTAACAAGAGTACTGGGTATCTTGTTAATCATCATCCCAATCATAACTTCAACTCACAACACTTGTCGCATTTGCTATAAAGTACCAGTATTGTATGTTTAAAATAGTGTATACGTATTTTTTTTAACACCAATTAAATTACATTAATAAACAAGTAGCGAGAAGCTAAAAAATTATATGGAATATTGATTATTATTCCTACGTCCGAATTTAAGTTTAGATTTTTATCCCTACTTTTAATCAAAGAAATGAGTAAAATTTAATGTTGTCACCTAGTAATTCTTTCTAAGGGAATGAAATATAGGGATCTTGGTGGGTTTTTTTGACAAATTTGATTGGCATAGTGTAATTTTCTTCATTGTTGTAATGGATATTTCTTCAATAACACGATCGCGTGACGAAAGTTATCTTCGATAAGATCTTGACAGCTATAGATGATGCCGAAGAAAGGTACGACACGTGGCAGACCTTGAGTCGTTGCTTTTTTCTTTAGTAAAAACTCATTCCTATTGGCCATGGTTGGTTGAGTTCCAACATTTTCAAGCTCTCTTTACTCATTTCTTTCATGCTTCACCTCTGAAACCATGTCCTCTAGAGTTAGATAGGCTTTCTCTTTTAAACAAGTGAAGTTCTAGACCTTTTAGCTCTAGATTGGGCTAGTTAGCTTCAAAACAAGCTTCTTCTTGATATAACAGCAAGCTAGTGAAGTACTATATCAAGAAAGATAGCCGATTCTTGGTTAAGATACTTGAAATTTGTGTCCAAGTAAGTTTTCTTTATTTGTGCAAGTACTTTCTAGTGATAACTAATTATGCATAATTTCATCTATAATTTCTTATTCTATGTGTTTATTGAATAGCAATCAACAAAATCCATAGAGTACCCATGGTACTTGATGAGTACTTGTTTATTCATCCTAATTAGCTAGGGTTAAAAAGCTCAAAAAATCGATGTTTGGTCTTTTGTTAGTTTTATTATTTGCTAATTAATGGACTTGTTATACTTTCACAGATCTCTTTTTCTTGAAAGTTCTGAAGCAAAAGAAAGCTTCCACCATTAATGAGTCAAATAAGATGAATAATTCAAATTTAAGAGAACCGGACTACGAAACGAAACAAGAAATTAGTACAAATGATGGAATCAAGATCGTCCCCAAACCGAACATGACCACATCATCATGGTCAAGATTGAAGGACCCAAGAATCGTTCGAGTATCTAGAGCTTTTGGTGGCAAAGATCGACATAGTAAAGTTTGTACGGTTAGAGGTTTGAGAGATCGAAGAGTCAGGCTTTCGGTACCAACCGCAATCCAATTATATGATCTTCAAGACCGATTAGGACTCAACCAACCTAGCAAAGCTGTCGATTGGTTGCTTGAAGCGGCTAAAAATGAAATAGATGAACTCCCACCACTTCAAATCCCACCGGGACACTTTGGACAAAATCTTCAAGCAATGTTAAATGCTTCTTCACAAGAAAGATCAACCGAAGGGGCTAAAACGAGTGCTAGTGGTCTCAATTGGGAAGATTACTGGAATCCCGATAAGTCTAAAGCGATTGCACGAGAAACTAATGAAGAATGTGAAGAACATGATCAAGAAGATGCAAGAAACAAACATGATCATGATCATCATGGTGCATTTGCTCAATCTAGTAATTTCTTCGGAAGAAACCCTAATTCTTCTAATTTACCAGGTTTGTTGAACAATGTTGTCCCAAATAGTTCTTTTCTCAAATGGGATCCTCCTAATTTGTCATTATCGCAATTCGGAAGCTACGGATCAGTGCCACCTCATCAACACGACGACACAGTTCATAACTTCAATATGAACGTGGCGGCGTTACCTTCAATCCCATCGGGATCTCAGCATCATTTTTATCCTCCACCACCACCGCCGCCACAAACACAATCATATTTCCCTTCACATAATCATAACTCAGGTGAATTTGATCCAAAACAACTAAATTTCCAAATGTTGAGTTCTTCTTCAAGTTCTAATTTCACACCACCTCTTTATACAATTAACCAAGGGATGCGGCCATTTCATTTGAGCATGAACCCTAAGTTTTTTTCTTCAGAAGATAATGATGGCCATGAACCAAACAAATGAGCTAATGAAATTATTATTATTATTTTTCCTTTTTCTTGATGCTCATATTCGTGTAAATGAATTAAACGAATAAGAAGACAATGTACATGGTACGTGTTTTGGTTCGTTGGTTCCATAACAAAAAAGTCGAGAAAGAAGAAATATAATTGAAATCAATATGATTTAATTGTTGGGTTTGGACTTTTATATTAAACTACTGGTTTCTTTTTCATGTTAAAGTTAGTTTTTCATATGTATACTTATATATATTGATGTATGAAATAATTTTGTAACAGTACCATTCTTGAGGTGTACGTACTGATAAATGTTAGCAAGAGCAAATTAATGCAATCTGTTATTTTTCTCGTCTAGCATTTTGTAATTTAGGTAGTTACATATGTACTTCTCAACATCATAAGAAAGGAACAAAACTATCCCAAATTTGATATATACCAGTTCCAGTGTAGGAATATAATATTGTATTAGTTTAAAACCATATGCGATCTGATAATTAAAAACTAGAAACAAATTGGATCCAAAGTACTTTATTTTAATGGACCTAATCTGTTACAAACAGGATTTGAACCAATAACATATAGATGATGGTTAATACCTTACATTAAAATTACTAGACTATTATCCTTGGGTTGGGTAAGAGAGGATCCAAGTGTTGATTAGAGTTTTCGGTAGGTGAGAGAGACACATGATAGAAGAGGAAGTGTCAATTTTGCATCAGATCCGATACACTAAATATGCAGCAGGAGCACAGCAGGAGCTTAGAGAGGCAGTACAGTACAACTTAGTTTCATTGAATTTAAAGCTCCGTGGTCCTATTGTTTAAACTTTATTTCAATAATCCAAAATAAATTCAATATCATTCATTTTTCAAATTCTAATAAGACAAAAAAATAAAAGAAGAAGTAGTCGAATAAGATTTAAGAAATATCGTCTTATGATTCTTAGAAGGATTGATTATTATTTTCCTTGTATATTATACTTGCAAAATTACCAAACAAATGGTTGATGACCAAATTACATCGCTAGTTAAAATGGTATCCAAACTAACATCCAACAGTTAAAATGGTTGATTTTTTATTTATTAAATTTAACAAGGTGTTAAAAAAGAGAAATTAGGAAGGAGTTAGATGGAGCATGGGCTATTCCATCCAATTTAAGTTTACATTTCCCCCCGGCCTCCTCGAAGTCCATTGGAAAAAGAATACATAGAATGTCTTTTTTAGGTTTGACGGAATGGAAATCTCCAAATAGTCCAAAAAAGGCACATTAAATCTCCTCTCCTCTTGAGAGCTTCCGGTAGAAAAGAGTTTGAGAACTTAAAGGCCGGCTTCCGAAATGCTAGTGGGTTAATTCAATATTCCACCAATGGAGGATAAATGTCCAAACATCTCTAGCGACATTACATGAGATCGAGAAAAATGGGAGAGAGATTCATCTCAATATTATCATCACAACTTCTAACTGGAACCATATGTTATATCTCTAACTAAATGCCTTGAATTATCAAAATTGAGTTATATATAGGATCAAGAAACAAGACAAGTTTGGACCGAGTCAAACTTTTTATTTTATTCAGATCGGTTCAAGAGACAAGTTTGGGTGGAGTCTGACCTAGTAGATTAAATATGAGTAAATCAAATATGGACAGAGTCCGAAGTTGGACTGGGTCTGAAATTGAACCCAACAAGCACATATATTTCCATCATAGTGTAATGACAATCACGAACAACGGATTTGGACATGCCCAAAACGGTCATAACGGAATATGTTGGAACAAATCACAGTTCAACTTATTACTAATGCTGCAGTTAGTACTAATCGTGGTTATTACTGATGAAGACTATGGTTGATACTGATGGGGCAGAAACGTTTACTACTGATGAGTTGATACTGGTGAAGTCTATAACTAGCTTACTACTGATCATGCACATATTGAAGATACTACTGATCAATAGTAGTTACTACTGACGTTGGTTTTGGACTTACTACTGGTCACCAGACTTACTACTGACATTGCTTATTTACTACTGGTGATTGGTTTTACTACTGATACGCGTTTATGGAACATATCAAGTCCGAGATCTTCGCAGAGTTAGTTATAGAATGTATTTCAATGTATATCTTTTATTATACGATGTAAATCAAGTCCTAGAATAACTAGGGTAAATAGTTTAGCTTCAAGGACTACTATAAGTATGTTCCTTACGAATTGTAAACGTACGTGTGTATTGTTAATCAATAATATACATTGAAGCTTTTTGTGAAACTGTGTTCTTAATATTTTTGCATATTGTTCTTACAGTTCATTGTTCTTAATATATTGATATAGTGTTGATCCGCTGCAACTTCTATCATCAATTAGATCTAAAGGTGTTTATTAACTAATCTATAGTTAATCGATCCTGACAAGTGGTATCAGAGCATATTGGTTCTAGATCTACGAATTTTAAGAACAACAAAAAGTTTTAAATCATTAAAACACACAAATTGTTAATCATGACTGATAACAATGAGAGCACCCAAGCAAATAAAATTCCTATACTCACTCCCAATAACTTTGGGATGTGGAAAAATCGTATTAAGCAATACATGCTTATTACTGATTATTCCATGTGGGAAGTTGTTATGGAAGGTAACAAAACTGGTCCTGGTCAAGCATCAAGTTCTGCAACTGAAGCAGACAAACTAAAGTGTGAAAAGGAGAAGAAAGACAAAGGGATCGAACTCAAAGCTGTTAGCACTCTTCTAATAGCCATTTCTAATGACTATCAACACCTCTTTGTTGAATATGATGATGCAAGGGCGTTGTGGCAAGCACTGGAGAAGAGATTCGTTGGAACCAAGAGCACCAAGAGGAACATGAAGTCTGTTCTCAAGCAAGACTTTGAAAACTTCAAAGGAAAGTCCAATGAGACACTCACTCAAGTGTTTGACAGATTCAACAAATTAATTGGTGAACTTAACCAGGTTGGGGCTAAGATGGATCAAGAAGATGTCAACATGAAGTTCCTAAGATCTCTTAGTGAAGAATGGGCCATGTACACAGTGATCTATAGACAAAGAGATGCACTAGAAGAAAAGGAGTTGGATGAACTCTACAATGATCTCAGAGTATTTGAAACTGAGGTAAATCAAAAGAACCCTTCTATTTCTTCTAATAATGCTGCATTTGTATCAAGTACAGGTCAAGGTCAAGAAACCACCACAGGAAAGGCTGCAGATAGTGAAGATGCTGCAAGAGAATCCTTTTTCACTAGTCATGTGCATACTGCACTAATTAGTGATGATTTGGAACAATTGCACCCTGATGATCTTGAGGAGATGGATCTCAAATGGCAGATGGCTATGCTAAGCCTGAGAACCAAAAGGTTTTTGAAAAGGACTGGTAGGACAAGTCTCAACCACAACAAAAGTGACAAGGCTGGATTTGACAAAACTAAAGTCAAATGTTACAACTGTAACAATCTTGGTCGCTTTGCAAAAGAATGTCCCCAGCCAGACAAAAGATCAAAATCAACTGCACTTGTTTCACAACAAGGACAAGGCTATGACTGGAGCTTTCAAGCAGAAGAACATGCTCAAAATCAAGCTCTTATGGCCTTTACTGACAGCAAATCAGAGGTAAAATCTAAACCTTGTACTTCTGAATGTATTAAAATTGTTAAAAATTTAGAAAAAGAAAACATTAAATTAAATGAAGATCTAGCAAAAGCATTAAGAAGAAATCATGAATTTGATGGTGTAATTGCTGATCAAGAACATCAGATAAAGGTGTACCAGATGATTGATCAAAGGATAAAGGAAGAACTGCTTCAAGCTGTCGATGAGAAAGAGTACTATGAATTAAAAAATAAAGAACTAACAAGTAAATTAGAAGAATGTCAACTTGAAATTGAACAAAATAAATTTACAATTAAAAAGTTTGAAAGAAGCACTAAAATTCTTGATGAATTAACTAATAATCAAACTACAGAAAAAGTTGTTCATGGGGTGGGATATCATGCTGTACCACCTCCATATAAATTCATTCCTCCACTTAAAAACAGTTCAGAAAGAATAATTAATGAATTAAATAATGAAACTAAAACTGAAACATGTAATGAAACATCTGAATCAAATGATTCTTCTGATGATGATCTAACCACCGACTCAACTGATACAAGTTATCACACAACTGAAAGTCACCTGATACTAGAAAATGAGTCTCCTAAATATGATGCAGAAAATATACCAAAAATGTTACAAAGGGGAAATCAAAGAAACATGAATCAACTCTTAGAACAAAGAAAAACCATAAAGGCTAAAGATAATAAATTAAAATGTGTTATTTGCAACAAGGTAAATCATTTAGCAAAGGATTGTCACTTCAATCCAATAAATTGTAAAGAGTTCAAAGAATTTAAAAATTCTAAAGAAAAGTCAAAAACACAGAAATTAAAAGATACTATTGGTCCTTCAGTAGTAAAAAATCCAATTACTGAAACACCAAGATTCGGAAGAAGTGCATCAAGGTTTGTTCAAGGGAGAAGAGTTAGAAGCCCAATCAACAGCAATTACTTCAAGAACAATGGAAAATCAAACCAAAATAAACAATATTCTAAATTTTCCAACACCAGTAAAAACTTTAACAACTTTACTACTGGTGTTAACCCTAATTATAATGCTGTATGGTACCAGTACAAAAACACTACTGGTAAAAACCCTAAACCAACTTTCAAAAACACTACTGATCATTCTAAACATGGTAAGTACCCAAATACTACTGGTCCATCAGTAGTAAAGTTTTCTAAGGCTAAAAATCATGGGTATAGACCAAGATCAGTAGTAAAACAGAACACCAGTACTAAAAAGGTATGGGTACCAAAAATGTTTAAAGTTAACAGTCCTAAATCTGATCGTTTAAAGGATGAACCCAAGACATATAAAGCTTGGGTTCCCAAAATTCACTAACTTTTTACTTACTTGTGCAGAGCATTCAGATCCCTGAAGAAGGTAGAACATGGCACATTGATAGTGGATGCTCAACGCACATGACTGGAAATCTACAAATTCTTAAATATTTCAAGTCATTTGATGGTGGGTATGTGGCCTTTCGTGAGAACCCAAAGGGAGGTAAGATCACAGGTAAAGGTACTGTTACAAATGGTAAAATTACTTTTGATGATGTATTTTATGTAGCTGAGCTAAAATACAATCTTGTCAGTGTGTCTCAAGTATGTGATAAAAAGAATAAAATTCTTTTCACAGACATTGAGTGCATCATTCTTTCTCCTGACTTTATTTTAGATGAAAAATATGTTGTTTTAAGAACTCCCAGGAGAAATAATATGTATTGCCTGGATATAGGGGGAGAACTCATTTCTTCAAATGAGGTCAACTGTTTTATATCCAAGGCAAACACCACTGAATCAGAACTTTGGCATAGAAGGATGTGTCACACTAATTTCAAAAACATGAACAATTTAGTTAAAAGAAATTTGGTCATTGGTCTACCTCAAAAACAATTCATGTGTGATCATCATTGTGTTGCATGCCTAAAAGGTAAACAACACAAGACTTCTCATAAGTCCAAAATTGTCAACTCTATTTCTGTTCCTTTACAACTCTTACATATGGACCTTTTTGGACCAACAAATGTAATGAGTATTGGAAAGAAACAATATTGTCTTGTTATTACTGATGACTTTTCCAGATATACATGGGTTTTCTTTCTCAGGACAAAGGATGAAACAAGTGAACTCATCAAGAACTTAATTGTCAAACTGGAGAACACATCTGATCAAAAAGTTAAAGCCATAAGATGTGATAATGACACAGAATTTAAAAATGCTAACTTAATTAACTTTTGTGATCTTAAAGGTATTGACAGGCAATACAGCTCACCTAGAACTCCTCAACAAAATGGTGTAGCTGAAAGAAGAAATAGAACCATCATTGAAGCAGCAAGATCAATGCTAGCAGACTCAAAACTACCAATTACTTTTTGGGCAGAAGCTGTTAATACTGCCTGTTATGTTCAAAACAGAGTATTAATAGTGAAGCCACATTATAAAACACCATATGAACTTTTCAATAAAAGAAAACCTTCTATAAGTTTTTTAAAATCATTTGGTTGTCCTTGTACTATTCTGATTACAAGAGAACAAATTGGTAAGTTTGACTGCAAAGCTGATGATGGAATCTTTGTGGGATACTCTACTCAAAGCAAATCATACAGAGTGTTCAACAAGAGATTAAGGATAATTGAAGAAAGCATCAATGTATCCTTTAATGAAAATGTTCCCAATGAACAAGGAAATGGTCCAGATTGGCTATTTAACATAGACAATCTAACCAAATCCTTTAATTCTAACATGGATTTAAATGCAGGTAATCCAAACGGTCATACTCAAAAGGAAGGAACATCATCTGTCAATACTGGTCAAGAAGAGATGAGATACATAGTAGTTGATACTGCTCCCACAGTTAATACTGATATCAGTAATAACTCAAAGTCTGGAAGCAGTAGTAACTCTGAGAATGAGGTCAGTAGTAATTCAAATACTACTGGTACCAGTAATAGTACTCAAAATACTACTGGTAATAGCAATGACCTAAATTCTCAAGATACTACTGATCTCAGTAACAACAACAATACTACTGATCTCAATGAAGATAATAACAGTATCAATTCTGACCAAGATGATGATGAACCAAACATCAACGACGATGAAGGATCTCTAGAGGAACAAATGCCTGAGACAAATGAGTCCAATCTTGAAAATCAACTAGTGGTTGATAGAGCTACAACAACAAGGACTCAGAAGAACCATCCACTAGACCTTGTTCTAAGTGATGTTAACTCACCACTGCAAACAAGAAGCAAACTAAACAAAAGCTTAACTGCAAACATGTGTAATATAAGTTTAATTGCTAATGAGTGTATGTTTGAATGCTTTCTGTCTCAGGATGAACCAAAGAAGATTCAACAAGCAATGAAGGACTCAAACTGGATTGAGGCAATGCAGGAAGAACTCCTTCAATTCAAGTTACAAGTTGTTTGGACACTTGTACCTCTACCCAAAGGAAAAAGACCCATTGGAACAAGATGGATCTTCAGAAACAAGAAAGATGAAAGAGGTATAGTGATCAAGAACAAAGCCAGACTTGTAGCCCAAGGATACACTCAAGAAGAAGGAATAGACTATGATGAAGTATATGCTCCTGTTGCTAGAATTGAAGCAATAAGGATATTCCTAGCATATGCTTCATTCAAAAAGTTCAAAGTCTATCAAATGGATGTGAAGAGTGCATTCATGTATGGGAAGATTGAAGAAGAGGTCTATGTATGCCAACCTCCAGGTTTTGAAGATCCAAAACATGGTGATTATGTGTTCAAATTAGATAAAGCTCTGCATGGCCTACATCAGGCACCAAGAGCATGGTATGACACATTATCATCATATCTATTAAAGAATAATTTTAAAAGAGGAGCCATTGACAAAACTCTGTTCACAAAGAAAGTCAAAGATGATATACTACTGATACAAATCTATGTAGATGATATCATCTTTGGCTCAACCAATGATTTTCTATGCAAAGAATTTGAAGAACTGATGCAGATTAAATTCAAGATGAGCTCTATGGGTCCAATGAACTTTTTCCTTGGACTCCAAGTCAGTCAAAGAACAGATGGTATTTTGATAAACCAATCAAAATATGTTAAAGACATCTTGGAGAAGTTTGATATGAAAGACTGTAAAAGTGCAAGTACACCAATGGAAACACACAAACACCTACATCCAGATGTTGAGGGGGAGGATGTAGATGAACACTTATATAGATCAATGATAAGCTCTTTGATGTACTTAACTGCATCAAGACCTGACATTATGTATAGTGTTTGTGTGTGTGCAAGATATCAAGCAAGACCTAAAGAACTACACTTGCAGGAAGTCAAAAGAATATTTAGATACTTGAAAGGCAAACCATCACTTGGTCTATGGTATCCACATGATTCACCCTTTGAACTCATAGCCCACACGGATAGTGACTATGGAGGTGAATGTCAAGATAGAAAGTCCACTACTGGTGGATGTCAATTCTTTGGATCAAGACTGGTGTCATGGCAATGTAAGAAACAAACAAATGTATCAACATCAACTGCTGAAGCAGAGTATGTAGCTGCATCTGCTTTTTGTGCTCAAGTACTCTGGATTCAAAACCAGCTCCTAGACTTTGGTATCTCTATCCTTAAAACTCCTATTCATATTGATAATCAAAGTGCTATTAGTATTGTGAACAATCCAGTAAAACACTCTAAAACAAAACACATTGAAATAAGATTTCATTTTATAAGAGATTGCAATGAAAAGAAGTTAATCAAAGTAGTTAAAATTCATACTGATGATCAATTAGCAGATCTTTTTACAAAAGCATTTGATGTAGGAAGATTCAACTTCTTGGTTAGCAGTATTGGAATGATTTTAATAAACTAAGTCTCTTAAAATTCATGTGTAAAGTTTTGTTGTAAAAAGTTATTTATTTGTTTAAGTGTTTTACTACTGGTAGGTCTGTATTACTGGTATGTAGGCATGTGTACAAAATACTACTGGTAGCTCATTACTACTGGTGTGTATTAAGTTTACATAAATACTACTGGTAAGTCAGTACTACTGGTATTCACATATACTACTGGTCCTGTGTGTTAGTAGTTACTACTGATGTCCATGGTTACTACTGATGTCAAAATCTCTAGTTACTACTGATGTAAGTAGTTACTACTGACGTTTCTTACTGGCATGTAACTTACTACTGGTCTTTCAAAATCAAAATTACCATACTAACCCCCATGAAAATAACCGTTATGTTATGATTCGAAGGGCCATTTATTCTTATTGCAGGTTAAATCGAAAGATATAAAAGGCGGAAGTCGATTAATTTAGCATTATCTTCCCTTCGATTTGCTAAATCCTCTCGATAAACCCTAACTTACGATCAAAAACCCTTCATCAGTAACAAAATTCATACGCATTCTTCAAAATCAACAACAATGGCAACTCTACAATCACTTGATGTACAAACATATCTTAAATACTCAGAGTTTCATAATATGAGTGCGTACTTAAAGAACCCCGACGGAACAAAAGATTTTCGTCCAATCGTAAAATTTTTGAAAAATTCTTATATACAGTTTGCTTTAAGTGTCAAACCGAAAGCATACCAACAGCACTTGGTGGATTTCTGGACCAATGCTGAAAGAACAGAAGGAACAACCATATCTATGATCAAATCAAAAGTAGATGGAAAGCATATAACAGTAACTGAACAATCAATCAGACACCATCTACAATTGCACGATGAAGCAGGTATGTTTACAATTCCTAAGGAATTCATTGCTGAAATTTTAAATAAAATGGGTTATGAGGGAAGACTTAACATAGTAACTTTCCAAAAAGGTCTTCTCTCCCCACAATGGAAATTTCTTGTACATACTATTCAGCACTGTATTTCTCCTAAAAGAAGTACTTGGAATGAGTTTAATAAGGCAATAGCCTCTGTTGTTGTCTGTTTATGCACAGACCAAGTATTTAATTTTTCATCTATGATTTTTGATGGTATGTTGGGAAATCTTAGTTCTTCAAAATTTTTAATGTATCCCAGATTTCTTCAACATATCTTAATCTGTGAATTACAAAACTTGTCAACTCCCAAAAATATTTTTATATTTCCTGAGTTGAACAAGAAAGTTTTCTCTAATATGAGAAAACAGTTTAAATTTTCGGGCAAGGAAACCCCTTTGTTTCCTAACATGATCAAAGATCAACCACAACTTGGAGAGGGTTCAATCATAGATACAACCCAAATTGAACCTCAACCCACTCCATCACCCCAAAATGCAGCCCAAACACCACCCCAAACAGTCACTCAATCACCCACACCAATAGAAGTCCTGAATGTGTCCCAGGAACTTGAAATAAATCTGCAGAGTGCTACTCTTCACTCTGTGGAAGACCTACCAGATAAAACCCAAAATATATCCATCAAATATAAAAGGAAGAAATCTTCCTTAAAGGACACCAGGGGACAAATTGAGTCACACCCCAGACTCCAAGAGTTGATCTCACAGGAGGAGAGAGATCATGAGGAAAGGGCTCTCACTACTGATGCCCCACAGTTGGGTGCACAGGCCAGTGAGAACATCAATAGGACCCAGACCTCGGCAACTCTAAGTGATGACTCATCTTTTGAGGCAGCACTAAGAGGACCCCGGTGCCAAGAAACCACAAGGGGGGGCACTACTGCTTCTTCTAGGAAGAAGAGAGTGTCCAAACAACTCATTTCATCACCAAGAAGTGATGAGGGTAGAACTGAAACCATTGAATTGACGGAAAGGATGGAAAACCTTAAAGCCAATGTACCTATTAGTGAGCCCGATGATCTTAATAAAAGGAGTGAGGGCAGTATTAAACAACAACAATTGACGGATAGGATGGAAAACCTTGAAACCACTGTACAAGACTGTCTGACTTTCTTAACAAATCAAGGGAAAACAATGATGTATATGAAAAAGCACATCAATACCATCAACAAAAGAATGAAATTATATGAGCACAGACTACTTCAACAAACAAAGATTATTAGAAAGCTCAGAAGAAAGATTCAGGATAGTGAGGCTCCACCAGTTGAGCTCACTAAGGGGGAGAAGGATAATATACAAAGTATGATAGATGAATCTATTGCAGCAGCAGCAACTTCTCTCCTAAATCTCAAAGAAACAAAAGTTGATGAAGGCCCAGAAATGATGAATATTGATGATGAGGCTATTACTACTGATCCTATGGAAGAACAAAATCAACAAGAAATATCAGTAGTAAATGAAGAGGAAGACACAACTGCACCAAATACTACTGATGTTATAGCAGTAGTAAATCAAGAAGAGGAAAACATTGCACCAAACACTACTGGTGCCCTACCAGTAGTAATACCTGAAGATATACCAGTAGTAACTACCTTAGTTACTACTGAAGAGGAAATTCCTGAATTTCCTGAACTTATTGATAGTAGAAGACATGTCATTATCACCAAACCACCAACTCCTACTCAACCACTTATCATACCTGACATTGATGATAATGTGAATTGGTTTGAAGTAGATGAATGTACACTTCCTCCACTGAAGGATTTATGTGCACAGCTAAGTACACGTGTCACCGTGTCCAATGTTATAAGACACTAAAGGGTCACACCACTACACACCCAATAATGGACAACCGAATAAAGTAAGTTGTGTGGAATAATTAACTAGTTAAGTTAATTATTAAGAAGAGAATAAATAATAATAAGTTAATTATTATTGAGGATGGTTAAATATTAGGTTAAGTATTTAACGGACAGTTAATTAATAGTTAATTAATTAACTAGTAAAAGTCCAAGGGTTTAAAGTGTCAATAGGAAGTTTAATTATGAGATTAATCATAATTAAACTCCAAGGACTTAACTGTAACTTAAGCCCTTATAAATAAAGGCTTAAGGTTAAGGTTTTAGGTTACACCATTTCATAACACCACAAAAACCCTAGCCTCTCTCCCTCTCCCTCTCTTCGGCCGACGAACCAAAAACCCCAAGGGTTTCGGCTTTGGTGTTCGTCGAACACATCACACACACACACGAGTTCGTGTGTTGCTTTGTTGGTACAACGCGGTCTTGCAGCGTGTCCAGGTGGTGCAGTAGAGGTGGATCACTTCTTTAGCAATCTAAAGGTAATGTTCATCTTCTTCTTATCTCGTGATCTCATTGATTAGTAGAGATCCAGTAATGTGGTATTCAAGTTCCGCCATGTGAATACTACAAGGTTTTCCTACAGTGGTATCAGAGCGATCTACTAATCTCAATGAGATTCGAAGGAGTTTCTTTTTCATCTAGAAAAGAACCCTAGAATTTTCGGCCAAGAACATTGTTCAAGTTCATGAACAATTGGTTGATTAGGGTTCTAGATTAAAAGAAATTAGGCTTCTTTTTCCTCCTTGTTTTTCGAATTTCGTAACATACATATTTAATTTTTTTTTATCTTAGAAAGAACCCTAGAAAATTTAATCCAAGAACATTGTTCAAGTTTATGAACAATTGGATTGAATAGGTTTCAAGATTAAAGGAATTAGGTTTCTTTTTTTTTGTCTAGTAAAAACCCTAGAAAAATTAGTCCAAGTAATTGATTAACCAAGATATGGTGAATCAATGGACAAATTAGGCTTTAGACAAATTTAAGGAAAGGTGTGTTATTCTTAGTATTAGAATAACACACTTATCTATTTGTTATTTACTTATTTATTATAATTTTCGGTAATTAATAAAAAAAAAAAAAAAAATGTGCTAGGGTTCGGCCGAACCAAGCAAGATCGAGTTTCGGTCGAGCAAGGTTCGGTCGAAGGGGGCCGAACGGACGAACCGAACCGAGCCACGGTTCGGTCCTCGTTTAATCGATCCAGTTTTTTCCCTAGTTGTGTATTTGATCCAGTTTCGTTAACCTAAGGCTCAGTTTCGGGCACATAGGGTTCACGGGATCAAATCGGGTGTTAAAAAGTATACTTTTTGACAAGTTTCATTTATTTACTTGTTTATTATAATAATAAGTATTAACATTTAAAATAAACCTAATGATTTTAAACAGTTAGTTTAAAATCAAGATAATTATGAAATTGAGGAGGAAATAAGAAACAAGTTTATGGGTAATTTAATAATTATCAGTTTGGTAATTTAAATTATCAGTTTATCTATTTAGTTAGAATGACATAACCCAAAATGATTGGTATTGTGTTTATCTTGTATTTTTTCGGAATTTTAAATTTTTCGGAAATTTATATAAAGTTTTTTTTAAAATAAACAAAACACAATAAACCAAGCCTTTGGGGTTATGCCATGGCAATTTTCAAAATTGCTAAGCATTATTTTATTTTATTTTTCGTTTATTCATTATAACATAAAATAATAAAGTGGTGATTATAAACAGTTTGTTTAGAAAACCAAGATTTAATTATAAGATGGTTATTATAAACGGTTTGTTTAGAAAACCAAGGTATAAATTAATAAGATGGTTATTATAAACAGTTTGTTTAGAAAACCAAGGTATAAATTAATAAGGTGGTAATTATAAACAGTTTGTTTAGAAAACCAAGTTTAAAATTAATAATGGTAAAGTAAACAGTTTGTTTATAAACCAAGTTTTATGAAACATATTAAAAGGTGGAATTTATAAACAGTTAGTTTATAAAATCCAAGTAATTAAAACTGGCTAACTTTTCGAACAAAGGAAAATCCTTTTTAGAAAATCTTAGATCAGAGTGCAACCCATCTAATGGAACACCTCACTTGTTCAACGATATTCACATTGTAAGGAGAAAGAACCTTAGATGTGGATTCAAATCATTGCGAGTGTTAGGGTGCGTAGGGTCTTGTGATAATCGGGAGTCCCGGCGCAAGGCATCGCACTGTCTTAGATGGTACGATCTATTTTGGTGATAATCGGGAGTCCCGGCCCAAAATGCACTAGAGGGATTAAAACATGTACAAGTTTGTTGTTCAACTTGATATCCCGAGGATCTAGGAATCGTTTCTAGTCTAAGAGGCGATCGGTATGGCTATACCTACCAGAAATAGCGTGGCTCTAATGGGAAGTGCCCAAACCTTGCATTAGAGGACGTGAAATATGGGTCCTAGTCTAACTATTATTATTAAAAGGTAATAATGTTAGAAGTTATTTATTTTATCTAATCTTACTAACCGTTTGTTTGTTTTTTCTTAATAGATGTCTGTACTGTCAGAAATTCCGTTTTATTCACCGACTGAATCACGAAAGTTCATTACTGGAAAATGGAAGCTTACTGGTCCAAACTACAAAGTTTGGAAGGTGCATTTTAGGAGTTACCTAAAAGCACAGAATCTGTTGTACGTGATAGACGAGGTGCCCAAGGGACAACCAGGGCAAGATGCCCAGGATGATGAGCTTGACGCTTATTATCAGTATCTGGCAGATGAATCACAAGTTATGTCGATTCTTATTCTTACTTCATTATCAGAGCTTACTGATAATCTACGTAAGAAACCATGCTATGAGTTTGTCCAGTATCTTGAGGAGACGTTTAAAGATAGTACTGAAGATAGCAAGCAGTTCATTTTGCAAGAAATCATTTCGTCAAAAATGACAGATGATCAACCACTGAGTGACCACCTTATCAACATAAGGAGGTTACTAGATTGTCTCACCCTAGTTACTGGCACATCAAACGAACATGAACAAGTCCTGTTCTTGTTTGGATCTCTCACTCAGTACTATCAGGACAAGGTAGTACGTATGATAGGGAATTTTGATTTGACTGTCGCAGGTCTACACGAGAGTCTCTTGTGTATACGCGATGTTCAAAGGCTGGAGGAAGAATCTCTCCCCGAGATTCAGCAGGATGAGTTTTATGATTGGTTGAATGACTTTGCTGATTTGTGTTGCCCAACTTGTGGCAGCAAGGGTATTTGCGAGCACACGTCGGACGTGGGGCTGTTGGACGCTGACTTTGTCAGCGATTCAGGTATCTTTATGATAGATTGTCTCGTTACTTCTAGTGAATCCTGGGTATTGGATACCGGATGTGGTCATCACATTTGCAATCATTTGCAGGGATTTAAGAAGAACAGGAGGCTGGGACGAGGGGATGTTGAACTACGAGTAGGCGAAGGTTCCAAGGTTGGAGCTGAAGCCGTAGGGACATATCTTCTCAAGTTGCCTTCAGGAAGAGTCTTGGAACTTAAAGATTGTTATTATGTTCCTAGACTTATTAAAAATGTTATTTCTTTTGATTTACTTATAGACAGTGGTTTTTATTATGAGTTTTATGGAAAAACAATTTCGTGTTTAAAAGATGACTTTTTATATTTTAACGCAAATTCTCATAATGGTCTATACACGTTAAATCTAAATAACATAGAACGAGAAGTTTATCATATAAGTAAAAGATCCAAGAGTAACTTGAATCAAACTTATCTTTGGCATTGTCGTTTAGGTCATATAAACGAGACTCGCATTAAGAAACTCCACGATGATGGAATTCTAGAGCCATTTGATTTGGAATCATATGCAATATGCGAAGCTTGTTTGTCTGGCAAGATGACAAAAGACCCTTTCAATCATTACAATGAAAGGGCAGGCGAGTTGTTAGGGATTATACACACAGATGTGTGTGGACCCTTTACTCCAGAAGCTAGAGGAGGATACCGCTACTTCATTACCTTTACTGACGACTTCAGTAGGTATGGTTATGTCTTTCTTATGAGACTAAAGTCTGAAAGCTTTGACAAGTTCAAAGAATATCAGAGGGAAGTAGAAAACCAACTAGGCAAGAAAATTAAGTCACTTCGGTCTGACCGGGGAGGCGAATATTTGAGCCAAGAGTTCGACGATCATTTGAAGGAATGTGGGATTGTTTCACAACTCACACCTCCGTATACGCCTCAGATGAATGGCGTATCAGAAAGGAGGAATCGCACCTTGTTAGACATGGTACGTTCAATGATGTGTCACGCCCCACTACCACTATCATTTTGGGGACATGCACTCGAGACTGCAGCATTCACACTGAATAGGGTTCCGACCAAGTCAGTAGAAAAGACTCCGTTCGAGCACTGGGCGGGGAGAAAACCTAAGTTATCTTTTCTCAAGATTTGGGGTTGTGAAGTGTACGTTAGACGTAACTTCACAGACAAACTAAACCCCAAGTCAGACAAGTGTATCTTCGTTGGATATCCAAGGGAAACCTTAGGATACTATTTCTATCATCAAGAAGACAACAAAGTCTTTGTTGCTCGGAAAGGTGTCTTCTTGGAGGAGAAGTTTCTAGGAACTGAAACTCCAAGAAAAGAAATAGAGCTTCAAGAAATTGAAGAGAACGAAGATCCACCGACGACTTCAGTCGAACCAGTAGTTCAACAAAGAATTGTTGATTCCCAACCAGACCCACCGGTTGAGGAAGAAGAGACACGCAATCCGCGTAGGTCCAGTAGACCACGCCAAGAACCAGATAGGTATCTTGGGTTCATAATCGATCAAGATGATGGAAGTATACTAGAACCATTAACCTACAGCGAAGCTGCTGACGGCATAGAGTCTGAAAGATGGCTCGAGGCTATGCAAGCAGAGATGCAATCCATGTATGACAACCAAGTTTGGGTGTTATCAGACTTGCCACCACAGTCTCGTGCTGTTGGATGCAAGTGGGTTTTCAAGAAGAAAACCGACATGGATGGAAAAGTACATACTTACAAAGCACGACTCGTTGCGAAGGGTTTCACGCAAACACAGGGTGTTGATTATTCTGAAACCTACTTGCCAGTCGCCATGCTTAAGTCTATTAGAATTCTTATGGCCATATCAGCATATTACGACTATGAGATATGGCAGATGGATGTTAAAACCGCCTTCCTTAACGGGGAGTTGAATGAGGACGTATTCATGATACAACCGGATGATTTTACTGATCCAAAGAATCCTAATAAAGTATGCAAGTTGCTAAAATCCATTTATGGATTAAAGCAAGCATCTAGAAGTTGGAACTTGCACTTTGACAAAAGAATCAAAGAATTCGGTTTTGTCAAGAGTGAGTTCGAGGCGTGTGTCTATACAAAATTCAGTGGGAGCATAGTAATCTTCCTAGCCTTGTATGTTGATGACATACTGCTCATAGGAAACGATATACCAGCATTACAAGGAGTAAAATCCTGGTTAGGTAAATGTTTCCAGATGAAAGACTTGGGAGAAGCCGCGTTTATACTAGGTATAAAGATCTATAGAGATAGATCTAGGCGGCTTATTGGACTTAGTCAAAGTACATACATTGACAAGGTACTGAAGAGATTCAGTATGAGTGATTCCAAGAAAGGAATCATTCCGATGTCACATGGCATTACACTGAGCAAAGCTCAGAGTCCCACATCTAGCAAGGAAATAGCTAGGATGAGTTTGATACCATATGCTTCGGCAATTGGATCAATCATGTATGCCATGTTATGTACTAGGCCCGATATTGCTTACTCCATAAGTCTCACGAGCAGATATCAAAAGAATCCTGGTGAAGCCCATTGGATGGCTGTCAAGAACATTCTCAAGTATTTGAGAAGGACGAAAGAAATGTTCTTGGTCTTTGGAGGTTCGATGGAAGAATTGCGTGTAACTGGTTACACAGATGCAAGCTTCCAAACCGACAGAGACGATTACAAATCTCAGTCGGGATTTGTCTTCACGCTAAACGGAGGAGCTATATCTTGGAAGAGTCAGAAACAAGATACGATAGCAGATTCGACTACAGAGGCTGAGTACATTGCCGCAAATGATGCTGGAAAGGAAGCCATTTGGCTTAAGAATTTTATCGAGGATCTTAGAGTTATTGCCAGTATCTCTAGACCCATCGAAATATTCTGTGATAACAGTGGAACAATAGCGCAAGCTGTTGAACCAAGAGAGCATCAGAAGACCAGGCATGTACGCAGGAAATATCATCGCATACGCGTGTAAGAGAAGGTGATATTGTAATTAAGAAAATACCAACGGATGACAACGTCGCTGACCCGTTGACAAAACCACTAGTTGGGCCAAAGCATGAGAAACATGCGCACGCTATAGGCATGCAGTACCTAGATATTGGCAACTAGTAATTTTGATTAGAATCATAGACATGTTTGAAATCGATACATTATGTAATAACATTTCGTGGGATTGAAATAGAAAGTTTTACGTAATATTTTCACATTGTCTATTCTTAACATGTTTTAAACCTATCCTTGATACACAAAGTCTTTGAGTATCTAAATTGTCTGTGGTTGCTTGAATTTAGTGGGAGCTAGATTCAAGGGTTAATACCATTATGAATATTTATCTATTTCATAGTTATTGAATAGAGAAACAAGGGTTGTTAAAATAAATATTCATAGATGTTTACAGAGTTTGCTAAACATTAGACGTGACCAAAAGATCGATATTACTTCATGGAGCCCAAGCATGAGTAATTTCGAGTAGATGTCCTCTGACCTGAGACATTTTGGTTTGAGACACGATGACTTCTGATCTTTAGCTTTTATCTACCGTCATGCCGTAAAAGGGTGATCATAAGGAACTAGACTAAGACAGCGGAAGTCGTGGGCAAGATAACGCAAATGTCAAGATGGAATTTGCACCTTCTTTAACTAGAAGAGATATTTCATGGCCGCTTGACGATTAAGACTACTGAAATGCGTGGCCGCGCTCGGAGAATGATTAGATCATTCGGTAATCCGTTACTGCAGAAAGTCGAAATCAGAGTCGAGAAAATTCGAGTATATAGAACAAGATCCCTGCTCCATGTCTATTACTCAAATTAAGAAATATCGTGACGCGAAAGGAAAATCTGTTAGTGTTATTCATTTATGAATATTATCTCTGGATGTAAGAGTTCTTATGACGTGGTTATCCTAAATGTCTGGCTAGGGACCGCTTTAGGCCAACGATGATCAGAAAGTGTTTCTTAACTTGCACAAGTGGGAGTCTGAAGGATTTATGTGCACAGCTAAGTACACGTGTCACCGTGTCCAATGTTATAAGACACTAAAGGGTCACACCACTACACACCCAATAATGGACAACCGAATAAAGTAAGTTGTGTGGAATAATTAACTAGTTAAGTTAATTATTAAGAAGAGAATAAATAATAATAAGTTAATTATTATTGAGGATGGTTAAATATTAGGTTAAGTATTTAACGGACAGTTAATTAATAGTTAATTAATTAACTAGTAAAAGTCCAAGGGTTTAAAGTGTCAATAGGAAGTTTAATTTGAGATTAATCATAATTAAACTCCAAGGACTTAACTGTAACTTAAGCCCTTATAAATAAAGGCTTAAGGTTAAGGTTTTAGGTTACACCATTTCATAACACCATAAAAACCCTAGCCTCTCTCCCTCTCCCTCTCTTCGGCCGACGAACCAAAAACCCCAAGGGTTTCGGCTTTGGTGTTCGTCGAACACATCACACACACACACGAGTTCGTGTGTTGCTTTGTTGGTACAACGCGGTCTTGCAGCGTGTCCAGGTGGTGCAGTAGAGGTGGATCACTTCTTTAGCAATCTAAAGGTAATGTTCATCTTCTTCTTATCTCGTGATCTCATTGATTAGTAGAGATCCAGTAATGTGGTATTCAAGTTCCGCCATGTGAATACTACAAGGTTTTCCTACATCCACACCCCAAAATATTACCAGAAGAAGACTTGAAATTGTTTTATCCAAAATTACTACTTCCTGGTATTCCTGAAATGAAATACTCTCCACCTCCATCTGTACTACCTGCTTGTGTTGGAAAGGGCAACGAAATATATGATGATGATTACCCAAACAGAGCATTAGGTCACCACATGGTGAACAAAATCAATCATGTCAGATCAGAAAAGCAATCTAGATGGAGGATAAAACATAGGAAATTCTTGGAGAATGTAGCTATGTATCAAGCTATTGAAGAAAAGAAAAAGAAAAAGAAGGCTGAAAAGGAAAAATCAAAAACTCAAACAAATCAAGAAGCTGAAGTACCTGGTTTAATAAAAGATGTTCAGATAGAAGCTCAATTAGCAGAATTTAAAAGATTGAGAAAAGTAGAAGAAGAACATCTTAATTGTCTTGAAGAGCTGGTAGCTGAAAGCAAAAGAACAAAAAGTCCTCTAACAGATGATGTTTTTGAACAAAAGGCACTTATGATTGACTTTCTAAAGTCAAAAGGGCACAGTGCAAAATCAATGAAGATGGTTATTATTATAGACAAATATTGTACTGCCAAGAAGAAAGAATTGGCTGAACAAGAGGCTGAAGAAGAAAAGAAATTAAAAGCCTTAAAAACCTTAATGCCAATAAATTCAAAGCTGATCAAAACTGGTAGTGTATCTACTACTGGTGAATCCTCATCTCCCCAGACAAAGAAAAGAAAGGATGATACTCAAGAACAGAGTGTTAAAAAGAAATCAAAGAAAGACAAAATTATCCCTGTTCTTGAAGTACCTGTTGCTCCCCTTCAAAACAATCCAATCATAAATTGGAGAGTCTTGCCCAATAATGTATTAGTAATTATAAGGGAAGACAAGATTATTCAAAAATTTACTGGATGGTTACCATTGATCAGATCCTGTACAAGAAGTGATGTAATTAAACTTCTGATCATTGGAAAACCAAGAATGTCAAAGAAATCATGGAGAGAATCTGGTGCTGGATACTTAACAAGAATGATTGATGCTGCATTTTATCCAGACAATTATCCAGAATTATTTACAAATCCAGAAAATGTTTATGCATGGAATGTAATTCCAATTGCTCATATGTATTTCTTTGAAAGATCAAATAAAAATTGTGAGTTGTACTTATATGAGAAAGAATATCCACACTCAGAAAAGGTCATGTATCAGATATTCATTAACACAATGATGAAGCCATTTGATGTTGTTATGTTCCAGAATAAATTGAATTATTTTACAAAAAGAAACAGCAAGTACATCATTGATCAAAGAAATCAACAGAATCAAAGAACTCTGGAGAAGAGAAAGAAGGAAGCAGAAGAACAAAAGAAACTTGATTGATTGAAAGAGAATCAATAAGTTTAGGGGGAGATTGTTGGAACAAATCACAGTTCAACTTATTACTGATGCTGCAGTTAGTACTGATCGTGGTTATTACTGATGAAGACTATGGTTGATATTGATGGGGCAGAAACGTTTACTACTGATGAGTTGATACTGGTGAAGTCTATAACTAGCTTACTACTGATCATGCACATATTGAAGATACTACTGATCAATAGTAGTTACTACTGACGTTGGTTTTGGACTTACTACTGGTCACCAGACTTACTACTGACATTGCTTATTTACTACTGGTGATTGGTTTTACTACTGATACGCGTTTATGGAACATATCAAGTCCGAGATCTTCGCAGAGTTAGTTATAGAATGTATTTCAATGTATATCTTTTATTATACGATGTAAATCAAGTCCTAGAATAACTAGGGTAAATAGTTTAGCTTCAAGGACTACTATAAGTATGTTCCTTACGAATTGTAAACGTACGTGTGTATTGTTAATCAATAATATACATTGAAGCTTTTTGTGAAACTGTGTTCTTAATATTTTTGCATATTGTTCTTACAGTTCATTGTTCTTAATATATTGATATAATGTTGATCCGCTGCAACTTCTATCATCTATTAGATCTAAAGGTGTTTATTAACTAATCTATAGTTAATCGATCCTGACAAGTCATAACGGAATACTTAATAGGCCTTTTAGTTTTAATTACAAGAGTAACAACACACATACGTCTTGTATATACAAAGGAATTGCAATGAATTTTAGGACGAACGCGAGTGTCTTAACCAAGGTGTCTTTGAGGAGGTGAATCAGTGCAGCCGCACAGTGTCTAGGAGCCCATCTTTAATATATGTAATCTTAAATTTTAAGCCAACTTAATAATTTAGTAAGAAAAAAAAAATAAAAAGTCCAATTTTTGATGTAAATCTTGTATTTAGGGGTCCATTTTCATCTATTCGCACATGACCTTCAGAATTTCGGAGACGCCATTGGTCCTAACAAATTATGAAATGACATTCTTAGTCCTATATAACAAAAGGGTCCCAATAGAGTACAATTTATGACCGTTTCACCGTTTGTGCAGTATTAAAATATGTTTATAAATTGCTGCGTGCTAGACAAATCTGAGCGTCCTAATAATTGGATTATTGGGACCAAATTCAATGTGGTATAAGTATCTACACGGGAACCAAAATGGACCTCCTACGACAGAGTGGTATCAGGTTTCTCATGACACCATTTTAGGACATTAAATTAAGAATAATGTCACTAAATGTCAGGGGTGAATGGTTTAGTGCCTTTGTTCCGGCGTTTGGTTTGGTAGGAGGGAAGCATGAGGAAAGGAATTGGAACATAGAATGTAACTGAAGAGAAATAGAATATTATGTGAAATAAAAATTTATTAAGCAAGAATCAAACAAAGAAATCAAAAGGTGGTGTTATAGTGGTTGGATTTGGTCTCCACAAGGGTAACCCTTGTGACGATAGAGGTGCACCAGTGCCAACTGCATGCTACCGGCAAAGCGAGTGGTGATCCTAGTTAGTCGTCATGAAATTAAGGAATTAAAACGTAATGAAATATATACTCAGAGTTTGAATAATATAGTGCAACTAGGTTTTATAGTAGCAACTTTTAATGGTAGGGATTAGAGATCTGAATATGGACTCGTCAGACGCATTAAATGAAATTTGGTTACTATTTTATATCATAAATTATCTATATTGCTTTTCTTAAATTATACAAATAGGTAATATATTAAATATGACTACATATATATACTATTAAAATGAAAATAAATAAATTATAATGGAATAAATTAAGAGGCTATAATCATTTTAATAGGTTTTTGACAACGTTACAACTCATTTGACTCCTTGTATGTTTATGTAAGTTTATATGAACTTTTGTTAACTTGAACAATTAACGCCCAATACTTACAGAGGCACAAATGTAGTCTCGTTACTCTGGGTCGGGCCACCCTTGTTAACTTTATTGGGTTGGGCTGCTATACCCAGAGAGAAATCCACATACAATATAGGAGTCCCAATTACACATTTCTCTCGGGTATATTACTATCCATTAATATATTTTCTTTAAATGTAGTGCTATGAATATATTTATGATGTGTATATTTAAAAAATATCTTAAAATACGGACACGCTACTCATGATTTATAAACATATATAGTTACTTTTATATATGCATCTGAAAGTTACAACTTTATACTTGTAGTTTAAATAAACTAACTAGTACATGAGAAAAGATCCAGGTCAACAGAAGTCAACTACATGAGAAATAATTGCCTACGGTGCCGACCATGCCCATCTCGTGGACCAGCGACTTCAGCATTCACAATCTCACTAATCAAATCCTTAAAAATTAGTCGTTCTATATCTAACACCAGGCCTGAAACCTCGCTACTTTCTTTGTCATTCCAATCTTCTGACTGTTTATTCACATCTTCATTTACGATGTTTATTATTTCATCATATAAACCACTTGACTTATTATTTTCCAAATTATTTATTTCTAACCACAATTCTTCAAGAAGCTTCTCTCCATTCATAGTTCGACATTTTCGTTTGCTTGCCCACATTCCAGAAGCTGATTTGATCACTTTATTCATGAGAATGTTATTAACATTATCAAATATCATTTTTCTCTTCATTTTCTCCGATTTTGAGGTGAATTCTTTTGTTTTTTCCAAAATGTTGAACAATTCAGGGTTGATTAAGGTGCCTGTTGGGTGAAGGTGAGCTATTTTGGTGGCAGAATCGAGATTTTTCATAAAACCTGATGCCAATAAGATTTCCTTGATGTATATGTGGTCTTCGTTTATGGGTTCGTCGCTAATGGAATTTAATAATTCGATTTGGTGAACGAGGTGTTTTATGTTTTCGAATTTTATTGAATTCGATTGCTTTTTTTGTGTGGTGGTAATCAAGTTATCGATCCCCACTTGATTCCATTCTCGTTCATCAAAGCGTAAATCCTCGTCATCTAAAAAGACAAATTGAAGATGTTTGTTAGTAAGAATCACAAGGTAAGATGATAATTCATTAATTTGTCACAACATATGACGTTTCTAGATGTGCCCATTTAGGTATTAAAAAATATTTATTTGTTGACGTTTCTAGAGGTCTCAAAACGGGCACGTGTTTGACTTTTTTTTTTTTTTTTTTTTGCATAAATGGTTTAGTAGATTGTATGCAATTTACACTTTGGACCCGTTTGAAGTTTGAACCTTTTTTTAACTAAATTGTTTATTTGACCCATTAAAAAAAAAATGTAACCCATATTAACCCATTTCTCTCTAGGATTTTCATAAACTGTTCCTTATTTCTCTCTTGATATAAATCGTGCATTTTCTTGCTCTAGACAGTCCAAGCTTTTACATAATTAAAATTTGTCTACATTTTGCAAATGCCAATGTCCTAAGATGACTGAAAATTTTATTAAATTGATTCTTAAATTTCTCTTGTATCATATCTTTGTTCTTTTTCATATTGACTCTTTAGTAATAACAATACTAAGGTTGTTTACTCAACAGAACAGAGACGTACCATAGGATTTCTTTTGTATTGGAGACGGCGCATCTTCGGTGTAAAATGCATCAAGAACCGAAACAGGGCTCGGTTGTTCCATTGTAAGCATTGCAAGTTCCGCCATTGGCTTATACCCCATCAATCTTTCCGCAAATTTATGCTGTAAAAGAAAAGTTATATTTTATCTCTAACGGGCCAAATACATAAACTCAACAATTTAGCCTAAACAGAAACATGTCAAATGGGCTGAGCGATTATTTCCCAAATGTAATTTTAATGCACACAATCTCCCAAACGGTGTTATTTGAATATTTAGATTGTTTTAAAAGTAAATATGATTATTGTAAGTTTTGCTAAAAGTGTATTGGGTCAACAACTCGTTTAAGTTTACATACTAACCTTGTTCTCTTGTGTCCAATCGGGCTCGTTTTGTGAAGTAAGACTAGTATCACTCTCGGATGGGAAGGAAAGTGTTTCACTTTGTTGACTCGTATTTCGTTTGTGACTGATATATCTACTTGAATGATCATTCGTTTGCATTCGGTTAACCGCCCTGATCTGCCCGTTTGATTGCTTTTTCACCCCATGAACCGATTGCTTATTTATCTCATTCTTTGACTTTTGTATTCTCGGGCTCACATTTCCCGGGCTTCTTGCATTGCAAGAAACCTCGTTTGAAGGTGACACCGGTTTTTTAGTCTTGAGTGTTGAGTTTCTTGAGGTTCGCCGCTCCACCGTATGGTTGACTTTATTGACTTTCCGGACATTTATTGCAGGCTTTACGGCGGGCCTCTTGATTGCAGGGGATACGGGCTGGTGCTCTGTTTTCTCTAGCCTCATTTGTGTCCTCTGTATTGCTTCAAGTATTTGCTTTAAAGCTCTGAGATCTTTACCCGATGTTTTAAACTCGACATCGGTCAACCTTCTTTCGATTTGGCCATAAACGGATTGACCACCATGATCGGGCTTCTCACGGGCTTTCACTTTCTTATGGGCCGGCTGTTTCTTGCTTACTTCTTGCTTCCATGGAGCTTGTTCTAATGGAATTCTTGGTAATCCATTTGGAATTTTTGGTGCAACAGATTTTCTTGGTGAAATCGAAACCGCATCGACGCTGAATTCGTTTGTAATTTCTAAACCCATTAATCTCGCCACTACACTTGATGATGGTCTCTTGTTGCTTCCGGGCTCGTGGGTTTGACATTGGTCAACCTGATTCGAGAGATTCTTGATAGAACTTTGCTTGCTATCCAATGATAACCTCGGGCGTTCTTCCATATTTGCCATTGATTTTAACTTATACGGTGATTCCCGGTTATCATACGAGAATCTCGATGTCTCTTTTACGTCTT